>JARYHS010009186.1:223017238-223493284 GCA_031002005.1 Vandiemenella viatica | reverse complement strand
GAACTCAGAAATAAATGTGTTGGCAAGATGAATACCACAAATATATCACATGTAGAATTTGTTGAGTAAGTATCATATTTTGAATGTTTAGTTTTAGAACTCTACAGTTTTTGTTTTCTGCCTACAAGATCGTAGTACATTTTAACTGTAAATATTAGGCTATATAACTCATTTTTCAGCATTCTGTAGCACCCTGTGATAGTTATAGACCCAAAAGAGAGGTACTCTGACTAGATATTTACATGTAAAGATTGTCAACAAAGTGATCTATATGTATATATATATATATAATAACAATGAGCAGGAAAAAGCTTTAAGGCAATAAAATTAAGGAAGGATAGGGAAATATGACCCAACACTTACCACAGATGAAGGCGGCTGGGACGACGAACAAAAAACAAACACAAGAGAAGTGCAATATTTCGGCCTACAACAGCCTTAAACGTGCAGAAGGTGAAGCACCAGGCGCTGTCGCATGTGTACACATAGACGGCCGACTGATGAATGGCGTCTCAGGCGCGGATGGTAGTTTAGGTGGAAAGGGGGGGGGGGGGAGTAAGCTCAAATATTGGGTCGATAATCGATACTGATGACGATATGTTATTATTGAAAGAGGTGAATAATAACTGGGTCAGGATATATATGTATATATAACTATAAGTGAAACGTAAATACAGAAATACAAAAAAACGTAAATGGTATAGATAATAAGTGCTGGGTCTGGTGGGCAGAGTTTATTGGAGATTGAGGCCAGGAGGATGTCTGGTGTCAAGGATATTCTGGTAGGCTAATTCCCATCTACGAAGTTCACAGGGGGTCGTGTTGTTAAGGAAAACTCTGATTGCCCTAACTGAAAAACAGATGTTCAAATTATTGATTTTGTGGGAACTGGGAACAGCTCTCTGACACCAACACATACCTTCCACACCCTACAGATCCTACAACCTCAATATGCCAAGAAGTACGCACTCTCCTTGACCTCCAAGGCCCCTTTACAAGGACTCTCCCCCAACTCTTTGTCCCTCCTTACCCCACAGAATCCCCGTACCCCCACCTTTTATCTTCTTCCCAAGATCCACAAAACTGGGATTCCGGGGAGACCTATAGTTGCGGCTTATGGGTCTCCTACAGAACGGATTTCAGCTTTTGTGGATCACCACCTCCAGCCTTTTGTACAGGACCTCCCTTCATTCATTAAAGACACCCCACACTTCCTTGAATGACTTTCCACAGTCCCCACTCTTCTACCACCTGACTCCTTCCTTGTCTCCATAGATGTCTCTTCCATTTATGCCAACATCCCTCATGGACAGGGCCTCAGCTCCATGGAACACTTCCTGAAAATGCGACCTCCCGGCAGCCTCCCCAAGACATCCTTCCTCATTTCCTTGGCTAACCTCATCCTGTCTAACAATTACTTTTCCTTTAACTCACAAATTTACCACCAGATATGTGGTACTGCAATGGGCACCCACATGGCACCATCCTATGCAAACCTTTTCTTGGGCCATCTGGAACAACGATTCCTCAACAATCTTCCCATTAAACCTCTTGTGTGGTTCAGATACATAGACAACATCTTTATGATCTGGACCCACGATGAGCATCATCTAATAGACTTCCTCAACTCCCTAAACAACCACTCCATCAACTTTACTTGGACGTACTCCCATACTCATGTTACCTTTCTTGATGTTGATGTTTCCTTGCATAACGGGCGCCTACATACTTCTGTTCATATCAAACCGACTAATCTGCAGCAATATCTTCATTTCAACAATTGTCATCCGTTGCACATCAAACGTTCCCTTCCTTACAGTCTGGCCCTCCGTGGCAGGCGAATATGCTCTGATGAACAATCTCTTTCCCAATACACAGAAAACCTGTCTGGAGCTCTCATCTCACGTAGCTACCCTCCTGATTTAGTACACAAACAAATCTCCCGTGCCATAGCCCTTCCTTCACACGGCCAGTCCAAGTCAGTACCCCTTGATACTAACCACAGCCCCACCTTCATCACTCAGTACTTCCCTGGTCTCGAGTCCATTAACCTAATCCTTCGCCGTGGACATGATTTCCTACGTTCCTTCCCCGGGATACGCACAATTCTCCATAAAATTCTACCCACTGCCCCTCGCACATGTTTTAGGAGACTACTGAATTTAAGTAATATCTTGGTCCACAAGTACTCACCAAGTAATTCGCCCAGGCTGCCACAGGGTTCATTCCCATGCAATAGACCCCGTTGTAAAACATGCAGCATGCACCCAGCCACTACCACTTACTCCAATCCTATAACAGGTGAAACATTCCCTATCATTGGTCATGCTACTTGCATGACAACACACCTCATATACCAACTGACATGCCTCCATTGCCCCAGCTCATATATAGGCCTCACCACCAATCCCCTAGCTATCAAAATGAATGGCCACAGACAGACTGTCTATACTAACAATGAGGCCCATCCAGTTGCAAAACATGCCAGTTCCCACAAAATCGATAATTTGAACATCTGTTTTTCAGTTAGGGCAATCAGAGTTTTCCCTAACAACACGACCCCCTCTGAACTTCGTAGATGGGAATTAGCCTACCAGAATATCCTTGACACCAGACATCCTCCTGGCCTCAATCTCCAATAAACTCTGCCCACCAGACCCAGCACTTATTTTCTATACCATTTACGTTTTTTGTATTTCTGTATTTACTATTATCTATGCTATTTACATTTATTTTACGTTTCACTTATAGTTATATATATATATATATCCACCCAGTTATTATTCACCTCTTTCAATAATAACATATCGTCATCAGTATCGATTATCGACCCAATATTTGAGCTTACTCTCCCCCCCCCCCTTCCACCTAAACTACCATCCGCGCCTGAGACGCCATTCATCAGTCGGCCGTCTATGTGTACACATGTGACGGCGCCTGGTGCTTCACCTTCTGCACGTTTAAGGCTGTTGTAGGCCGAAATATTGCGCTTCTCTTGTGTTTGTTTTTTGTTCGTCGTCCCAGCCGCCTTCATCTGTGGTAAGTGTTGGGTCATATTTCCCTATCCGCCCTTAATTATATATATATATTGTTAGGAAATAAAGGCGCTAAAAGCGGATGCATTGAACATTGGGATAGGATAAAAAACCACCGCTTACCAAAGAAGGGGATTCCTGCGGTGTTGGTACACAAAAAAAACGATCACACAAAGAATAGAATTTTCAAGCATGGCTCTTCCTTAGTAGAAGTGAGTTGGCTGCTTGCAAGTGCAGCCATCCACTTCTACTGAAGAAGAGCCATGCTTGAAAATTCTATTCTTTGTGTGATCGATTTTTTCGTGTACCAACGCCGCAGGAATCCCCTTCTTTGGTAAGCGGTGGTTTTTTATCCTATCCTAATGTTCAATACATATATATATATTCCTGGAACAGCTTATCCTCAAGCTCAATGAATTGTATAAATTCATTTGCTACCTTATACGAGCCACTGTTTTCTGAGTGGGAATTTATCAGATATGGAGTGCCTCAGGTTTCTATATTGTGGCAACTATTGTTTTTAATATATATAAATGATCTAACCTGCGTTGCATCTAAAAACTAAAATTTTATCCAATTTGTAGATGACACAAACATAGGAATTAAAAATACTCCAGATTTATCTACAGAATATATTACAAATTATGTCTTTGACCTCTTTAATAAATGGTTTACAGCTAATGGCTTGTCTTTAAACTTTGATAAAATTCAATATATGCAATTCAGTACATCACACAGATTAACACCAGATATAGACATAAAATTTGCAGGCCAGTCCATTCAAGAGGTGTGTGGAATTCCTAGGTTTGCATATTGATCATAATTTAAATTGGAAGTTTAATGTTTCTGATTTACTAAAGTGAATCCATAATGCAAGGTGTGTTTCCAAACAGACTAAAATATACAGTTGTAAAACCCTTGTTTAAAAAAAGGAGAAGCAACATGTGTAGATATCTATCATTCCACTTCATTACTTTCTGGATTCTCAAAGATTTTGAAAAAGTCATGTATCGTAGAGTAATAAAACATGTTACACAATATAATATCCTCACTAGTTCTCAATTTGGATTCCGAAAAGGATCATCCATAGAAATGGCTATATATTAATTTTTAAATAACACATTTGAGGAACTGAATAATAAAATGAGCCCTGTTGGAATATTTTGTGATCTTGCAAAAGCATTTGACTGTGTAAATCATGAGTTAATTTTGGAAAAAAATGGAATACTATGGTATTTACGGAACTGCAGGTAAATGGTTTAAATCATAAATGGAAAGTTGAATTCAAAAAGTTTCCATTTTTTATTCTAAAATAAGTAAAGATGCTTCATCAGACTGTCCTAAAACATGGAATTCCACAAGGCTCCGTCCTAGGACCCCTCCTCTTTTTGTTATACATCAGTGACCTTCCTGGAAACTTATCTGACAAAGTTAAGAGTGTTTTATTTGGAGATGAAACTAACCTGACTGTGAGAAAAACACCAAACAGTAATCTAGAATTTAATGTAAATGAAGGACTTAGTGAAGTAGCAAATTGGTTTAAGGCAAATTCATTAAAATTAAATTTTGAAAAATCACATTATATTAGGCTGAAAACAAAAAATCATGTGCAGCCGGATTTACAAGTAAGCTATAAAAATAACACAATCTTAGAAACAAAGAGTATAATATTCCTTGGTATTCAAATAGATGAGAAACTCTGTTAGCACGAACATATCACTTCACTACTGAAGCAGTTAAGTAGTTCCACGTTTGCAATACGAACACTTTCTCAAACAACAGATCTAGAATTGACGAAACTGATGTACTCCTCATATTTCCATTCAGTGATGTCATATGGCATAATTTTCTGAGGAAACTCTTCACCTAGTAAAAAAGTTTTCATAGCACAGAAAAGAGCTATTAGGATGCTGTGTAGTGTAAAACCAAGAACTTCTTGCAGACAATTTTTTTAAAAACTCAATATTCTTACAATGACTTCTCAGTATATATATTCTTTCATGTGCTTTATCAGAACATTTTAACCTGTTTACATCTCTTTCACAGGTACACAATTTCAGTACAAGAAATAACTTGTACAAAACACAAACATCTCTATCATTAGTACATAGAGGTAAAACAGTAATTATCTTATTGCCAACTCCTTCTACTCCATTCAAGAATTTGAACAAAATATTAATTGTATTCAATAAGATCTTTTGCATAACTCAGTTGTAAAAATTAATGTTAATTTTTATTCTCTTTATTTGTCCTTGTAACATATGATTGTTTCCATTATGATTGACTCATGTTGCATGTATGCGTATTAACCATGACATGTTTCACATCCCAGAGGTCCTTCCTCAGCAGGGGTCCATGAAACAAGATAGATAAATAAAAATGCGGAGAGCTGTTTAATAAGTTAGGGATTTTAACATTGGTGGCTGAGTATATATACACTTTAATGTCCTTTGTAGTCACAAATTATACTTTGTTTGAAACAAGTAGTGAAATATACAATTATGGCAATAGAGGTTGAAGTGACATTCACAAGGATTAAAAGTCATTGCCATTTGTTCAAAAAAGGGGCCGGTAATTCAGGGATACATATCTTCAAGAAGCTCCCAACACGTATTAAATGTCTAGCAGATAATAAGATTAAATTCAGAAAAAAATGAAAGAATTTTCAATTGACAACTCCTACTCTGTTGAAGAATTTATTTCTAAGGTATCTACAAAATAACTGCCAGCAGTTTGGTTAAATGTAGTTGACATAATTCATGTACCATGTATGCTATGACTGTACATCTGGTGTAAGTATTACTTTCCACTTCCCACAGAGCCAGTCCCTTATATTTTGATCAATGGAAGATGAATGTATAGCAATGTATATTGTATTGTATTTGATTACTCTATTTTATTGCTTTATAACTCTCATTGCTCCAGAATAAAACTGTGAAACTGTTGGGTGTGTTCCATAGGTGGATAAAAGATGAGGATAACTGGCTTTATAATGAAGGTGGTGATCCTGTTATTTGTGGAAACACCACAGGTGCAAGGTTTGTCATCATAAAATCCATTAAGAAATATATTTCTATCAACTTTAAATATTTCATGAAAGGATGACATTAAGTGTATCTAATTTACTTGTAATCTGTTTTAGGCACTGCCCACTGGGTTATTTTTGTATTCAGGTTGGAGAAAATCCAAATCATGGTTATACAAATTTTGACAATTTTCTTTGGTCAATGCTCACAACATTCCAGCTTATTACTCTAGATTACTGGGAAAATGTATATAATATGGTAAGAATAATTGATAGTTTTTATGATGTTACAATTAATAATGAAAACTCTCTCAAAATATTGAACACATAAGTCACATTAAATTATTTTCGTAACAGTCTTCCAGCATGTCATTATATTTCACCATTCCCCATAATTATTTATAACATAATAATATAATATTTAATTAAATTATGATGGAGTGTACGCCCCGGTGGCAATTTCCCTACACACCCATGTTCTTCCTTTCCTCCACCCACCTACATTTGCCCTCTGCAAATTTTAGCTTTAAATTCTTTCAACGTTTTTGGTAAATTATTCATCATTTCTCTAGGTAACTTATTCCAATCCCTGACACCCTAACCCAAAAAATAGACTCTTCCTACACCCTTGTCCCTGAAATCAAGTGCCAGTTGAAGTTAAATTATAATGGCTAGTGATTTCATTTCAAATTATCAAAATTTGCATGTGACATAAGTGTTCAAAGAGAAAAAATTATTATACTACTATTTGCTGATGACATTGTCTTGATAGCAGAGCAGGCTGAGGATATTGAGAAGTTACTGAATGGCATGAATGAAATACTGAAGGAAGAGTTTGGATGAAGTATAAATCAAGACAAAAGTGATGAAATTTAGCAGAAATGATACAGATAATAGTAGATCAAATATAAAAATAAGATCGGATGTGATAAGAGAAGTAAGTGAATTCTGCTTCTGTGGAAGTAAATTACAACTTATGGCTGAAGCAGAAATAATTTCAAAAGCAGAATAGCTATAGCAAAAAGAGCCTTCATGAAAAAGTGGAATCTTTTAGTTTCAAGACTTAGAAAGAACTTTTTAAAATTTTATGTGTGAAGCACTGCACTTTATGGTAGCGAAGCATAGACCTTAAGAATACCAGCAAGTAGGAAAACTGAAGCATTTGAAATGTGGTGTTATAGAAAGATGCTGGAAATTAGCTGGACAGATAAAGTACGAAATGAATGAGTTTTGGAAATAATGGGTGAGAAAAGAAGTTTGTGGAAGAGGCTTACAGAAAGAAGAGACAGGATGGTAGGTCATATTTTTGGACATGCAGGATTGGTTTACTTGTTGAAGGTAAGAGCTGTAGAGGAAGACAGAGATTAGAATATATGAAGCAGTCAATTGAGGATGTAAGTGTTATGAAGAAAATGTTTAGGCTGGAAGGGACAGTAACTGTCAAAGTGGATGTACATTTGTAAATTTGTAAGCTTGATTTGCACAGCATGTTGTTGTAAGAAACTTCCACATTGAGGGATAGGTGAAATGTGTAGGAGCAAGTTCACCTGAAGTTTACAACTGTATTTAAGGAAAACCTAGCAGGTGGCTTTCCCTGTGGATCTGGAACATAAATATATCATCTATGTATTGGACCCTCATGTGGGGGTTTCAGAGAGGGATTCACAGTTAATATTTTGGATTTCTCCAGGGATCCGGAGTAGATAATGGTAGGTGTGATGGGAATGGATGACAGAAGTGCTCGGTGGGGAAAGTTGAGAATGTGAGAAAGACATGGGCCTGTGGCAACAGGTGGTGGGGAGATGATATGTTGTTTGTTGTGTGGGTTGTAGAGATGTTAGCCCAAGACCAAGTAGTTCTTGTAAATGGATGAAAATTTACAGAGATTATTTTGAGCTTGTATGGTTATTACATGGTTGCGGTAATTAATCATGTTATGTAGATGACCTCAGCCATGAAATTCTAGGAGAAGGATTTTATGACAGGAGATGAGTGTTGGTGTGCTTTTAGAATATACTGCTGAAAGACTAGGAGGTGAGTGCTAAGGACTGTTGAAAACGGAACAAGTAGAGTGTAAAATGAAGTTGTGGGGGCTTGAATCATGTTGAACTATGAGCCATTAGAGAACTTTCAGTATTCAAAACATCATAATTCTTGGAGCTAATAAGGGCTACACAACTGTGGTCAAGGATTGGTCATAGCTGAAGCCCTTAGGCAGCTCTCCATCACCTCCACATACCAACCTGACAGCACTGATCCCACTAACTCGATCCGACTAGAAATCTGTTCCTCTATCAACTTCCAAGGTACCTTTTACTCCATTTCTGACTCATAAGACCCCGTGTACTCTCACTCTGTTTTGTGCCAAAGATACACAGTCCAGGCAATCCTAGGTGCCCCATAGTTGCTGCCTATTGGTCTCCCAAAGAGCACATTTCTGCATTTGTTGACTGGCATCTACTATCTTTCATCCAGGCCTTTCCTTCATATGTGAGAGACACCCAACTTCTTAAGTGTCTGTCAACAGTTCCTAAATACATTCCAGCAAATACTATCCTGGTCATCATAGATGTTACCTCACTCTACACCAACAACCCTCATTGCCTGGGCCTCAGCGCCCTTAAATACTAACTTGACGTGTGCCCTCCATGCACTCCCCTAGCACTGCCTTCTTCACTTCGTCTTAAGTACAACCTTTCTTTACCTTCTAATCCAAACTTTACCAAGAGGTACAGAGCACTGCTATGGTCACTTGGATGGCACCTTCCTATGCCAACCATTTTTTGGGCAGGTTAGAAGAATGTTTTCTGCAAAAGGTTACATTACTGCCTACCATGTATTTCAGATATATAGATGACATCTTTATGATATAGGCCCTCAGTGAAAACCTCCTGCTTGACTTCCTGAATTCTCTGAACAACATCCACTCCTTAAATGTCACCTGGTCCTATCCTCATACCACCATCTCCTTCCTGGACATAGACATCTCTGTTCATAATGGCCACTTACGTACACCTGTCCACAATAGGGATGTAACGGATATCCGCATCCAAAGTGCGAAACTTTTGTGTGAAATCCTACATCTGCATTTGCATCTGTAGTTTTTAATGCGGATGTATAGTGGACGTTTTGTTTACATTGCAATATTTATTATTATTTTCTATTTATACGAGATTCTGCCCATCATCGCTTAACTAACAACAAACTACAAAGTGGTTGTTTTTTTCTGACAATCTTGCAATAAAAGTAACAATGAACTGAATGGTGTTATTATATAAGTGACGAATTTACAAGTTTGAATTTGCATGTGAAGTGAAGCAGCCTATTTATGGTCCAACTTAATGGAACATCCATGTAGAACTATTGTATGATGTGTGCATGCATTCATGGTAATAGAAGAGGTCCAACAAAATGTTCAAAGCAATCCTTTCCACTTTCTTGCGGCACACTATGTGTCTTTATTGCACACTCATAGGATGTTTCCTCCAACAGCTTCCTCCAGTATCTGTAGCTTGTTGGTCAGCAAGGACCCTTTTAGGTTGCCTGGCAGTCCAACAACATGCAGCAAGTCCTACATGTAGTCCTGTAGCCCCTTTCACAGCTCATGAGTTCTTTATCGATAATCGGATCATTGTAGGTCCTACAAGTTGGACTGTGAATGGGCCACTAGACTGGTGGGAAGGTGGGTGGCGGACACGGAACCGAGTATGGTGGGTGAGGGTTAACGCTCTGGCCTCACATTCGGGTGGACGTGGGTTCAAATACCCATCCAGGCATCCAGATTTAAGTTTTCCATGGTTCCCCAAATCACTCCAGGCGAATGCTTCCTTCAAAAGGCCATGGCCGAATTCATTCCTGTTCCTAGCCCCAATCCTTTCACGCCTCTAATGACCTCGACGTTGAGACATATAGTCATTAAAAAAAAAAAAAACTAGCACGGAGATATGTGGTGGCATGGCCTTGTGCTTAATGCTTGAATTAGTCGAGCCACGAACTCCGCAAAGTTCATATGGCAAAGATTGATTTTTAGACTCTTGCTTGATAATTAATTCACTTGTGAAATCATCCCACATTTTTTGTTGTTGAAAGATTAGGAAAAAATAAATCTTCGGCATAAAATATATACTTACTTTGATTTTAAATTTATTTTTGATAAAATATTAAAATCTAAATAATCATAAATTTATTTCTCCGCTTCCGAAAAACATCTACATCCACAGATGTCAAGCACTGAACATCTGCATCCACAAAGATCACTTTCGTTACAACCCTAGTCCACATCAAACCCTCGAGCCTAGAACATCTCCACTTTGATAGCTGCCATCCATATCACACAAAATACTCTCTCCCCTACAGCCTAGCAATCCAAGGCAGACACATCTGCTGTAACCAAGAATCCTTTACTACAGCAACAACCTAACCAAATCCCTTATACTCTGTGATTATTGGTCTACAAACAGATATACTGAGTCAAAAACTGCCCACAACACTGACATATACAACCCATAGCCAGCTGCAATCCTATCTTCCTCACCCACTTCTCTCATGGCCTGAAATTGCTAAGGGTTTGGATCTTAATGACAAGTAATATTTTTTTTCCTGCCTTCTTTTTGAGATGTAATGCTGAATTAAACACTGATTGAATGTTTCTAACTGTATTTAAAGGTATTTTATTAACATATAGATGCATATTCAGGACATTATCCTAGTTTTGGTCATATTATGATAATATTTATGCTCTTATTTTTATTAAAAATGTGGTAATTTGTAATAGTGCCAGGAATTCCTAAAAGTTATAGAGAAGAAGAACAAGGTAATTATTCACATAAATACACTCCTATTATACATTGGAGGGAAAGAAACAACTAATTGTCACCAAATTGGCCAGAATTCACCAACTATCTTGAAATATTATTTAAATTGAGTCTAGACACTTGCTGCTTACCACAGGACTGGAAAAGTTTAATATTAGTACCGGTACATAAGGGAGGGGTGAGAAATAGAGTTGAGAATTACAGGCCAATCAGTTTGACATCAGTGGTAGGTAAATTAATGGAAAGATTGATATGCAACCACATCAGAAATATATGTGAGGAACGTAAGTGGTTTTCAAGCAGGCAACATGGTTTCATGGAATAATATTCATGCGAATCTCAGTTGGTGGGATATATGCAAGATATTTCACATGAAATGGACAAGGGAGGCCAAATTGATAGTGTAGCACTAGATCTGTCTAAGGCGTTTGACAGAGTAAGCCATAAAATGGTAGTAAATAAGGTAAAAACCATTGGAGTGGATAAGAAAGTCATTTGCTGGGTAGAAGAATTTTTAAAAGGTAGAAAACAGAAAGTTAGGGTAGGAAATGTAGTATCAAAAGAAGTTGAAGTAAAAATGGGTGTGCCACAGGGTAGCGTATTGGGACCATTGCTATTCATTATTCTAATGAATAATTGTGTTGATTGTTTACTATCTGAAATTAGATTGTTTGCAGATGACATAATGCTGTATAAAAGAATCAAAACGATAGAGGATTGTAAACAGTTGCAGGGTGATCTGGACAGGATATCTAGTTGGGTTGGTAAACATGGGATGAAGATAAATGCAAAGAAAAGTCAGTTAATTAGATACACAAAAGAAAAGGTTAATTATGAATATAAGGTGGGGAAAGAATTGCTTGCTGAAGACTTGAAATGCAAATATCTTGGAATTACTTTTGATAACACCCTTAACTGGGCAGGACACATAGGACACGTGGTAGGAAAAGGTTTCAAAGTTCTGCACTTGTTGGAGAGAGTGATGATGGGATGTATGAGAGAAGTCAAGGAATTGGGTTACAAAACTTTGGTCAGACCATTGCTCGAATATGGTAGCGTAGTATGGGACCCTCATTTTACGTATCAAATACAGGAGTTGGAGAGGGTGCAAAGAAGGGCTGCTAGATTTGTTTCTGGAAATTATCGCAGAATGCAATCAGTGACGGATATGATAAAGGAGCTGGAATGGGATTCATTGCAAGACAGGAGGAGGATGAGGAGGGTCATGGGAGTGTACAGGGCATATACTGGTGATGAGGCATGAAAAGATAATGCAATAGGTATGAAAAGTAGTGCATGGAAGGGAAAAGATGACCATGACCACAAGCTGGCACTCGATTTCAGGTACAAGGGTGTGGGAAGATTCTCTTTTTTAGGTAAGGGTGTCAGGGATTGGAATGAGTTACCAAGAGAAATGATGAATAATATACCAAAAACTTTGAAGGAATTTAAAGATAAAATTTGTAGAGGTCAAATGTAGGTGGGTGCAGGATAGGGGGAGGATGGGTGTGTAGGGAAATTGCCACCGGAGCGTGTGCTCCATTGCAATTAAATTGCAATTAAATTAGGTTATACATTATTGTCTCTCTCTAAATGTTAATGTTGCACCCACCTTTTAATCTCAACAATGCAGCAGCAGCAATAATTTATGATTATTTATGCCTGTGTTGAGCCACGTCAATCAATTTCTCAGTGTGGCCAATATTTTTAAAAATAATCCTAGATCAACGATTACAGCTATGCTGAAAGCAAAATTTGCTGATGAGTATTTTATCACAGATGAAAGAGTTTTTTTACTGTAAATTATGTGAAATGAAATTTACTTCAGCAACATAATGTCATGTGTTGCAGCATTGCAATGCAGCAAGACACTAGAACAATGTATCACTGCATTAAGGTCAACATAGCAGACAGCGACTTCTTTTTGATACATCCACAGCTTCATTATCTTCCAAATTTTTCTAATGAAACTGTGTGAAATGATGGTATCAACTAACCCCCCACTTAATGAAGTGGTCAATGACCATTTCCAAACCTCCTTGGAAAAATAAACAACATAGATGATCACAACCAAATCAACATTGAGGACAACCTATTTACAGTATTGTTATGAAAATGTGTTGCAATCAGAACTAAGGTAAGGAGTCGTAAGAATTGGGTATCAGTACATAAGACTTGATGCTTGTGGGAGATACATTGTAAATGTTATCGCTGGCAGCCTATTTGCTGACAGACCTGGTGATACATTTTTACTGGATTGGTAAGTTCTTGAAGCGGTAAACCACTCTGCAATTGCAGTCCATTTCGACAACACAAGTTATTTAATCATCCAAACTCTAGCTATGACTTTCTCATAGCTGTTCCTGTAATGTGTTGAATTCTCCCCATTATCTTTCCCACAACACCCCCTCTAACCTTCAGCAGGCCACCTAACTTACTTGTGCACAAATACCAACCCTCTAATGCTCCTAAACCACCCTATGTCTCCTTCCCTTGTAGCAGGCCTTGTTGCAAAATTTGCAGGATGCATCCACCCACCACAGTCTACTATAACCCTACCACTGGTAAAACATGCAACAGCATAGGCCATGCCATCTGTACCATGTCCCATCTCATATACCAGCTCAGCTGCCTCCATTTCCAGAGTTCTTAGGTTGGCCTCACTAATTATCCATCAGAATGTAAATCTAAACCACCCTGTTACTTTGCATACCAGCTCTCATAATTTCAATAAATATTTCACAGTCAGAGCAGTCAGAACTCTCACTGATACCACTTCTCAGTCCAAACTGTGCAGTTTGTCTACCAACACATTCCAGAGACCAGACACTTCCCTGGGGCTCAGATAATGGTCTCCTTCCTCATCCTGGTACACCCATTACTTGCCAATATAATCAATTTATGTTTACAGACCGTATTTCAATTTTTATTCAGTATTGTTTGTCATTATTATTTTTAAAAATTAAAATTCTTCACCTCTTTTGCATGTCCCCTTTTTTTCTTTATTTTGATTAATTTCTTTCCGACGATTTCTGATAATATTATTGTTGCTCCCCACCACGTCCAATGATCACAACTGTCATATGTGTGGCTATGTTGACTGTGAGCACTTCTGCAAGCTCAAGACACAGTTTCTATTTCCGTGATAAAGGGCATGGACCAAAATATTGTGGATTTTTTAAGCTTTTTCTGTTGCTCCCTTAAACTTTGGTGAATGGTGGCTATATTTAAGCTTTCCTTTACATTTACATGTAAGTAAAGTTGGCATTTTATTTAAAAAAAATAAATAATACCTCATGGCTTATGCTTTTATTAAACATTAGTAACAAATTTCACAATTGAAAAAGTAGTGTTTACTGAAAAATCACTAATGCCAGTTTTCTCTATTTTCAGGTACTTGCATCAAGTGGCCCAATAAGTGTTGTGTTTTTTACAGTAGTTGTATTTTTTGGTTCATTTTATTTGATCAACCTAATGTTGGCTGTGGTAGCATTAAGTTATGAAGAAGAAGCTGAAATCACTCAAGAGGTAAATAGGGGATGTTTGTTCAGTACAATTTGTACATTGTTGCTCTTAATCAAAATTTCTAGAAGTGACGATAAGTAACATGAAAAAATCATTATTCATTTACTGTTAATCAAGCCAGTGATATATTCCAGACACTAAGCCATCATAAACAGGATCAATACATTTGATTAACACTTCCAGTTTGCTGCTCCACAGTTGTGTTCTCTCTCTATTTTTTGTTAGAAGTAACGGTTATTGCCTTGTTGCATCACTGTGTATAATCCTTAAAGTTAACAAACCATTTTGCTAATTAATATGTCAAAGTAACAACTCTGAATTACTTTTTTTTAATTTCTCTATGTGGAAAGTTGGCATTTTTTCATTACTTTCCTAGCTGAGATCAGCAAAGAGATTTTACAAAATGCAATAAATCAGCATGTAATACATATATAGATTCTATACTATATCTAACTGCCATTTGTGTTCAAAAAAGATAATTAACTGCAAAATTAACTCTTCCATAAAGGTACCTTTTATTTTATAAGTCAATGATTCCATAGACCTGGCAAAAATATTTTACTTTGGTTACATATTTCCTCTTGATGTGGTTGCTCCCTGAGTTTAAATTTCACACTGACAGCTAGCCAACACAACTAATTTTCATACATCTATTCTGTGTCCCTAGTTTCATCATTCAACGTTTGAAAACTCCTAACTCTTAAGTTGGATGTTTCGTTTATACAGAGTACAAAAATTTATCACGAATCTCATTGTTCCTCTATAATTTTTCTTTAGGAGAGGCGAAAAGACTTAACAGACCATAGAGATGACTCCACATTCAGCTTTGATCCCTCAAAGATCAATGTGAAGCAGCTGGAAAAGCACAAGAGGAAACGCCTCGATTCTAGAAAAGGGGTACTACTGGCATCATATGCCCGCAAAAAGACTCGGCGAAGGAAACGTGGCAGATCAGGAGGTGGGAGTGGTGGTGATGGCAACAGCAATGGAGGTGGCAATGGCAGTGGTGTTAACAGTGGAGGCAGAGGTGAAACAGGTGGTGCTGCCCCATCATCAACACCAAGCCCTAGTCCACGTCGTGGAGCACCCACCAATTCATCACCGCCTCAACCACCATCCACAGATGCCAAACAGCACATTGTTCCTACCACAAGTCCAGAGACTGGTCGAATCACCCAAGACACACCTCGAGCTGCAAATACACTTGGTATGTATGTTATCCAAAGTTCTTTAACGTTGGAACTACTTGTACATTCCTAGAAAGAGTTTCTGTTAGCATCTTTTGTTTTATGTGACAGAATAATGCCTTAGTCTGACTTCACGTTCAAATAATTGTCTTCTGATGGTAAAAGCTCTAGACCCAGAAATTCCATCATTTTTGCTATCTTTTTGTGGGTATTTTTTGTGTTATTTTTCTTGTGAATCAGCTCTATTTTTCCATAGTCTGTAGTAGGTGATAGTTCTTTATTCTGTGCTTATATTTACATCTTTTAATAAGCGCCTTCATATCAAATCTGAGGTATTGCAGTTGTTAACATTCATGCCTGGTATTCAGGAAGATGTGGGAATTAAGTTTTTCCCGGCATATTGATGAAATTAAAATTTCTCGGGTTTTCTGCCGGATAATATTTTTTTTAACTGATCATATAACTCAACATACAACGTTTCAGCAGCAACCTCTGCTGCCTTCATCAGGTACTGTGTCATACCGAAGCTAAGACAGTAACTGCCCACGGAAGATCAGGAACTTTTATAAGTAGCCCACTGCCGAAGAGACTTCCTACTGCTCCTCCTTGGTCGGCACTTCAATCGACCCCAGATGGGGTGGAACCAGATGGCCCCGGATGACTGGCAAATGACACCAATGATGATGCATCACTTGGCTCCATGGAAGTCAACAGCTGTTTTCTTCACCATTGCTTAACAGGTGGCAATAAATAAATTGCATTTCGAGACTCCACAGCGGCATCTCGGGCGGGCACCCATCCAAGTGCTCACCAAGCTCAACGTTGCTTAATCAGTGGCAGCATCACGCTCAAAGCTGCTGAACGGGCGGCATTAACCAAGCCGAACAATCACAGCAACCAATGGGAAAGCTGATCCGCCACCTCCGAGCCAATCAGCAGATCAGTCACTGTGATTGGCCAGCTTGGTTAATGCCACCTGTTCAGCAGCTTTGAGCGTGATGCTGCCGCTGGTTTCAATTTTGATGAGCCATAAAGGTCTAAAAAAAAAATGAAAGGATTAAGGTGGGAATACAGAAATACAAAGACAATTCATTCCTATTCACTGTGTACTATTTGGCAAAGATCTCTACAACTAATCATATTGATGTTTAATTTTTTGTCAGCAAAGGGCAAAATGGAAATAGTAGACTGGTAGCTTTAATTGTTCACAGGTCTAAACAATCAACAGTTACGGACATGCCAAAAATTTAGATACACAATGCTGATTGCAAATACCATTAGCCAATGAAAATAAGGATAGAAAGGGAAATTAATCCATCACTTACCACAGATGAAGAAAAGAGTGCCAGACAAATACAAAAATTTCAACACATTTCAATCCATGTAGCAGCTCTGGATGTGTATTTCCCCTTGCCATAAGTCTTGCCTCCAACATGAGTAAGGCTATAAAAAGAAATATTGTAAAGTGTGTTCATGTTTTTTGTGCTGACCCTCCTGCCTTCATCTGTGGTAAGTGATGGGTTATTTTTCCTATCCTCGCTTATTTTCGGATATTTAGTTAATATCTGTACAACTGTTTTACAATGAGAGCTGTCAGAAATTGTAGTAGATGCAAACTAGGTTACCAATATATCGTGGACACCAGGCATCCAGTTAGCTCCAACCTACAATTAAACACTATCAGTAAACCCATTATTTTTCTCTGCAATTTTATTCCATTATTTATTAATTTAATTTTATATATATGCATCTATATCAGTGACCTGGTGATTCAATGGTTAAGATGTATGACTTAAGTTTGAACGGTCACCGGTTCAAATCCCTATCTCAATGGGGATTTTCATAGGCCCTTAACTTGACCTTCACTTCCGGCACAGCTTGCTATGTAAGGTGAAGGATGCCAGAAAGCTTCCATGGTTTAAATTCTACATTAAACTGTAGGTCCCCTTAATCCTGTAGGATTACCAGATTAGGTTAGGTAAGAAGCAAAGGGACTGGCCACCCTACCTACAATACCAGGCTAAGTATATCTCCTTTGGGAGGGTCCAACTAACCTTCGGGTTGGATACCAAATTTAGCTTAGCTTTAGGATCTATATAGTGGAGGCGGAACACAGATATCTGCCATGTACAAAGTATAGTTAACAAAGCTGCCTAGTAGGTGACCAGCTTTGATAGCAGGGCCCATATTAATTCATACTTGACCATCTGTAAATATATTACTATGCACTGTGTGGCAGTAAGAGTTGGCGTTGTGTTATGCCACAGAATTCACTTCAGTCTGCTATTTCACCTGAAGAATACAGCAAAGGAAGCTGTTGAAACATTCTGTGTAGTGGACATTATCCAGCTGAATGCCCATTAACACCATGTAGGAAGCAGTACTCTGGGGAATAACTTATGACACATATTTTTACTCTCTTAATATAAAAATAAAAAAAATCAATAACTTTAACATAGTGACAACACAAACACAAAGGACATAAAAATTGGCATAAAATGCTTCTCCCTTCATAACCATAATGTCCACTTTGGTAGTTTTTGTTCAGTTTATATTCACGCTGTCAAAGACGTGCTGTTTGCTGGGGTGTGCATACAGTAGTACTTTGATCTATAACCGTGGTCGTGGTACCGAGTGGTTCTTTTCCTTGATCGCCAATCGCTTGTTTAAATAATAAAATAGGATACCACAAGAGATAAAGGTATGTTCATGAATTAAAACTCAGTAGACTTCCTGATAAATTAAAAATGATATATTGTGCAAAAGTTCTTTTACAAACTCGGTACCAGCGTAATAAAAAGGCATCAGACTTCTTTCCAAAAATGAAATGATTGCAGGTTAAAACATTTACACACAACGTAAGCAGCTTCCGATGAACCCCATATTGATCAAAAGTTTATGAACATTGAAAGCGCGACATCACTTCAACCCGGTGTTGATGTTAGTTATTTGTGGAGGAATACTCTACATTTCGATACTGCCCCGATCACTTCGTTCCAGCCCGGCACATGGCATGACTTATACACCCACGTGTTCTTTTCTCGCTAACAAATCTTCTGAAAGACTGAAGAAAGCCTCTGGCAGGCCATCCTCTTAAATAGGCTGGGCGTTTTTTGTGACACCAAGCAGTGGGATTTCCCACCCTCTCTGTCTAATCCTGGCTGCTGTCTCTCTCACACTGGCATTGGATTACAAAGGCTTCCCCCCTAAGTTTTCCGATTTTCATGAAACTTTGTTATAACGTAGAGTTCATCATTCTAAGCATTTTCTATCCTTATAAAATTTTCCGTATCTACTCTCCTATTTTTGTTATTAATTTTCAAAGTTCATTAAACCTATTTTCTAGATCTAGTGTCCCAACTATTTGTTCTAGCGTGTTAGTTCTAATCTTCAGGAATTCTACATATTTTGACGATTAATTTGGTGTATCTCACTACCTTCTAAAAACCTTTCATTAAAAAGATATCGTCTCTCAAAGTTTTCACCCCTTCTAGCGGCCATAATGGAATGCAGAATAATTACTTTGAAATTAAAGATCTTATATTTAGAGTGCATTGTTTTGATAAAACTTTCTGCCAAACTTACTTTAAAAAATTGCGCTTTCATAAAAATAGGGTGCCTCCCAGATATTTTGTCTAGTTTTTCTTGACATTTATTTCTGCCCAATCTAGACTGCATATTTGGCTACAATGCGTTAACAGCTTTCGCTTTGAAATTACTTTTAAAATACTTCCACTCAACTCAACGATCTCAAACTGCTGTCATCATCTTTCCTCAAGAAGATCTTTAATCTGACGTAATTTTCTTTTGACTACTTATTTTATTCTCGACTTACTATTTTTTCCTTTATTGAAAAAGTACCTTAAAACTCGTCATATTTCCTCTAAATTTTGTTTGAGACCTTGTTTTCTACTTCTAAACTAAGACTCGATACTTTCATCCCAGTACCTTAATTCATTTACTATCATTCTTTCATACCTCTATGTAACTCCGATCTAACTATACTTTGAAATGTGTCTTAAATATTTGAACCCACTAGAAAATTACTTTGAAAATGTTCTGCTGTTCATTTGCTATACGCTTGCAGCCTTTTAACTGAATTTTGTAATATATTGACAAAATTGAGAATATATCACAACCCTTGTTTGTGGTTTGCACAGTATACTATCATTGTTACTGAAAAGTTGAATTTTAGCTTGTGATAGTTTCTTACATGAGCAAACAACCTGACTGACCAAATATTCTGCATAGAAGGGGAAATTTGATATGACTCCCATTCATTATTTTCAATTCTTATTATGTATATAGTGAACATGACAAGGCTGAGCTGTAATCGTAGGCTTCCGCGGCCAGAGTCATGCTGAGCTACCTGCTGCTTTCTAATTAGTTTCAAAAGGGCTTGATATCCTTATAATAACAATAATAATAATTAATTAAATTGCAATGAAGTGCACACTCCAGTAGCAATTTCCCTACACACCCATCTTTCCACTTTTCTGCACCCACCTGCATTTGCCCTCTGCAAACTTTACCTTTAAATTCTTTCAACGTTTTTGGTAAATTGTTCATCATTTCTTTTGGTAACTTATTCCAATCCCTGACACACTTACCCAAAAAAAGAGACTCTTCCTACACCCTTGTACCTGGATTCTAGAACCAGCTTGTGGTCATGGTCATCTTTTCCCTTCCATACATTACTCCTTGCTCATTTCACCAATCTCATTGAACTCGAACTTTAGTAACAAGTACTTTTTCTTTCATTTTATACAGTATCATTCATTTTACACTCATATGTATTACAAATAAATTTTTCATTGAAACAATGGTCTGCAACAAACAACCAAACAATAAATATCCATATGAATTCTTTCCCAATTTATTCTACACTTTAATGAACAATGAAAAATACATCACAAATTCACCTCACCTGATTTTCATGGTGGTTTTTCATTCAAGTTATCCTCATTCTCTGATCAAATCACTTCATCTTTCACCTGCGGAAATCCTTCTGCTGTCACTGTGGTGTGTGTGTTTTTTTTTTTTTTTTTTTTTTTTTTTTTTTTTTTCTGTTTTTTTTTTTTTTTTTTTAGATTTGAAACTCTTGTTGCTATGGATAACAGTCTTCAGCTAGTTGAGTTCATCCTTCAGTTCCGAAATTTTTGCCTAAGTCTGAAAATCAGTGAAAATCAGACTACATTCAAAATCAAAGAATTTATTGTTAAATGTGGAAGTTACAGTAGAGTTTATTTTAAAATATATAACTTTTAATCAAATTCAGCCTATCTTTCAACTTGCTTAGCAGATTTTGAATTAATTTCAGCTTGGCTTTGAAGTAAAATTTACTGTAATATTGGCAGTTAATTCAGCCTGGCTTCTGACCACATATCAAATTTCTTGTTTACTTAAACTCAAATTCTCTTAACATAACTTATGTCAGAATCACCTACTTTAATTTTTCCTTTAATGTATTACATAAACATAAAAAAGACAAAGACAAAACAAAACAAAAAGAAAAATCAAAATAGTGAAACAAAGAGAATAAATAGCAAGCCCCGTTTCCCCTCCTCCCAGCCCCCCCTCTCCCCTCCCCCCACACACACACACATAAGAATTTCCATTAATGCTATGTTTCCGTATTTGAGTGGACGTGTGTTCGAATCCCCATCAGATTTAGATTTACTATGGTTTCACGAATGACTCGAAATGAATGACATTGTCCAATTCCATGCCCCTAGTACATTTCCACATCTAATGTTCTTGATGTCAACGAGGTGAGAAATATAGAAACTCATGAAACATACTGGCATATAAAAGAAATCCAAATACTTCGAATAAGAACGAAAACATCTTTTTTTGATGAAAGAAAATAAAATAGAACTGATTTGCTCCCAGCATCTTTTGCTGAAGAACCTACTCTCAGTGTTGACTGTGAGTCTCCCATTTACTGTTGGTCCTAAATTGT
Source organism: Vandiemenella viatica (assembly GCA_031002005.1). Classification (NCBI taxonomy): domain Eukaryota; kingdom Metazoa; phylum Arthropoda; class Insecta; order Orthoptera; family Morabidae; genus Vandiemenella; species Vandiemenella viatica. The sequence continues at coordinate 223,471,736 of JARYHS010009186.1, read as the reverse complement.
CACCTCAACACCAGTGGTTCATATCTCCGAAGACTAGAAATAAACAGCTATCAGCCTGTACCCTGCTACATTCACTGCATGAATTATCCAGCATTGACGAAAACTTATTTCCTTTCTTCTGCAGTATAAAATTTCATTCTCCTTTCCAGATGACAGCATTTGCCTTAGTTTAATTATAGTTACCAGTCTTGGAACAGTTATTGCTAGTTAACAGTGGTGTTGTGGTCCTGTTCCTTGAAGGACTGTAGGCTGCTGCTGCTACAGCAGGAACTTAGAATATACTAACTTGACTTCCAAGCGTATTTGGTCCTCCAGCTTAGGAAGCTCTGTAGGATAGAGTAACTGGTCAGATGTTAGCTATGTTTATTGCCAGCTTTGCTATGGGAAGGAGTTCAGCAATAAAACCACAGAGTGTAATATAGGTGTCTATGTACAGTAGGCAATTTATATGATATAGTTGCTTGCTGTGATCACTGCAGAGAGTGGGAGTGCCAGCCAAATGGTCTAGTATCTAAGTGCGTCCTCCCTCTGCCGTACGACCTGCAGCCAGTACTGGATCAGTGGTGGGTCACTGGTTGACCATTTGACTAACTAGTGCTCAAATGACTGGGCCTGGTGCAGGTGACAGTGGAGGATTTCCTTATGATGCCATCAAAAATTAGCTGACTACAGTGTTAGATGACAATAGCTGCTGCTTTGCCTAGCATGATCCTTTGCCCTCTTTCTTGGCTGGACAAATACAAGCTGCTACCTACTGTATGCTGACTCTTATACTGGATAAACTGTACAGTAGTTTTTCTCTCAAACAAAAATGATGTTACCTATGCTAAAAGAAAAATGGCCAAACACTTACAACCGAGTGTGGTGGATGAGCACTAACACTCTGGCCTTGCAGTCGGGAGGACATGGGTTCGAATCCCAGTCTGGACATGCATATTTGAGTTTTCCATGGTTTCCCCAAATCTCTCCAGGCAAATGCCAGGATGCTTCCTTCAAAAGACCATGCCGAATTCGTTCCCCAGTCCTATCCCACCTCTAATCACCTCAGTGTCGACGAGGCACAAAGCCATAAGCAAACACAGGTAAAACATGCTTGGTTGCATTGTTCCCTTATAATGAAAAAAACATGAATAACCATCCTATGTCCTGATGTTTTAAAGGTTCTTCTCTACATTCCTTTCTTCACTCATCATTTTTAGAATGGATTCATTTTGTACTTCATGTATTGAAATGATTTTAATAGTAACGTATTAGGGTCCACTAAGTGACACATTGTAAAGAATTATTCATACAGTGAATTTTAAACGTCTGTTTTGTTACTAATTATGAAACACAGGAAGCTGTTCCTCATTAACATTTTTAATGTTACCCTCTTGATGGTAATAAAGTAATAGCTGCCGGGAAAACCCTACATTACATTAAGAAATAGCTGTTTATACCTAACATTTTCTATTATTGAAAATTATACTTTCTTAAGAAGTTTTTGCAATTTGTTAAAAAAAAATTATAATGGCTTTTTAACCATTATTTAACTTTGGTACTGTTTAAATCCAAAGAAATTCATGACTCTATAATTCATTGCTGAAGGTGCATTATTTTATTTTCAGGTCCTCCACTTAGAGGTCAGCTTCATGCCAGTAGACATCCTAGCAGCAATAATAGTGATAGTAACAATCGTGAATCATCATTAGATGATTCTGGAGTTGTGGATGACCATGAAGAAGGAGATGTAACATCTGAGGATGTTGCCCACATGCCAAATGTTGTTCAGGTACTGTAGGGTTGATTACCAATTACTGTAGCTGTTTACACTGGATAATAATATACATTACTGCACAATGTGTAATTTAAAATCTCTTGATCTTACAGAGGGTAGAGCCTGTGACACTTGCTTTGAGCCAGAAAGAGATACGTGTGATTAAATGCAATGGTGTCAGTCCAGGTCTTGGACCCAAGAAGCACTTGTACACACTCCCTCCTGATTACCTGTCTCATATTGTAGTGCTTGGTGAGTTTTTATACATGGATGTACCATTGGTATTTGAGTAATTCATAATGTAAATACCATTTCTAACAAACTAGGAAATAAGTAACAATTGAAAGGAAAGAAATGCCGCTAGGCAATATTTACATGGAAAAGAAAGGGAAAATACACCCAACACTCACCAAAGTTGAAGGGAGTAGGGCAGCAGCAACACAAAAAGACACGCAACAAAGAAAAAACAAAATCGACACAAGTCTTAATCATGTGGCGGGCTGGGATGTGACCACATCTTTCCCCCTGCCATATGTCTCGCCTCACATGATTAAGACTCGTGTCGAAATATTGTTTTTTCTTTGTTGTGTGTTTTTGTGTTGCTGCTGCCCTCCTCCCTTCAACTTTGGTGAGTGTATTTTCCCTTTCTTTTCCATGTAAACTAGGAAATAAAATTTACACTTACAGTTGATTATTATTATTTTTTTGGTGAAGGGCTTAGGGAGTTGCTGCTTAGTTGCAGTAATAGATCTTTTTAGGGCACATTCATTATTGACTTCGGAGGAAATAGAAAGTTTATACTTCTCAAAGTTTTTTGACAGTTTCGAAGAACTAGAGATCTAAGTTATCTATTTACCAACTTAGATACAGAATTAAAATGTAGTTAAATAATATTTTAAAGTTTGCTTTCTGTTATCATTTCTGTAAGTTAGAATTATCATAAAAAAATTGCTTTATAGCTTTAATACATGTCCTTGTATGGGTTTTTAAGTTCATTTAAATAGGTGAACATGTACACTTTATTCTTGCTTAATTATCCCTTGCATTCTCTCAATTTCATCAGTAACTATGAGTGTGCTATGAAATTAGCCAGAAAGTTTTTAAGGACAGCCTCAACCAAACATGCAATGATAAACCTTTTTTTAAAAAACTAAGCACATAATGATTAATATCTTCCATATAAAAAAAGCTACATACTCATTAGATATAATTATTTTCTGTATTTTTCTTATGTTTAAAATATAATTTGATAATATCTAAATGTTCCAGATGATCTGCCTGACAGGAACTGTGATAAATGCACACAGTGTTGTGTTGATTATGATGGGTGGCTGCGCTTCCAGAGTGGGCTGTATAAAGTGGTGCGGGATCCGTTGTTTGAGCTTCTGATTACATTATGCATCGTTCTAAACACCATGTTCCTCGCTATGGAACATCATGGTATGAGTGAGTCTGTTCGACAGGCACTGGACATAGGCAATAAAGTAAGAGACAAATTAAAAGCAGCTTCCCTTTAAAAATGATTTCAACATTATGAAATAACTACCAACGAGTGATTAATTCCATCACAAGTTTCCACAGATTGGGAGTTTTTAATAAGTGTAATAACCATTTTATTAAATCCAGAAACTAATAATGACTGGGGATAAATAGGGAACATATTGTCCTGTGTTTAATAACTTAGTACTAATGTATTATTTAATGTAGTGTGTATTTTAGCTTCTGTATCGTTATCATATTATAACTATATTCTTATTTTCAGAAAGAGAAAGTATTTGCTCACAAACCATTAAGAGATTATAAAATTGAATGCATTTAAAAATTTTAAAAAAAATAATAATAATAATAGGAGCAATATAGTTATATGGTTGAATGCTTCCATGCCCAGAGTAAATAGTTCATATGCTGTCCAGGTGGCAAACACTGTAACATAGTGTGAAATGTTGACACTTCAGCTGATTCACATCAGCATTCTTCTAGGGCACAATTACACTGCAATTTGTTCTATACACACTGCTAAACACGATTATGAATAACACACCATCCACAACATTCAGTGCTTGGAAGATGCAGGTGTCATATAGCTTGTTCTTGAGGAGTTTTGTGTGGTTATTTTTGTTGCAAGGAATGCCATGTATATGTAGTTTTAGGCCGCTGTCCTCATTGATGTTATTAGTGTGTTTAGCAATCTCTAGTGCTGCTTTGGCCCCCTCTGATTTTTAAAATGAAATCTAGTATTTTGGAAGTTGATGGTATGGCCAATCATAGATGAATGCACACAATGGCTGACTTGTTTTGGTTGTTTGCCTTATTGTAGCAAATGTGTTCTCTTAAAACCTTTCCAATTCAAAATTAAATTAATATCGTAAAAATATGTCGGAAATACCAATCATATAACTAAATTGATTGGAAATTACCACATTCATTTTTACTAGTAGTACTGATGAAGACAATCATTTTTTTTAGGTAAGTTTTATATGGTCTTAGAATTTTACTAAACGAGATAGAGCCATTTGAAAGTCTATTTCACCGTGGTCTCAACATGGTTTGATCCGACAGTTAAAAACACCTTGAACAATGGAAAGTCAGATATTCAAATAGAGAATCCAAATTTGAATATGGAAATAGGTAGTCGGCATCAAGAAACACATTCTGACCAAAATATTGCATGTGGTATACGCACCATCACAATTAAACTAAATGATTAATTAATGTTTCAGTAGCTGTATCCTGATCAATTTAATGTGAATAAGTAACAGAGGCTTTATAAATATTTGAGCCTCCCACTGGAGGAGTGCATCAATTAGATGTGGCATTTGTATGAGGACAGCCACATTAGGAACCCCATGAACTCTTGAAGATGAAGATAGAGTTTGACTTTAAAATATTACTTTTCATTGACCTGCTCCTTCACTGGAAAGCATCAAAATATTTTATACAAACTTTAATCTGAGTTTAATACTTTCGAGAATTAGTTAGATATTATTTTTTGCTTCAGTTCTATGCTATAATTTGTTTTAGTTCAAGCAACTCCAATTTGTCTCCCCCCACGTATCTCAACGTAGCTTTCCAGCCAACCCGTCCCCCCCCCCCTTAGACGTAGCCACATAGTTTATGGATGCTCCCTAACTGACATTAATTTGGGACCATTTTTAAGCTTTTTATCTTTTATTTTTATTTTTGCTTATGGCTTTATGCCTTGTTGACGTAGAGGTATTTAGACCCGGAAAGGACTCGGAGGTAAGCAACAGGAAGTAATTCAACCATGGTATTTTTTGACGAGATCACCCCGGCATTCGCCTGGAGTGATTTAAGGAAACCATTGAAATCCCAAATCTGAATGACCGGACGGGGATTTGAACCCACGTCCTCTCGGAAGCCACCTCACTGTGTTACCAATTACCGACAACATTCGGTTATTTTTCTTCTTCTTCTCTTTCGACGCCAATGTGATTTGAATCTTGATAGTATTGGAAACTAGAATCGGGAAATAATTTCAACCACGGCTTTTTGAAGGAACTTTTCCGGAGTTCAGCCAGAGAGATTTACAGAAACCATGGCAAACTGAAGTTGGATGTCGTACTGAGTTTGAATCCGCGTCCTACAGTGTGCCAGGCAAGATTGTTATCTATAACCCATCTGATTTGAAAGGCTAGAGGTATCAGTGGTAGGGAGAAACAAAGGGGGAAATGAAAGGTTTCCTACTTCTATTCTTTCAGCTTTAAAATCTGAAACTGCTTGTTCACATTGCAGCCAGATGTACTATTATTAATTATTATTATTACTACTGAAACTTGCCTACTAAATCTGTTATGGTCAAAACAAAATTAATATATTCTTATTCCGAACTCTTGAAGTTGTAGAAATAACTAATTTATATTTCGTGATTTAGTTCGCCAATTGAGTACTTTCATAAATGCACTTTCTACTTACGCTTGTCACACACAGTTCTATAACGCTGGAACGTGTGACTAAGTCCATTAAAACTCTCTTATTGGTTTTAAATTTTTTTATCCATGCGTAATTTAGCGATTCTTTTCAGTATTCATCATGTAATTTCGTTTGGTAGTGAATGGTCAACTGTTTATTAAAAAAAATAGCAGTGGCTATCAAAATTACGAAAAAAAAGTGGTACCATTCCTTTATAGCAATCGATTTCATAATATCAATAGTTATAATGAATAAAATGATGATATTCATGGTTATTTTAACTGTAGAACTCCAAACTTTGCCTCTGAGCGTCTGTGAGTCTCTTGCGCGTGGGCTCAATTTTTTAGTCTTGGTTTAAAGTGCTGGGTATGAGAGGTCTATTTTATCATGAATTGAGTGTACCATCTACCAGTTATACTGTCGCATGAGATAGTCATGTCTATAATGAAGCATAATCAAAAGGCGAGGGGTCTCGCGAATTCCGCCCCCAACTGTACATTGCGTCACAGATCAAAATCCCTGTTGCTTGTTAACCAAACCTTCAGGATATACCAGCCAACAATGCTAAATGATGATTTGATTTTTTGTAATCATGGAGATTCAAATCTTCCGTGAGAATATGGTGAAGAGTAGTTGTTGAAATATCCAGTTCTTGTCCACATTGATGAATTGAGATGCCTGGGCTGTTAGTTACACACTCATGAACTGTCTCGGTGTTTTCTTCTGGACGGCCGTAGGGAAGGGAGTAGAAATATAATTTTTAGGGTTTGCTTGAAGGAAACCATACAACTTGCCATAGCATTCAGTTCACGGATTAAAGGCCTGGGAAATACTGTGTGACCAATACTGGACTATGGTTGGTTTTAGAGGGTTTAGTGTGATTGGGAAGCTGTGCCAGTTTTGATGTGACCTAAGATAGTTTGTGAACTGAATCCAGTGGATTATTGTGGTCTAGCAGTGTTTGGTAGATGTTGCAGGAATACTGTGTAGTGGACTGCTGGTCAGAGTATGTAATACTGCCATGAATACCAAGGCTGTAAGAGAAGAAGGTTTGGTGTGATAAGGATAACAACTGTCAAAATTGAGATTCTGTTGCAGGTTAGAAGGTTTGTTGTGGACTGAGGAGCAGTGGTAGCTATTGGAGAGGGACACATCCAGTAAAGTGACAGAGTTACTATCCAAGTATTTCAAAATCTAAATCACAAGCACAATTTGACAAAATGACAATGGATAATGTATGATATTGAGTAGCTAAACTGCGGGAAATACTGAAAATGAAGTTAAAAGAGAGAGATCTTAAGAATCTAGTTTGTATGTTGGAGATAAAGGCAAAATATTAAACTATGAGAAGGATTTTGAAAAACAAAACATCAAAATACCTAAACTTCCTAAAGCTTATAGTTATTAGTTATAAGTCTTCTTGACACGGAGAAGATTTCAGTTAGGTGAAAATAATTCAGATTCATTCAACTGTGTTATAATTCTTAAGCCCCTTTGTCATTGAGACCTTCTTTTTTAATTTTTATTATTATTTTTATTTTTTGTAGAACTACACATATTTACTTGATACTGTCCATCAGTCTTACATTTATAAAGACATTCATTCTAGTGAAGAACTGATTGTGACAAGACGTTTCTTGGAAATGGAAATGTAGAGAAGGAAGTTGATTAAACTGTTAAACTTATGTCATGAAATTACAAATTTTTCCTGCAATTGGGTTGGTAAATAGAAAAGTGTAACTTCAAGTTTATAGAGCAAAGTTTTGAAGAAAGTTCTTGGGAAAATTTTCTTGTGTAAACAGTATTTTAAGTGTATGAGATATTCATCCCTACAAGATTAATTTACAAAATTTGAAGAGCATATGGTGTATCCTATCCTCTCAAATATACACAAATACTTTACTGTTTGTACTTATTACTTTCCTGTACATGTGCTGGACAAACCATCAATTCTCTCAAGTACAGCTGTAGGCAGAACTGCACAGAGTTAAACTATTAGGAATAATATTGTGGAACAATTAAATAAAAGGCTAATGGCTGTTTCTGGCATATTAAGCTCTCAGTTATTCTGAGAACGATAGGAAGTGATTTATCTTACATACTCTTTCAGAAGTCCTAAACTATGGAGAAAAGAGACCTCATATGGTGTAAATTTGTTCCAGTTGCTGGAAAATATCCAGAATATGTTCACATTAGTAAATGAGACTGACAACACTCCAATTAATCTTGATTACAGAAAACCTGAATACCAAAAATTTGGGTTGTAATATTCATCTCAAACACAGGGATATTAAGGGCTTACTTTTCCCTTTGAAGTTTCTAATTTATGGTATTTTGGCTCTAAGATTTTACTATATGGTTTTGGTGCCCAGCAATCAATTCTTCCTTGAAAGTCTTAATTTAAATGCAATGCAGCACCTATTCCATTGACAATGTACCCATACCCATTCCTCCCCTTTCTAATACTTTTATTTTATAAATTCTTTTGGTAAATTATTCTTCACTTCTCTTGGTAATTTGTTCTAGTCCCTGACTACATAAAAAAAAACTCTTCACCTTATGCTTGACACTAGGTGTAGGGACTGCAATCCAGCAAAGCGAGATCCCGCAATCTTGCAGGATCTCACATCATTAGACAATCTGGAGGATCCCGCACAAAATTAAGCGGATCCGCAAAAATGCGGAGAAAACGTGTCAGTTGTATGACTCGCTGCCCCACTCTGTCTCTGTCGGATGTGTTGCACTGTTTGACTATACCTTTGCAGTTGGCATTTGACTCGTGTGAACAAACATTTGTTTTTGTCAGCCTTCGTCATTCATAAGTAAATAGATCCACTTTTAAGTAGTCATTAAAACTTATGTTTGTTTTGAGTACATTTTATATAATTTGAGTTATGTGGCATATTTGGTACGATTTTCTAACTATATAATAAGTATTTTTTATGTGTCTCACATGTTATCTAAACAACACAGTTAAAGCTTTTTATTCTCGGGTTTCATTATTCCTATTTTCTGTATTTACAGATAAAGCAATTGTGACAACTTCCTGTATTTGCAGCTGAAAATTTGATTATTCATTGATATACGAAGCTAATGTTATCGTAATTTTAATGATCGCATAGCTATTTATTTAGCAACTATCAAAAGGCAATTGTACATTCATTGATTTATTGTTATTTTGGCCGCCACCTCAATCGTTAGAAACATATGTTCTTTGACGAAAACTACCTGTTTACATGTGCCGCTCTGGCTATCGATTAATCCTTCTTGGGATGATTTGGTCAGTCGCCACAATTCATTATTTTTGAGTGAATAGCATGTGTTCTTTCAACTCTTTGTTATTATTTTGACTAAAGGAAAAAAAAAGTTATAATGAAGTTCTCACGGCTGTATCGCCGAATTGTGTTGTAAAAACACCATACTTCGACGGCTGCCTCCGTCATATTCCTCACATGTGAAATTTCGTGTTTTTTCAACGCAATACGGACTTCACTGTAATCATATGCTGAGAAACTCTCTTTTCTTACATAGAAAAGAAAAATAATTTTCACTCTAAAAAAGTCGTTATGCCACTTAAAGTAAAAGTGAAATACTTGACACTTTATGTCTTCATGAGTAGTTTCTTTTAATAACATTGAATCAACTGTAAGATCAATTAAAGAAACAGGATACATAATAACGAATCTACAATTCTTGTAAAATTAGGCCTAGTCTCGTGCTTGTGCAGTAACAAAAAGTTATGAGATCTTGTTCTGAGCCAAGTATTTTTGAAAGAGAATGCTTTCTCTCGGTGTTATTGAACATTTGTTTAGAATAAAAAAAAAACCTTTGGTGACTTGGCCATTAGGCATACCATGTTTTTAATCTGATGTGATGTATTTTAAGGCACATAATATGATCTGAGACTGAATATTTTTCAGTTTTGATTATTTATTTAAAAATTGGTTTAGATTTAAAAACAAAAATGCGTAACCTTGAAATATACTTAAGACGAGCTAAAAGTTTTTAATGTCATTTTGTGAATTAAAATATTGTTAATTTTTATCATTTAACATTAAAATTGATTTATTAATTTAATTAACAGACATTTATTATTTAATTTATTAATGCTTCAAATAATTATGTTTTAAAGACATGCGCTAAAAAACTGTTGGCGCCAATCTTGCGGGATTGAAAATACTGCGAGATTGCAATCCTTAACTGGGTGCCAGCTTGAGATGATGGTCATCTTACATGCACTACTCATAATTCTTGTTTATTGCATGTCAAGTTACCAGAATTTTTTTTACATTTGTAGCACAACAGTGGGCATATATGTATTGGAGTTTTTATGTTGTGGAGCCTTCCCTCCTGGAATTGAATTGAGTTAAATTAAATTGTGATCAAGAGCATGCTCCTGTGGCAAATTTCCTAATCATCTAATTACACACTTCTTAGTATTTATAATTATTATTATTATCTTATATACTTTTGGTGTTAAATTCCTCCCCCATCTACTTTTACAATTTACAAATTTGTTAAACCTAAAATGCACACTGTTTAGAGTGTTTAAATTTGCAATTTGCAAGGACTACATTTTAAAATATTTTTTTCCCAATATTTCATCACATTATTTTTATTTTTACTCTGATACTGCTATTCACAATATTACCAATGTTTTATTACTCTATTCACACAGATTTTTTTTTTATTATATACCAAAAGTTTGGTAAAAAGGGAGAAAAATGACCATGTGGAAATATGTGCCTTAAAAACCAAATGCTCTAAAAATTAATTTTCCTTATTATGTTATTCATATGAAATATAATGGCACGTTGCCTAGAATCAATGAAAGGGAACAAAGAAGAAATTTAGATAGGCATTCCTAATATAGGAAACAACTATGGAATCAGTTTTTCATATTTCTATTGGACTCCTAAACTGGCATGTATATCATTAAAAGACTTCAGTGTAACCAAGAAAATCATAAGACAATGAAAAGTGTGAAACATACACCATCCCACAACCACTTTCACCAACCCTGTCACTGGGGAAAGCTTTCTGATAATATGATACGCCACCTGCGAAGCCTCCCGTGTAATATACCAGCTAACATGCAACCACTCTCCGGCTTCATATATTGGTTTGACCACAAATCCACTATCCATAAGAATAAATGGCCACTGACAGATGATATTCACTAAGAACACAAAGCACCCAGTAGCTGTCCATGCCATCTCTCATGACACAGATAATTTCAGCTTGGCAGCAGCTCCTCTGAACTCGGAAGGTGGGTACTAGCCTACCAGTACAAACTGGACGCAAGGCAACCACCTGCTCTCAACTTAAGATAATACCCAGTAATTATTATTATTCTTTTTTTATATTATCCTCTCTTTGCCTCCATCCCCTCTACCTAAATTGAACCATCTTTAACCTGAAGTAATATTTAACTTCATAGAGTCTTTTGTTTATACATATATATATAATTAAGGAAGGATAGGGAAATATGACCCAGCACTTACCACAGATGAAGGCGGCTGGGACGACGAACAAAAAACAAACACAAGAGAAGTGCAATATTTCGGCCTACAGCAGCCTTAAACGTGCAGAAGGTGAAGCCCCAGGCGGCGTCACATGTGTACACATAGACAGCCGACTGGTGAATCATTCACCAGTCGGCTGTCTATGTGTACACATGTGACGCCGCCTGGGGCTTCACCTTCTGCATGTTTAAGGCTGCTGTAGGCCGAAATATTGCACTTCTCTTGTGTTTGTTTTTTGTTCTTCGTCCCAGCCGCCTTCATCTGTGGTAAGTGTTGGGTCATATTTCCATATCCTTCCTTAATTATATATATATATATATATATATATATATATTATTTTGCTCTTCCTGCCCACCAGAGATCAGTTTTGATAGATATCTATGCTCAGTTATTAGCTCTGAATCATTGCCCCTCTACCCATCCTCAGTTTGAATTTACCCTCACCATTTTTCTGGCCAACAGTCTTTCTGGGAGGCAGTTTCCCACAACACCCACTGTAACATAATTGACTTCATAGGCAATCAAAAATGAGAAGGGAGAATGGTTGGTATCAGATTTGGTAGGTTACCCAAAGCGATAGTGCCCTCAAAAGATGACACTATCAGGTGTAGAAGAAAATGTAACATTCATTTTGGTAGTAGTTTCAATGTTGTAAGAATTTTGTAAAGGGACTTATGTGCAATCTCAGAATCAAAGCAAAAGGAGCCTTGTAGAGGGGATGATGCAGCAGCCAACAGATTTATATAGGTTGAAAGAATGGTATTCAATGAATTAAGATACAGGGATTAAAGTAACAGTTCTTGGTTTAGAAGTCCAAAAAGTTTCTGGAATCTAGAGTAAATATGATGAGTTTTAAGGTAGTTCCTCATTAAAAAAAGTGACAAACTATGAATAAAACCAGTAATCAAAAGAAAATTACATAGATTAAAGATCTTCTTGTGGAAATAAGATGACAGTAATTTGAAATTGTTGGGTTGAATGGAAGTACGAGGGTAGGTCCAAATGTTCCCGGCCTAAGTAAGAAGGGACATTCAAATAAATTAAATATATATATATTACTTTTCAATATAACTTCCCTTTATTGTAATACATTTTTCATAACGTGGAATTAACAAATTTATTCCGTCTCAAAAAATATTTCTTATCTTTGCTGTCAAAATGTTTAATTACAGCTACCTGGACGTCTTCATCGTTGCAAAACTTGCGTCCACGAAGATCAGACTTTAGTTTAGAAAACAAAAAATAGTCACTCGGGGCCAAATCTGCACTGTACGGTGGATGAGGCAGTTCGGAGAATCTGCATTCTTTAACAATGGCCTTCACATGCATGGCAGTGTGGACAGGTGCATTGTCATGCAGGAGCCTCACGCCTCTTGAAAGTTTACCACGCCTTTTCTCTTTTATGTCATCTCGGAGTTTCATGATCAAGTTGCCAGAGTACTGAATTATTTCTTTCCTTGAAATCAAACAATAAAATTCTTTCTTTATCCCAAAAAATAGTCGCCATGATCTTCTTCGTCGACTGGCACACTTTCGCCTTTCTTGGCAGAGATTCCCTAACCTGGCACCATTCCATTGATTCTCTTTTCGACAAAGGATCATAGCACAGGACCATGGTCTCATCACTGGTGACAATGGAATTCAGAAATGAATGTTTCTCCTCTTTCCACAGCTTCAAAATCTCTCGAGCACATTTCACTCATTCTGCTTTCTGTACAGCAGACAGTATTTTGGAATTCCTAAGTAGGTCAGGCCGAGAACTTTTGGGGCTACCCTCGTATTTTAACAGTAATTTCATAGCGAAAGTTATCAACACATAGGGGTGAAGCAGACCCTCCAGAAAATGTAAGACCATTAACGAAACAAAGAGTAGAAAAGGTAAAACTGAAATAGGCAAAACTTCTGTGAGGCGTCCTATTTTTATTAAAGCATTTTTTTAAAGTAAGTTTAATGTAAGTTTCAATGAAAACAACACACTACTAATATGAGATATTTAATTTTGAAGTATTTAATCTGAATTTAATAATGATAGTCAAAGAGAAATGAAAACTTGGAGAGGTAATATCTTTTTAATTAAAGGCTTTTAGATGGGAACAAGATACACTAAACTAATCATCAAAATATGTAAGGTTTCCAGTTGTTAGAACAAACGTGCTAGAAAAAATAGTTTTGACAGTAGATCTAAAAAATTGGTCTTCAGACTTCAGGAATTAATTACAACAATATGGAAGCAGAAACGAGAAAATTTATAACGACAAGTGCTTAAATTGAAAAGTTCTACTTTATTACAAAGTTTGAAGGAAACAGGAAAAACTTGGAGGCAATCCTTGAAAAGCCAAGCAGAGAGAGATAAGATAGAAACGACGACATATGGCAGGTGAGACACAGTGGAAATTTCCGTCAGTGGTAGTGTCCCTTCGGGCGAGGCTATATAAGAAACTTGAGGTGTGACCTCGGGCGCATTTTAGTTTCAGACAGTGTGAGAGGGTGAACGTGTTGAGGGCAGGTGGTGTAATGTTCAAGGACAGAGGTGGAGCGGTAGGCTAATCAGTAGTAGCTGAACTTGGAAGATTTGTACTATAGTTGTTTTAGTTTTGAAATGGATCATTAATAAACAAACTTCTTTTCCTTAATTTAATTTGTCCGTAAGGTAAACTTTGTCAGGATCGGAGGTTTCATGTGAATTTAAACTTTTATCGTGATTGAATGGAGTGAACATAATTCTCGTGGCATTAATCTGGAATTCTAGTCTTTCTAGAAATAATTTCTGTTGCCAGAGTAGTGATGCTTGAGAACTTTGAACAATAAAATACTGGATGTTAAAACTCATTCTGACTTTTGGACAATCATTTAATATTACACCTCATTTGATGTTCCTACTGTAAAATCATTAAGGTTGATGACCGATCTAATTAAATATAATATTGCAGAAAAAGAACGAATAACAAAAAAAGGATCATTCTGCTTTCTGGCCTATCCTTTATGGAGGAAGAAAACATCTTTCTTACAACACCCCCCATAATGTTCTACTGTTGATAAAGGGCTAGACCCAAAAATTTCTATATCTTGTGTGTCTTTGTCTTTTCTGTGTGTTCGTGCCCCACATCCATCATCTAACGGTAAGTGGTGGCTCATTTCCATATCCTAATTTGATATCTTATATAAAAAAAATAACATTTTCAGAAATATAATCTTTTCAGTTTTGATTTTGCATGGTTTGTGTTTCATCATCCTGTCATTAATCTAAAATCACAGACTGGTGGTTTGTTTATTTCTTCTAAAAACAATAGTGCTAGGTAACATGCTATGTCATATTCAAATTGCAATAATGACTCAACATTATCTGATAACCTAATTTCAATGACCTTTTGTGTATTCCTATTTTCAGACCTAGAGACATTTTTATTTCCAGGAAAATTTATTTGGTTTTTCTAAATGTTAATAATTATTCCAAATTTTGGTATGTTTTCAGGTTTTTACCTCAATATTTTCACTGGAATGCTTCCTAAAACTCCTTGCCCTCAGCAAAGAATTTTTTGCCTGTGGCTGGAACATATTTGATCTCATCATTGTCACAGCAAGTCTGCTGGATCTGGCCTTTGAGCTGGTTGATGGATTGTCAGTTTTAAGGGGACTGAGGCTGGTAAGAATATATTATCATTAACTGACTTAATTAATTACATAGACATGAAAAGAGGTTTTGCAGTAAAAGAACTAGGGAATATATATATGCAACAACGAAACTGGAAGTAATGCCATGATGTGGAAAGGTAATATAAAGTAGAGCTATCACTCACCAAGATTGAAAGGAGGAGTGCAGCAGTGACAAAAAACCATTGCCATCTCCACCCTTCTCACCTTTTTCATCTCTTACTTTTTTTTTTTTTTTTTTTTTAATGGCATTCGGCAACGGAGGCCATACAGCCAGCTCAATGTGTATTTTTCCAAATGTATGGACGCCACAGGACGGACAAGACATTCACAAAGACACACAACACTTAACATCCATGCCCGCGGCCGGATTCGAACCGGCGGCCTTCGGCACGTGGAGCTAGCACTCTAGCCCCTACGCTACCGAGGCCGGCCATCTCTTACTTCAGTCTTGTGATGAGTATCAGTGTCTACACATCTGATACCCTGCCCCATCTCCTCAGGGGCGTAGCAACTATGGAGCTAGGCGGTGCAGTGCACCGGGGCCCCAAAGCACACCTCTGGGGGGGGGGGGGAGCCCAAGAGCGCAGTTCAGAGGCCCACGAGCCTTCATGGCAAACTGGTGACCTTTTTAGTCTAAGGGGGCCCCAGAGACACAGGGAGCCCCTCACTAAGGGCCCTCTCACTACTCAGGGGGGCCCCAACCACTGCTCAGGGGGCCCCATAGCACAACTCAAGGGCCCCATCCTCAACTCAGGGGGCCCTTACTAGCAACACCAAGCAAAAAAAAAAGGTTGCCTATCTGGCCTGAGGACCCAAAATAATTTTTTTGCACCGGGGCCCTTGTTGACCTAGCTATGCCGCTGCATCTCCTAACATGATCAAGACTTATATCACAATATAGTAATATACCCCCCCCCCCCCCCATTATGGGCCTCCTGCCTACTTTGGTGGTGACTGATGCATTTACTTACTCTTTCCTTGTGTAGTTATGTAGTAATAATCACTGGAACATGTAGATTGGAGGTAAAACTTCGGTCATGCTGAGTGATATGGGCTTCAATAAAATTTCCCTGCTAACCTCTTCACAAACAAAGAAGATTTTTATTTATTGACTTTCCTTCAACTGTAATCAACTGTTAGTTCATGATATCGTTCATCTCTTTCCTTCCATGTTTTACTTCTAATTCTTCTACCAATATTCATGTAGGACTCGTCACCAGTATATGCCTTATAAACCTAAACACCTCCTTTACCTATCTCTTGTCTTCCAAAGACTCCAAGCCCAGCTGCTGTTTCATTTCATTTGCTTAATATTTTCTGTAGTAATTTTCATTGTTTTCTTTGTTCTCTGGAAGAAGCCATGTTTTCTTTTTTCTTTTTTGTAAACTAACATCTCAGCCATATTACTGAACCTTTCATCAGAAGACTACCATGTCTAGGATAGCTGTGGCCAATACATAGCTTCGGCATGTACTAACTGTCAGAGATGAAGTCATGGAGTTTCCAGCAGCCATCGCACATGGACCAACACGTTCCTTGTTTTCCTGGCAGAAATTATTGTATTCTGTCATGGTGAAGCTCACTGTCCATATTCATATTATCAGACCTATATTTCTAATACTTCTCTGACTCACCTGGGTCACCACCTGCTTTCTTGAAACAAAACATGTGCGTCATTGAATAAAATAATACATAAGAACGAAGTTTCTCTAGATTTAGAGGATTTATAAAATGCTCTTGGGTTATATTCCCACTTTCAGCTGAATGTTCTACTGTAGCCGATTTTCTGATGTCATTATTTTTAACATATAAGATGTTTTAAAAACAATGACATTAGCTAATCAGTTGTAGTACAACGTTCAGCTGCCAGTGGGTATGCTATTTTATTCAGTGACATGAGTGTATTGGTTCAAGAAAGCAGTTGGTGGCCCAGGAATGTCATAAAAGCATTAGATTTTTTTAAAAAAAGTCCAGTGATATGAATGCAGACAGTGGTTTGCTTAGGAAAAAATGGTGTGATCTTCTCACTTGGACTGCACATGCTGCTTGTGGGAACCTGCATAACATCATCTCAGATAGTTAGTGCACACTTTATAATCTATTTATTGGTGGCAGCAATCCCGTACAATGTTGTTCTCTTATGAAAGCCACAATATGAGCTTGAAATATTGGGTTTCAAAACATGGCTCCATCCGAAGAACCAAGTAAACATTAACAACAACTGCAAAAGTATATTCAATAAAATATAGCTGGCCCTCAAATTCTGTATTTGATAACAAAAATATGAAACATATAGTACCCCAAAATGCCAAAGCTTTTGTGTACCAATTCCACACCACCCACTCCAGTAAATGCAAGTTTGAAACCTCTTCCTAACGCCAACACAATGAATACTGAGTAATTGCATTTATTATCAACAGATACACCAAGATAGTTTTTGTTTCTTCAGTCAGCAGTTCCTCCTCAAGCTACTAATCATATAGAACATTTATTTCTCTCTCTGTGCACATAATGAGCTGATTGTTTTTTTTTTTTTGTTTTTTTTTTTCATTTCATGCTGATCTAACTGGTTATATATCCTTCCCAGGTCCTTCAATAGCCGTTAACTATCCTCTCCTGTTTTAATTCTATTTATAAAATTATCCACAAACAACATAACTTTTGAATGTAAACCATCAACACAACATTCAGTTAGAATAATAAACAGTAATAGTCAACAAAACATTACCTAGTTGCACTGTGAAATAGTAAATGCCATGAAATGATAAATGATATGCTTCGTTGATCATTAATAACACTCGTTTGCCAAGCACTGGAACTGCATTTATTTCACAGTTTATTATATCACAATACATAGTATGTCGGCACCAGACATAATTGTTGAATCGGACTGTCTACTATTCAAGATTACAGGTTAGCACATCCAACAACAGCTTCCTCAGCGCACCTGTTTAACGTTCCTATTCAGTATAGTCTAGAACATGGTCGGCACATAACTCGATATTCATACTCGGCGAATATTTTACCACACGACCAGCTACTTCCGAGCACAGGTTTACTCGACGGCTTTCACTAGAGAGTCCACACTTTTCATCTCTCGGCCAATCACAACGCTTCTTTTTCACACGTGATTGCCCTAGCCAATCAGTGTCTTTGCCTCTACCTTGCCTTTCAGCAATATTCCATTTTAATTTAGATGATGCACTCCTCATCTATTTGGGTGTGCAACGCTATCGTTACAACTGCTATTTTCACTGCTACCCTATCTCTTCAATTGCTACCTTTTAAGAATTCCTCCAACTAGCAAATATGTTATTCATCCACTCCAATTGTTTTCTTCTTTATTTACCACCATTTTATAGTGCACTCTGCCAATTGCATTGGAGAGTCCAGTGCTACATTATCTACTTTAAAATCCTTATCCATTTTATCCAAAATATCTTATTTCACTCATAATATCCTTAAGATTTTTGTATAATTTTATAGACTATTCATTTCTACTTATGCTAAAGAGCCTGCTGTGATTATTCCCTTCCCATTCCAGAATCATAATCCCTACAATCTCATTAAGCTAGTAATTCAATATCTCTGAATTTCTTCTCTCCTAGTGACTTCTTCCAAATCGTTATACATAACTATCTGAATACCTTCTCTTCTATACAATTTTCTAACACAGCATAGAATTTTCTAGTCATAGAATTTTCAGTGGCCCCTCCATATATATATATAATATTCTTCATAAACTTATCTGTTGCTTAGATGTGTAAGCACAGAAATTGTCATATTCAACCTCATTAATAACTGATTTATTTGATATCAGAAAAATAATCTGTTATTTGCTATAACAGCAAAACAGGTACCTCACATGATGATACTTTAGCTGCTACCTTGTTGATGAATCTGCATGCAATTTTTTTGGTCATGTAATGTGTTTGTTTTACTTCTGTCACATCATATATTAAAGCTTTCTTTATTCTTAATATGATTGTATTACCAATCAACTCTCCATTATTAGGTAACTAAACCAATGATGGTTTAAGGTGGAAAATAATTTTAACAAATTAAGCTAATAGCATTTACAATAAATATTCCAAGAGCAGAAAAATCCATCACATCAGTGTAGAGCATAGGTACATAGGCTACTAATCTCATGCTAGCAAAGAATATGTTACTGATGTTATATAAATGCATAAAAAATTGCCTAGCTTTATGGGATGTAATTATAAGGAAGTGAGGTTTCCTGAATTGATTTAAAAAAAAAAATTTAGGGAAAAGTTCAGTATTTTGGCATATGACACCGCTACAGTAAGGGGAAAGTGAAAACATTTAAAAGAAACAGTAAAAATAATTGAAGAAATATTTAGTCAAAATCAAAAGGAAAGAAACCGAAAACTTCAATCAGGAGGTGAGGAAGATTAAGAAGTACAGGTTGATAAGAAGGGAATAAGAAAGAAATTAGGTTGAAGTGAATTCATGAAACCACTAAACAAGAAATTATAATCAGCAAATAAGTAAAATAAGGATGTTTCCATGGAGGATATAATGTCTGGAGGAGAAAAACTGAATAATAGAATAGGAAAAATCTATAGCTGTATTAAGAAACTGAAGGTTAGAGTGGTCATTCAGATTATTATGGAGAAAAGATTAACAAGAATATAGAATGATATAAACAAAAAGCATTAGAGACTGTCATCCATGGGCATAATAGAGGAAATGTGAAAAAAGTGGCTTTTCCACATAAGCAAAAATGTGGGGAAAAATATAGTTGAAGGATATTGTGAGATACCCAGATAGGTTAAAAAAAATCATGAAGGGACAGTGTAGTTAATATTACATCAGATGTGCAAAGGTGTACCATGGATATAAATATTACCATATACCAGAGGACTGAAAAAGTGCTATACTAGTACCAGTTCATAAAATAAGTTTGTTAATAGCTATTTTAAACTTTTAATATTGAAAGGAAAAATAAACCAAACACTCACCAGTGTTCTGAATGGAGGAGAACTACAGTGACAGAAAAACACTGCACAAACAGAAAAAAGCACAATGTTTTGAGCATTATACTTATTCATGAAAATAGAAACGCCTCACATAGCATTAATTGTGATGGAGCTCATCCCTGGTGGCAATTTTGCAGCTTGCCTATTTTCACATTTTACAAATTTCTTCATTATTACAGACAAAGTGTTCAACATACTCCTTGTTAATTATTGTTTATTGCTCTTTCTGACACATTTATCTACAAAAGAAAATTTTCTCACTCCCTCATACCTGAGAGCTATAGATCAATTAGATTAACCTCTGTTTTAGGCCAGGCAATGTAGATTCAGTGTTTAACCACTCTAGTAACATGCATTTAGTAAAAAATTGTTTTTTATACTTATTAATTTTGTTTAGTAAGTTATGTGGAATTTATATCAGGTGAAATGGTAAAGGGAAGCTAATTTGATAATGTGGCAATGGATGTGTCCAAGGCATTATATATATTAAGCCATAGTATGGTGACGATTTGAATGAATCTAAATGTCTTGCCCATGTGAGGGAAATCTTGAGATATGAGCTGAAGGGTAGACATAGCAATCAATAGTAGGAGAAATGGAAGTGAAACCTGTTACGAGATAGTGTATTTGGACTATTATTGCTAACTACTCAAAGAAATTGATTTATTAAATGCAATGCAACACATGCCCAAGTGACAATTTCCCTACACAATTACTTTTGTATCTTTACTTTAAATTCTTTCACTGTTTGAGGTAAATTGTTCAGCAAATCTCTCCGTCATTAATTTTTGTCTCTGATTCCCTATGTTACAGGGTAAAAAAAAAAATGTTCGCATTCCATTATAACTAAAATCAAGTGCTAGTTTATGGTTTTCACCTATATCCTTTCTTATAGTGCTCCTAATTTATGATATTCAGAGAGGGCAAATCATAAATATATGCCTTATAAATCCCCCCTTCCCTTCTTCTATCTTGCAATGACTCCTAACCCTCCTCCCCATGTCCTGTTCCTGTATTTGTTCTCTCACGTCTTTGTTATTTATAAGCCCACATAACACAATCCAGTAAAAGTAGGATTTCTAAATCTCAGCTTACCATTTGTCAATGGAGGATCCAGGATTTTGGTTTGGGAGGGGCTTGAACAGATTTTGGTTTGGGGGGGGGGGGGGCTTGAGTCGAGCGGGGGTAGACTTTATAGTCATGCTGCCCTTAAAAGGAGGGCCGGCGTTAGGGGGTTTAAGCAGGGCAAAAGTACCTGGGGCCACCAAGGGGGGGGGGCCATCCTGGGTGCCTTAATAAATAGAAATCAAACACAAATTTTAATATTGCACCAGTAATTTTTAACATTTTTGTTTTAAAATTATACGAGGTTATCTATAAAAAATAAAGTGTAAAGTAAAAATATTTGGGGGGAGGAGGCCTAAGATCACTTACCTGGTGCCCGAGAATCCTAGCGCCGGCCCTGCTTAAAAGATCAGTAGAGCTAAAAACCAAATTCTACAAAATTACGATGTAAGTGGTGGACCTAGACTCCCCCTGGATTTGCCAGTGCCATTTGTCCTACTAAATTTATTATCAAATGATATACCAAGATATTTACTCTGTATGATTTCAACAGGCAATTCCTCCCCTGCCTTATTGTTTGTACCTCATAAGCTGATTCTTTTTGGCATATATCTTCATTCCATTATAATATACCCTAATAGATATCCTTTCCAGATACCCTCATAATTGATCATCACCCTTTAGCATTATTATCTTTTTGAATAATATTGTAACCTTTTTATTTTAAAAAAAACTGCTGATTATAAAGCACCATTCTACACTTTTTCACTGTTACAGATACTATGTTCAGCATTTTCCTTGGTAGTTTATTATTCCTCCTGAGGGATATACATAATTATATTAACCTTAGTCATAGGCAACAGTCCAAATACACTACCTGTGTTTATTACCTCTTTCAATACTGCATTTCCCTTCCCTAACTCTTTACATCTTACCCAGAAATTCATACCAATGGGTTTTAGCTTATTTACCAGCATTTCATGGCTCATTTTGTCAGATACCTGAGAGATCTAAACTATTCTGTTAGTGTCTCGTATCCATTTTATCAAAAATATCTTGGACATAGCCCAGTAACTGAGATTCAGGTAAATAACCTAACCTAATACAATGTTACTGATTTACAAACCACTTTCTTTTCTTACATACATTTATGGTATTGTTGTATATTATGCCTTCTATATTGTGTTGTCTGTTTACAATCAAAAGCTAGATTCTTTGCAAATGACATAATGTTGTATAACAGGATTAAAATTATAAAGAATTGTGAATAGCTAGAGGGAATGTTGATTAATTTGCTATTTATATTTATTGTTTCAAACTCATTTAAGCCTTTATATACTTCTTGAATAAATAACAAAGAAAGAAAGACACATAAAAAATCATTGCAATTTACCACTATGTTCGCTAATGGCTAGATGTAATCCATTTTGTAGAAATCAAACTTAAGCTTTATTTAGTCAGTTACAAAGCAATAGAGATTTTTTGATATGTAGAAATAAAAAAATCGTTTTCGTACTAAGCTTACTAAATTCTTTTTTTTTTTAACAGTTACGTGTATTAAAACTGGCACAGTCATGGACAACGATGAAGGTGCTATTAAGCATAATTATCTCAACAATTGGTGCTCTTGGGAACCTAACTTTTGTATTAGTTATTGTCATTTATATATTTGCTGTAATTGGTATGCAGCTCTTTTCCAAGGATTACACACAAGAAAAATTTTACCCTGATCCAGTGCCAAGGTAAGAATTCTATTTTTACTTATCTAAAATAATATGAGAAAATAACAATTGCTGTTTGAGATATTACTTCATAATTTTTTATTAATAAATGCCTTGTTCTCTTTTAGAACAGCAGTCGCAAATAATTAACGAGTGCTGTACATTGTGTAACATAAATATTCAGTGGAATTTATACCATTGTGGCAATTTTTCCTACATATCTAATATTTAATACCCACTTATGTTTTAAATACTGTCATAGTTCAAGATATAGTGCTCAGTACATCCCACAATGACTTCTTCCAGTCTTTGTTTATTTTAACTTAAAAATGGTGGTATTCACACTTTATTATCAGTTTCTAACTTAAGTTTGCCATCCTGTCTCACCTTTCACATAGTGCTCCTAATTCTTTACCAAATATGCATTCAGGACTCATAACAAACATATATCTATTTCATATCTGTCACTGTCTTTGACTCCCTCTGTCCTATAATGAGTCCCATCCTATAACCCTTATGACGTCAGCTACTAAGTGTGTGCTGTTTTAACTTCCATAAACAAATCTAACTTCCCTCATGTGAATTCCTTCCACCTCCTGTATTTGATATCGATAATGTTAGCCGTGTACTAACTCACCCTCCTTAAGTTAGGGCTTGACTAGGGTTTGATAGTGGAACCCTCTTAATACCCTGGCATTTCATCTTTATATCTCTCTTAACAAATGATATGTGAAGAAATTTACATTATGTGCCATACACCTGTAGTTTATCCTCCATAGGTTTTTTTAAAAAAATCTTTATGTTTTATCTACTTAATAAGCTAAGTTAATCTTCATTCTGTATGACCTACCATGCAAGACATTATATAGACATGTTCATAATTATTTATCATTGTAATCCTATTATTATTTGTGATGAAACTCATGACTCATTGGCAATTTCCTTGCATGACTACTTTCATGCTATGTGAAGATTTATTTTAACTCCTTCACTGTTTAGGATAAATTGTTCCTTGGCAGATTATGCCCTTCTAATATGCCATTGATTGCAAATGAAAACTTTCCCGCTATCTTATTTCTGAAAATAGCTACAACTTTTTTCAGTACAACATTTCATGAATTGATCCTTTGCTACCCACTTTTTAAGAATTCCTTACGCATTCTGGTTTTCCCAGATTCAACAGATTTTTATGGCTCACATTGTCAGATATCTTAAGGGGACAATATTACATAAGGTAAAAACTATTGGAGTTGATGAAAAAGTTACTTCCCAGGTTGAGGAATTCTTAAAAGGTAGAAAGCAATGTGTTAGAGTAAAAAATGCAGTATCAAAATAGGTGGAAGTAATCTGTAGTTCCACAGGGTAGTTTATTTGGATCATTGCTATTCATTAATCAAATGCATGATTGTATTAATGGTTAGTATCAGAAGTTAGGTTGTTTGCAGATGACATAATAGTACATAATAAAATCAAAATGGGAGAATGTGAACAGTTGCAAGGTGACCTGTACAGAATATATAATCAGGTAGGTCAGCAAGGAATGAAGATAAATACTAAGAAGAGTCAGCTTATTAGATACATGCATAAAAAACTAAAAGTTGGTTACGAATGTAGAGTGGGGATAGAACTGCTTGTTTAAAGCTTGAAGTGTAAATATCTTGTCACAGGATTTTATAATAAACTTAACTGGGCAGGACACATTGGGCAGCTGGTAGGAAAAGCAGAGCCACATTTAAGCATAGGCTACCTAGGTTGTAACCTAGGGGCTCGTACCACAACCCTGTGCCCCCGCCTAGGCCAGTAGAAGAACTAAAAAAATGGGCCCACAAAGCCTAACTGCAGCCCAGCATAGAAGGCTACAAAATCCTTGATTTACTGCAGAGGTTGGCAAGAGAGAGACTAGAGTAGTGATGGAAATGGGTTACAAAATTTGTTTCATTATTATTATTAATTTAATTACAATGGAGTATTTGCTCTGGTGGCAATTTCCCTACACACCCATTTTCCCCTTTCCTTTTCCCACCTATAAATTCTTCCAGCATTTTTGATAAATTATACATCAATTCTCTTGGTAATTTATTCCAATCGCTGATCTCCTTACCTATTATTAGAAAAGTAGCTGTTTTTGTTTTGATTGGAGTTTGTATCATAGACTTTTTAAATACCGTACCCTGTAAAGTCATGTTGGAATCATTAGTCAACTCATTCATCCTAACTCAGATAGTTAATTTTCACACCGTAATAATGCATAATAGTTACTCAGCAAAAGATGAGCTTTTTCTAGGTACATAAAAATTTGGTTATATAATCAAGCCACCTGTTAATGGATTTTCTGATCAAAATGCCCAGTTATTAACCATTGATGCTATAATAGAAACTAGCTGTATGATAATGTTTTTAAAGTACAGTGAGTAATAAATGGTGAATTAGTTAGTTATTTTAGAAATTACCTTAATACCACTATCTTGAAACATGTTTACAGTGCAAACAACATTTTGAGTAATGTTAACATAATTACTTCGAAAGTTGCTTCTCCATGGAACTTAAGCCATTAGAATATCATCAGTTTCTAAAAGAAAGTGATATATTCCGTCTAGGGGCAGTCACTATGCTAATATTAAAACTCATTATAAGCCATACTGCAAAATGTGCACTAGGTTATTAAAGAATCTAAACTTATGAACTACAAACATAAGATTTATTACTCTTGAAAACAATATGGGATGCTGTAAAAAAGGAAACAGGGACAAATAATTTTATAATTTTTTTTTCTTTTCTTCTGATGTTCTCTATTCCTCTCAGATAGCTCATCTCTGCTGCCTATAATGTTTTAATTTGTCTCATTGTAAAAGTCCAGGTTTCAGAGCCATAGATCAGTATTGGCTGGTAGTATACTTTACAAAACAAATTTTGGCTTCCTTCCATATGTTTTGTCTTCTATATCGCTGATCTGGTGATAAAATTGTCTGCTCTTCCTTATTCCTCCTCCAGCTTTTTGTTAACAGTTACTTTACTTTAAAAGTAAACAAACCACTCTACCCATTACGGTTTGTTGCCATTAAGTAATACATTCTTTTAGATGCCAGTGTTTCTTGCTATTGTTATCATATTAATTTTTCCAAGCTTGTCTCCCCATCTGAAACCAACCAAAGTCTCTGTTATCTATCTGTATGCAATTCCCACACTTCTCAATAAATGTTCCATATCAGTTCCATGATTTTTCCATCATATCCTCTTTTTTTAGACTTAGCCACCTGCTTTTCCTGTGTGTTAAATCATAGGCCTTTTTTATGTTGATGAAAGCTATTATTTGCCCTTGCTATATTCTAACTTTTTCTCCATAATTTGTTTGAGTCTAAAAAGTGCAGCTGCCATTGATTTTTCTTTCCTAAATCTACACTGTTCTTCTTTAGCTGATTCTCTACTCTTCATTTAATTTTATGTAGGATAATTTTTTATAATTTTCAGACAGTGGCTCAGCAATGTAATACTCTTGTAGTACTCACATTTTGATTTACTCCCTCTTTATGAATTGGCACTATGAATCCCTTCCTCCTGTTCTCAGGTATTTTGCTTTCTTTGCAAACTGCCTGTATAATTCTATACATTGCATTTCCATTAATCCTGCTGCTTTTACCATTTCTGCTGTCAGTTAATCTATTTCTGTCAATTTCCTGTGTTGGTATTTGTTTCACTGATATTTCTAGATCCAGCATGCCAAAGTCTTCCACTTCCCTAACAAAAGCTGTTGCTTCACTGCTGTGTTCTTTGGTTATTTCACCGTTGTCATAAATTTAAACTAAACAGTAAAAAGTAAAGTATAAATTCTTCCAATCAAATATAACCAACAATATGACAACAATATGTACTCTTTATGTTTTGTACATGTTGAGAAAAATCATCCAGGCTGTATAAAAACTTCTTGGGCCTCCCACCATAGGAGCACGTCAATCAGATGCGACATTTCGAGGCGTTTCTGAATCCATTTCCTAGAGAAGATGTCCTAGAAGTTTTTATACAGTTAACACAACAGGAAAGCCTTCATTCTTTCATCATCCTGGGTGTTTGATTGATTAACTGTCATCTTTTTCCAGGCCAACTATGTTAAAAATTCTGTAGTTATGATTTTATTACCAAGTTTGAAGTAAGCAACGTATTTTACTATATATTAATTCAATAAGTTTGTTTTGAATTTCAGGTGGAATTTTACTGATTTCTTCCATTCGTTTATGATGATATTTCGTATTTTGTGTGGCGAGTGGATTGAACCACTATGGGACTGTATGAGAGCAGAAGCAATTGAGGTACTATTTTACATGTTTATATTTATTCCAATATAAGCCTAGTTATGATGTGACTTTCAAACTGTTTTAAGTTGATAATATAATATGATATAATATAAAATATTGTTAAATAGTATATTTAGATAGTCAAGATAGTCTGCTACAGGCAGCAACTAAATAGATTGTCACTTTGTTTCACCTATCAGTACAAACAAAGCAAGAAGAGAAGAAGAACATATTGCCCTGCGTCAATTGAGAGAGAGGGAAGATATAGTTCTTTTTACCAGCTGACAAAGGCAACGCTTCTTTTGTCATGTATTCTGACAAATACCATCGGTAGGTGGAGTCGCTGTTACAGGACGAGACATATAAGAATTTAAAAATCAATCCTCTACAGATGATTAGACACCTCGTAGCCACCAAAATTGAACCTCAGTTGAACCTGAGCCAAAGAGGAAATTAACTACTTCCAACAATTTCCCTCTTAGATTTTACAGCCTTCCAAAAATCCACTAAGACTGTGTACCTCTGAGACCTATCATCAGCGCTCTTCAAACTCCTACGCATCCTCTGGCCAGATATTTAGCAGAAAAGTTGAAGATTTTGAGGAACTCCACCATCAAAAATTCCTCCCACTTCATTGAAATCATCAGGAACAGACGACGAAATTAAATTCTGGTTAGCTTGGACGTCATGTCGCTTTTTACCAACGTGCCAAAAAACAAGGTCACTAATATAATCAGTGAGTGATTAGAAACGCTCAACTTGTGACTAGAGTGGGCTTCACTTACTGAGTTCTGTCTGAAAATCTGAAAACTACCTTCTTTTAGTACAAGAACCACTTCTACCAACAGAAGGAAGGAGCCGCCATGAGAATCCCGCTATCCCCAGTAGTCGCCGACTTATTTATTGAAGCTTTCAAAGCTGAAGTTATCCATAATGCCTCCTTGAAACCGTCGCTATGGCTGAGATTTGTGGATGACACATTTGTCATCTGGTCCCATGGAATAGAGATACTTCATGTCTTCTTCAATCATTTAAACAGAGCTCATAATAGGATCAAGTTTACTATGGAGATTGAAATCGATAACCAGCTCCCGTTCCTGGATGTATTAGTTATGAGGACTGAAGATGGCTCCTTGGGCCACAGAGCATACTGAAAACCAACGCATACTAATTGGTACCTCCAAGCTGACTCTCACCATCATCCAGCGATCAAAAGTAGAATTTTAAAAACATTAACTCTCCGCGCATGCGTGGTATGTGATGAAGGGAGTATGGCCGCTGATAAGAGAAATTTAAAAGAGACATTTCTAGCCAATGACTATAGATAGCATAGCTACTTGTAATAAAACCTTGGTATGCCTTGACCATTCCACATTGTCTCGCACTGCAGCATCATTGGTGGAGAACAACAAACCACCAGACAAGGCAGTGGCCGTCCTGCCATACATCCAAGGAGTGACAGATAAGATTGGTCGGTTGCTTATAAAGAAGAACATCTGTCCCATATACAAGGCTCTTAGGAAATTGTCCAGCATCCTGACCAGTGTTAAAGACAAGAGAGAACATTTGCAAATGCCACGGGTTTATGAAATTCCTTGTAGTTGCAGCAAGGTATACATTGGGGAAACAGGGCGCACTGTTAAGGAGAGGCTCAATGAGCACATCAGACATTTAAAAAATAATGATGGAAGCAAGTCCACTGTAGTTCTACATTCAGCTGATAGTGACAACTCAATTTTATTTGATGAGATTAGCGTTATAGCCACTGGAGCAGATGGTGGCCTAGGCATGTAAGAGAAACATTAGAAATACAAAAACGGCTGAACAACATGAAAGCCGACAGTGGTTTGCAACTTGACCATATTTGGTCATACCTGTTCAGGAAAATGCAAGACTAACAACCCCATCCTAATGCCTACACTGGGCACAGTGATGTCACCTGGAATATTAGCATGTCCGCTAGTTTCCTGCTACTATATAAGGTGATAGCGGCAACTAACAAAGCAGTCCTCTGAAGAAGGCCACAGCACGATGGCTGAAACGTTAGGTTTTAATAAATCGACGTGGCTCCACCCGGAGAACCAAGATAGCACATCTGCACTGAGATTTGCCATACACCACTGCTAGGAAGTCTGTATGCATCTATAACATAGTTATGACCGAACAATCTAAGGATTTCAAAACATCTGAAGAAATACTGGTGACTTACAAACTGAATGAACACCGGAAACTGATCAGTAATAAGACTGACATCAGTCCTTTTCACCTAAACAATAGATAAGCCTACTACAGACCTCAAATAAAATTCAGAAACCAATTACTGAGGTACAATCCTCAATGAAAGTACTTAGGTGTGGATCTGGATCAGTTAATGACAAAAAACACATCCATAAAACAGCATCAAAAGTCGAAACCGGAATTAACATTCTTCACAAACTTCCAGGAGTAGGTTGGACAGCACATTCAATAGCTCTCTGAACATCACCTATTGTCCTAGTATACTGCAGCCCAGTATGGTTAAATAGCAATCACACTAAAAAGATAAACACTCAGCTATACGATACAATGAAAACAATATCTGGAACTGTAAAATGTTCACCTATGTGTGCCTGTGCTCTTTATAATCCCTCTTTATAATAAGACAAGTGGCTTTAAAAAAGGTATGCCAGAAATGTTTAGAAACCCCAAAACTTCCTATTACAACTTCCAGGACTGCACACATCAAACACAGAAAAGGTTAAAATCAAGGTATTCAACATGGAAGTATGGTGAGATGCTGGCCCAAAATCAGTGTGAACCAATGTCAACCCTGACAAACTAGCTCTAATACAAGACCTTGCAAGACCTGTATTCAACCTTCCTAGGAAAATCTGGGCAACACTGAACCATGTGAGAACTGACTACTGAATACACACACAATGAGAGATAGTACAGAATCATACTTTTGACTGTGGACACCAACAACAAACTATCCTCCACCTCACCATGGAATGCTTTCTTAGAAGATTCAGTGGAATTATCCAGCAGCTTGATAAAGCAACTACAGAGGCAACTGAATAGAGTATTTTTTGTCACTGCTACCTTTCACCCTTTAACTTTGGTGAGTGATGTGTGTATTTCAACTTGCCTTTCCAAATTGATATTGTGTCATGGCATTTCATCTGACTCCATTGTTGCTGAGATCTTTTTATGTTACATTATTACTGGCTTTACTCATAATGTAGGTCATATGTATAACAATAGGAAATATTTGTAAATGTCCAGACCTACCACAAGATTCCCCTTTCCCCTTGCCATATATCTCACCTCTAACATGAGTAAGGTTATTCACCAAAATATTTTAAAGTGTTCTCATGTTTTGTGTGTGTGTTTGTCTGCCCCCCTGCCCTCATCTGTAGAAATGACAGGTTATTTTCCCTACCCTTCTTTATTTTCAATGTCTAACAGCAGTTTCATAGTCACAGTTAATAAATTATTATCAATATTCCTACCATTACTTAAACGACTGTGCTAATATTGTGGAGAAAAAAATGTGGACGTCTTTTGGTGTAAATTCTGTCAAAATCAGATAGGTAGAAAGTTCACCAGAGCTTACCAAAGCTGATGGATCATATATAATTAACATTTACATGAAACAAATACTTGATTTCAGGCATAAGAGAATGGATAAATTTTCTTTTGTAGGTTAGGGAGTGAAGAAGAATAAATGATTCAGGGGAATGTTGAATAGTTTATTTCAAACACAAACAATTTAAAGGAAAAATTCATAAAATCTAAAAGTGGTGAGTAGAGAAAATGTACCAAGAAAATTTCTAAATAAAAACTTATAAAACTCAAAAGTAGCTAAGCAGCAAAACTGCCACAGGGGCATATGATCCATTACACTTAAATTAAATTCATTAAATGAGGGAAAAATGAGTTTTTGTACCATGACAATGCTTCCATGCTCATAAAGTATTAGTCTGTTAATAACTATCTTTAAATATCAATACAGAAATTTTTGTCTTATCCATTTCACTTTTCTGTTCATCTGTTCCTCTGTTAAGCTGTGGTTTACTTTTTCCTTATTCAAAATATTTAATTGCTAATATATGGATAATGGAAATAAAGAAACTGTTGTTGGGCACTAAAAATAAGATAGGAAGGCAGGAGGGCTGGATGAACACATAAAAAACACAAAAACAAACAAATTGCACAATATTTCCTTGAGAAACCTTTTTATTGTGAGAGGCAAGACATATGCCACATGAATGAAACAAAGGCAGAAACACGGGGTGGGGAGATAAGGTTAGAAGTGGAACAAGATAATCTCTGCAGTGCCTGTTTAGAAATTATTATTTAAAACATTATTAAATAAATAAATAATTATTTACGAGTTGGCTGCCGGCAGCACTAGCGTGCAGCCATCTCACTTCTACTGAGGAAGAGCCATGCTCGAAAATTCTATTCTTTGTGTGTTCATGTTTTTTTTCGTGTACCAACGCCGCTGGAATTCCCTTCTTTGGTAAGCGGTGGTTTTTTATCCTATCCAATGTTTAATATATCCGCTTTTAGTGCCTTTGTTTCCTAACAATCTATTTACAATATTATTTTGATTTGGATCAGTTAGAGGGGAAAATAAATGAAGGCAGAAATATATATAATAAAAAAAAAAAAATTTAAAAATTGAGGAAAAAATATAAAATAATATATAGTATTAAGTTATATAGTATAAGTTAGTAAGTTACAGGTTTAACATAGGTTTAGGCCAGGGGTGTGTCTGGTGTCAAGGATATGTTGGTAGACTAGCTCCCATCTGCGGAGTTCTGAAGGGGTGGTGGTGTTTGGAAAAACTCTTAACAGCTGTAACTGTGAAACAGGTGTTGAGGTTGTTCAAATCATGCAAGTTTGCATGAATTGCCACTGGATGGTCAGGGTTGCAAGTATAAACTTTTTGCCTGTGGCCATTCATCCTGTAGGATAATTGTTGAGCGGTGAGGCCGATATAGGAAGCATTGCAATGGAGACAGGTGAGTTGGTAAATAATGTAAGTGGTAGAACACATAGCATGTCCAATTATGGGAAAGGATTTTCCTGTGACAGGATTAGAGTAAGTGATGGTGGCAGGGTGCATGCTACATGTTTTACATCGGGGTCTGTTACAAGGGAAAGATCCCTGTACAGGTCAAGGAGAGTCAGACAGTAAATACTTGTGGACCAGAATATTAATCAGATTGGGTGGTCTGTTGAAGCAAGTATGGGAGGCAGTGGGTAGTGGGAAGAAGGAGACGCATTTCAGGGAAGGGCTGTAGGAAGTCATGTCCAAGGTGGAGAATCTGATTGATGGATTTCAAGCCAGGAAAGAACTGGGTGACGAGTGTTGGCCCACGGACAGTTTTAGGAGGTGCATAACGAGGGTTGTGGGAGATGGCTCGGGAGATTTGTTATTCCACGAGCCCCGGGGGGTATTGGCGGGAAAAGAAGGTTTGGGATAGTTTTTGGGAGTAACTGGAAATTGATTCTTGGTTTGAACAGATGCGTCTGCCAAGGATTGCGAAACAGTATGGGAGGAAACATTTGGTATGGAAAGGGTGACAACTGTCAAAGTGTAGGTATTGTTAGTAGGTTTGATGTGTACAGACATGTAGGGGGCGCCCTGTTGGAGGGTGATATCCACATCAAGGAAGGTGACACAGGTGTGGGAATATGACCAGGTGAAACTGATTGAGTGACTGTTATTGAGTTAGTTGAGGAGTTCCAGGAGCTGGTCTTCCCCATGGGTCCAGATCATAAATATATCATCAATGTATCTGAACCACATGAGGGGACTGATGGAGCAGTTCTTCAGAAAAAAAATCCAGACTGCCCAGGAAGAGGTTGGCATAGGATGAGGGCCATGCGGTGTACCCATGGCATTGCCACGTATCTTGTGATAAATCTTGGAGTTGAAGGAAAAGTAGCTTTTGGAGAGAATAAAGTTGGCTAGGGATATGAGGAAGGATGTTCTGGTAAGACTGTTCGGAGGGCGCATATCCGTTAAGTGATGAAGGGAACTGAGGCCTTCAAGGTGGGGAATATTGGTGTACAAGAAAGTTAGGTCAATGGAGACAAGAAGGGAGTTTGGGGGTAGATGACTGGGGGCTTTGGACAGACGCTCCAAAAAATGTGCGGTGTCTTTAATGTAGGAAGGAAGGCTCTGCACAAAAGGTTGGAGGTGTTGATCCACCAAAGCTGAAATCCGTTCAGTGGGGGAACCATATACCACAACTATAGGTCGTCCCTGATTGCCAGCCTTGCGTTTCTTGGGGAGAAGGTATAAGGTGGGTGTGTGGGGATTCTGAGGTGTGAGAAGGGATAAGGATTGTGAAGAGAGGCCTTGTAAAGCGCCCAGGAGGTCCAGGTAGGAGCGAATTTCAAGGCAAAAAAGAGGTTGGATCTGAGGTGTGTGGACGGTAAGTATTGGTATCAGAAAGCTGTTTAAGGGCCTGTACATCGTAGTCAATGTGGTCGATGACCACAGTGGTGGAGCCCTTACCCGTTGGAAGGATGATGATGTGTTTGTTCCTGAACAGTTCTCTCATGGTCCGTATTTCACTAGGGTTGAGGTTATTGGAGTTGTGAGTAGAGTTGAGGAAAGATTTTGCGGATAGGGTGGATGTGAGGAAGTCTTGAAAAAGAAGAAGGCAATGGTTTTGGGGAAGTGGAGGACCGAAATATTGTGCAATTCGTTTGTTTTTGTGTTTTTTACGTGTTCATCTCGCCCTCATGCCTTCATCTGTGGTAAGTGACAGGTCATCTTTCCCTTTCCTATCTTATATTTAATTGCTAAGATAAATACATTTACAAAAAGTTCTGAGTATCATGCTTATTACTTACCTGTTCTTTTAGTCACTAAAATAACTGATGAATTAAAATGTTTGTATCACGTTTAGTGAAGTTAAAACATTATCTCTTCCACAGGGGCCCGAAACATGTTTTGCAATCTTCCTTCCAGCATTAGTAATGGGCAATTTTATGGTGCTAAATCTCTTCTTGGCCTTGTTGCTCAATAGCTTTAATTCTGAGGAGTTGAAATCAAAAAAGGAGGTAATAAAATAATCTGCTTACACAGTTAAAGTATTTATTTATAATATTGCACTTCTTACAAATTAGGATTGGGAAATGAACCATCACTTACGTGAAATGATGATTGTGTGGCGTGAACACATAAAAAGGTCAGGATGACAGAAATGACATTAAAATATTCTGGTCTTAGCCCTTCATCAGCAAGAAAACATGGAGAAGAAGGGGGTGCTGTAGAAGACTGCCCACCATCCCCAATGTTTCCTTGCTGATGAAGGGCTAAGACCTAAAAATTTCTATGTCATCTTGTCTGGTTTATGTGTTTACACCACACAACTGTTATTGTAAAGGGGGGGAGGGTTCTTTTTCCTATCCTAATTTGTATTTCCTTTACACTATATTGCTGCCCCAGCTTTCTTCTGTTATGTTCCTTTGTCTGACTCTTATTTGTGTTCCTTTAACTTTTGTTTCCAGTCTTCCTGTTCTCTTAATTTGTTTTCCCATTAATGTTTTTTGCAGTTTGTTTCTTCCCCGTGTTTTACAGTGAATTATGAGGTGCTGGTACACAACCTCACAACATTTTTTAAATCATTGTCACCACTCACGTTATTGATGTAAGCTACTAGTGCTCTGATACGCACCTTTCTCAACTTGTTTCCTATGTCTTTACCCTGTAACTTCTGTTTATTATAATCTTTTCCTGTATCCACACCACCAAGCGTGGTGGGTGAGCGGTTAACGCTCTGGCCCCGCATTCAGGAGGATGCCGGTTCGAATCCCCGTCCGGGTATCCAGATTTGGGTTTTCCATGGTTTCCCCAAATCACTCCAGGAGAATGCCGGGATGCTTCCTTCAAAAGGGCCATGGCTGAATTCCTTCCTGTTCCTTGTCCCTAGTCCCATCCCACCTCTAATGACGCCGATGAGACATAAAGCTTTAAGTAAAAAAAAGTGTATCCACACAATTTTTTTACCTTCATATCCAATTCTCATTATGGTTTTCACCTACTCACCTTCCTCATTTTGGTGACAAATTTCCAGCTACTTCAACCCAAATAATTCATTTTTAACCCATATTTGAGCCACCTTTGACTATTTTATTACTGTTCCATCTGTTTACCACTCTCACTTTCATCAGCATACATTTCAAACTTCATTGTTGGTCACATACCCACATTTGCAATCAATTAAAACATTTCTTGGGATATGATTCCCCCCTTCTTATTCAACATGATTCCACTAATTTTTCCTTCTGGGTTGCCTGTTGATAAATACTTGTTCGCATATGAATATTATGCCTTCCAACTTGCCAAGCTTCAATGTCATATCCTTTTCCTAAAACCATGTCTCTCCTTAAACATATTTCCAAATGGTTGAACCATCAAACTGCTGGTATTTTGCTGTCCCCTGCTAGTTCAACCTATCTTACATACGAGGGTCACCTTTTAAGTTTTAGAAATAACCTCTACATGGCACTTTTGAGATGTGACATTTGTATTTTTGCAAAATTTATCGTAAATGGAAATTTCAAGTGACCATTTTTTCTGGACTTTTTTTACTCTTTTAGTAAAGGCCTAACTCAACAATGCCTCCAATCACTTTGTTCAACTTTGTGTAATCAAGCACCATCAGAAAAGACCAAATTGGTTGCTGAATTTCATTATGGTTGTGCTTCCATTAATGATGAATTTCACGAAAGTCGTCGGATCTTGGTTGTTATTTCAGAAAACATCATTGGTGTGAACAACATGATTGAAGAGGACAAACTTGTGACTTAGTGTAAGATACAGGCATCCTTAGGCATATTGAAGACTGCATCACATTCAATTTTGCATGAACATTTAGCTTGTAATGGCTACTCGTGCTATTCGTGGTTGTATAGTTAAAAAGTTCGTTGAAGCAATTGAGCAGCTACACTTCCTAACACGATTTTTCTTAAGCTTTCTTCCACCACTAATTACTCTTTTAATTAAAGGTTCGTTTTGCCGTGCAGTCCCCAGTCTTTCGGCTATGCTAATTAATTAATTAAAGTCACAGAAGAAAAAGAAACACATATGCGTACTAGTTTTGGTAGATTTATTCCTCTGAGACTACACAGTCCACAAGCATGCCACCAGACAATAATACTAATGTTTCTTCGTCACCGAAAATAGCAGCTTCAAGTACAGTCAAAAAACTAAATAAGCAGTGAGCACAATTCTCGAAACTAATTAACAAACAATCGCCATAGTCCGATTCTGCATTAGTTTACTAAACACAGTTTATATTGAATCAGGTCTCTCGGAAGAACCTTCATAGTCCAACATATACTTTAGCACACATCCCACAGTGTTCTTTAGTACGGAACACACGCCGAGAGGCCGTATGATGTATTCACGGGATAAACACATTGCCGCCGACCTTCCGCTCCCGCCGGCTGTTCCGTACGCTACCACTGTCAATCACCGACTCCCGACTCACCGCGCTCGGTGCTCGCCCACCCGCCAAAGACCTTACATACCTCTCAGATTACACTATCCACTCCAAATATAACCGCAACGTTCATGGTTACGTTACACCCCCACCGTTACAATGTGGCAAAAGTCGGCATTGACAAAGCACCGACTTTTGTCATCACAAACCACACTTGTTCACATATACATAGAAACATTTTACAAAAAAATTACAAGATTAAATGTTTACCAAACAAAAAGGGAAGTCTGGGTGGCTGCTTGCTTATCCTTAAACTAACATAATTAAATACATATTAAGTAAACAAGAAATTACAAATTGAATTACAATATACTTTTTTTTTTCTTTTGATGTATTACTCATGCACCGAATCGTGCCTGGATTACCTCGGAAGTACACTGACAGTGTGCCCTGCACAGTCAGGTGCCTCATTCACTGTCCATTGTACACCCACACTGATCACTTCACCCACGGAAAGACGCAAATTGACATTACACTGCGCAACAATTAAATCATCTTAACACTTTAATGAAAGGGAAAACCGCACTTCTAAGTACATTGTCCAGCCTCGGGGCCAAAATTAATGGGAAACACAAACCAGCTAGAATGCCTTCCGCAACTGTGTATTAATACTACGTGGGTCACCAATCTGTACCCAACTACCAAAAGTCCTTTCCCCACTAACTTATTGACACAGCCTCTTACACATTCTAATTGCGACTGTGATTGATTGTTACCAGAAACTACTGAAAACTTACTTAAATCATGGCAACACTTAATGCTTGGAGGTGCGGTAGATGCGACAGTGCTGTGAGGTGGGCCCCTCTATCCGGTGCCTGACACCCCACCGACACTCCCCTCCTCACCAAAATAATGTAAGGTTTCAGAGAAATGACATTGAAAGTCCCGGCAACTTCTCTCCCATCGGCATATTCTAATTTGTAAGCATTATCCCTCAAACAGGCTTTGACCCTATAGGGACCTTCGTACAAAACTTTAAACTTTCGTATCTCCTTCTTTTTCTTTACAATATTCCTCCCTTCACCAAACAGCATTAAACCCCGCTTCTTCTTACGCTTCTTCCAACTCTCTTCTCTTCTGCCTACTTTCTTCTTATTTACATTCTTTGCTTCATCATATAACCTTAACTTCTACCTGCGCCTCTTCCAACTTGCTTCTCTCATTGCTCTTCCTCCACTGATTTCCACATCTTTTCTTAGCAAATACCATTCTTCTGGCTTCACATAGTATCCTCTATTCTGCATAGTCTCTTTCTTCCCATTAATTACCTTCTGTTTTGTGTCTTTACATAATGGATAGTGCTCATCTACCATCATACAATGTTTCACTTTAAGGTTCCGTTCCGGCAAAGTTTCAGGATTCACTGATTCTGTCTTCTGAAATGTTTCTTTTACCTCAAGGACTGCTTCTCGCTGTCTTCCATCATCTTCTACTGACATTATTTCTTCTTTTACTACAGTATCTTTCATAACAATTTTGTCGTCAGTCACACAAGCCTTCTCCTGCTCATCTGGCTCCCAAACATCATTTTTATTCACAGTTTCTCTTCCATTTGATCTATAAGTTAGTTCTGAAATTATCTTTGCCTTTTCTTGTCCGAACCACCTTATCTCCTTCCAACTTGACCACTCTTCTGACGAGTCATCACTCTCCTCCTCATGAATGCGCGCTTTAGCGATGAACAGGTTAGCATAATCTCCGACATTCGTCCAGATCACTCTTTCCTCTCCTTGATCGTTTGTAATTGGTTCATTAGAAATCTCATCTTCATCTCGCCCCCTCGTATTGTCTTCTGGTTCTTCTTTTGATAGCCTCGTCTCGTCTCCTGTCCCCGCCGAGGCTGAAGCAGTGACAGGCACTAGTTTACCTGTGGCGCACTCTCCACCACGGCCACCTGCACCTGATTTACTGACTCTCCTCGGGGCCAATCATCTCCAGTTGGTCCATTATATTCACCTCTAAATCCTCCGACTCCAGTTCCACGACCACGTCCAAATCCTCCTCTCTGTCCCCGGTTATTGTATCCGCCTCGATTCCTATTATCAAAATGAGAGTAGCCCTCCGGTTGCTGTTGGGAGTTACCTCTCTCCCCATCCGATTGTAGCTTCTCTGCGGCCTGAGAGTGTGTCCTCCCTCCATATTCCTTTGCTCTTATGCTTTTCTCTTGTTCGTCCAGCCGACCCAACATCTTTACCGCCTCGTCAATGGTACATATATTGTGACTGACAAATACAAGCTGTGTCGACTCGGGCAAACGCGCACTAATCATCCGCACATATTCCCCTTCACTAAATGGCAAACTTAAATGTTTACAAGAATTAACACACTTCAAGAAAAAATTTTGCTGAGTGCCACCACCCGGCGAGTATGGTTTTCCCATCATTAAATTCCGCCGAACAGCAATTTGCCGGTCGATGGACCA
The DNA here is from genome assembly GCA_031002005.1 of Vandiemenella viatica. Taxonomy (NCBI): domain Eukaryota; kingdom Metazoa; phylum Arthropoda; class Insecta; order Orthoptera; family Morabidae; genus Vandiemenella; species Vandiemenella viatica. Next base: position 223,432,859 of record JARYHS010009186.1, on the reverse strand, counting down.
GAAATGTTCCAAAAAAGCTGACTTAAACTCCTCAAACGTCTCACAATTATCTGCAAACCGTTCTCCCCACATTCGGGCATTCCCCTTGATATGTTTACTGAACATTTCTATCTTCTTTCTTTCTACGGCCCTACAGAACGGCCCCAAAATTTTCAAACTTCTTCACAAAATCAACTGGGTGTATCACAAAAGTCCTCCCAGTCCACTTTCTCTTCTACCATGCATGCAGTGAGCGCATTCACATTTGGCAACCTCTTCTCGCACCACTTCCGGAACTCGAACCTTTAGACTTCTTTCAACTTGCTTCTCTTGTAACTGTAACTTTTCATTCACCCATACTGCAGTGGAAGCCTTGACTTTTTCCACCTGACATGACAATTTCTCTACGCCTACTGTTAAATGGTCAACTTCTTCTTTTACTACCGTGTATTTTTCGGTAAGGGTTTCTCCTAAAGTCTCCACCTTCGACAATCTTTCATCGTGGTTATCTTCTATAAGCTCGACTGTTTTCTTTAGGGATTCCATATTTTGGTGCAAAACACTAGTTACTTGTCCGCAGTCTGAACGATACTGAGTCAATTTACACGATATTTCAGCAGTTTGTTGTGTACAAAGTTCCCTATACTGGGCCAATTCTTCTCTAAACTGCCCTAGTCGCGATTCAAAAGCATCCCAAAGACATTCTATACTCTCCTTATTTTCATTTAATTTAGATTCAAGCAAAATACTATTTTCATTTAGTCTGGATTCAAGTGAAATACTATTTTCCTTTAATTTGGATGCAAGTGATTCATTTAATCTGGATTCAAGTGAAATACTATTTTCATTTAATTTGGATTCAAGTGAAATACTTAATTCAGATTTAAGGGAAATATTATCTTCCTTTAATTCTGATTTAAGTGAAGTTAATTTAGATTCAAGCGAATTCTTGTTTTCATTGAATTTAGCTTCAAGAAGGGACTGAATTGACATGACAAATTGTCCCTGGAAAGCACAAAACATTTCCGACATGGGCCTCATTACTTTCCCTAACCACTTCTCTTGACTTGTCAACTTCTGATTCACTAGCAAAACTCGTCATCGACTGTAAATGATTAGACACAGTAAGGGAGGACTGATTAATGTCTACACTGGGTGCGTCACCAAGGGACTCACCTCCCAGCACCATCCCTCCATTCACACCACCCTCTACCTCAGATGCCATATTACGAAATTATTTCACACAATAAATTCAATCTTCCGTTGTAGAAAAGACAAGAAGTAACCAACGCCGTCAATCCAGCAAACAGAATACACCAGTATACATTAGCACAGAAAAAAAGGTAAAATTCTGTTTCCAAATCTCTTAACTTAACTACCAAACAAGATATACACCATGTCATAAAATACACTTTCAATTGAATACATACACTACTATCAATGACCAAAAAAAAATTACGGAAACTCTACAGAAATCTCTATCTATGAAATCAAAACTCTTGAAGCAAACCCGTTCAACTACAGCTGGCGTATATCTGGTTTGTTATTACTTCCACATTAAATATCCTTTTTTTTCCGATTCCAATTAACAGCAAAATAAAATAATTTTTTTTTCCCTTGAAAAATAATTTGCTAAGCAAATCTACCACAGTTGTCCGGCATTTCAACTTTAATAAGTTAACGAAAGAAAAGGAAAAAACCTCTGTGTTACTCAATATGCAAAATAATAATAATTATTTTTTTCTTAAAAAAATCGCGAATTATTCGTGCCGGTTTGTGCTTTTACAAAGACTGAAAAATAAATCTTGCACTTCCCTTTCGAAGACTCGCATCTGCTTCCACTCCGCCGTCGACCGCAAAGATGCCACGCGGCTTCTGCTTGCCCGCGTTGTTCCGCTGTCGCCTCGCTCCGATGTACCGCGTTGCCCCCAGTGACGAGTTGTTGTTGCTTGGGCAATGCTCCCCGTCAGACTGCGTTGCTCGGTTCCGATCGTGAAAGCTCGGGTCCTCTCGTTTATTACATTGTCGTGCACTCACCGCCTCGAAGTAACCGTACCATCGCCGATTGTTGTCTTCCCGCGCTACTCACTGCTTATTATTTCCAGCACTTTTTATATTAATCACTGTCCGTCCTTAACAATTTTAACTGCAACTTGTCCTGTCACGTTGAGCCATGTAACGGCTACTCGTGCTATTCGTGGTTGTATAGTTAAAAGTTCGTTGAAGCAATTGAGCAGCTACACTTCCTAACCCGATTTTTCTTAAGCTTTCTTCCACCACTAATTACTCTTTTAATTAAAGGTTTCGTTTTGCCGTGCGGTCCCCAGTCTTTCGGCTATGCTAATTAATTAATTAAAGTCACAGAAGAAAAAGAAACACATATGCGTACTAGTTTTGGTAGATTTATTCCTCTGAGACTACACAGTCCACAAGCATGCCACCAGACAATAATACTAATGTTTCTTCGTCACCGAAAATAGCAGCTTCAAGTACAGTCAAAAAACTAAATAAGCAGTGAGCACAATTCTCGAAACTAATTAACAAACAATCGCCATAGTCCGATTCTGCATTAGTTTACTAAACACAGTTTATATTGAATCAGGTCTCTCGGAAGAACCTTCATAGTCCAACATATACTTTAGCACACATCCCACAGTGTTCTTTAGTACGGAACACACGCCGAGAGGCCGTATGATGTATTCACGGGATAAACACACTGCCGCCGACCTTCCGCTCCCGCCGGCTGTTCCGTACGCTACCACTGTCAATCACCGACTCCCGACTCACCGCGCTCGGCGCTCGCCCACCCACCAAAGACCTTACATACCTCTCAGATTACACTATCCACTCCAAATATAACCGCAACGTTCATGGTTACGTTACAAGCTGTGAAAATGATCTGTTCCAGATGGAGTCCACATAATTTGATTGAAGCTCAAAACAAGCTCATGTCAATTGGAATAAGGAAATGCTCAAAAAATTTGATCAAATAAATTCAAAATCCATTTACAACATCGTAACAGGAAATGAAACTTGGATATATTCTAAAGGAATGAAGTTTTTCTTGGCGTTGTTTATTTATAAATGTTTCTCGGGAAACAAACCAAGTAATATTATTATTGATACACAATTTTGGCCACATAAATCTCCATCACCATCTTCAGGTGCAGTTGTAAGCCTTGAGCACTTTGTTTAAAAACTGCACCTGGAGATGGTGACAGAGGTTTATGTCACCAAAATATTGTGCATCAATGATAATATCACTTGGTTTGTTTCCGGAGAAACATTGGATATATTCGTATGGGCCGGAAACTAAACAACACTCTGCTGTTTGGGTATTCCAAGAGGAACTGAAACCAACAAGAGTGGTTCGTTCGCTAAACACTTCCCAGAAAATGGGTGTGTGTTTCTTTGGTTACACTGTACATATCACAACCATTACTTTAGATGATCAAAGAACAGTTGACACTAAATGGTAGACAACAATTTGTTTGCCAAAAATCATCAATGTAAACAGGAAAAACAACCAAAAATATCGCATCATTCTTCACTATGACAATGCTAGATCTCACATACCATATCAAACAATTGATTATTTGATGGAGAAAAACATTAAATTAATGCATCATTGCCTGTATTCACCTGTTTTACCACCTAAGGACTTCTTGTTGTTCGCAAATGTCAAACAAAAAATGGATGGTCAGTGATTTTCATCACCTCAAGAAGTTGCTGGGTCCTTCCAAAACCATGATTTTTACTTACCTAAAGCCAAGTACAAAAAATGTTTCAAGAATTGGTTCAAACCTATGCGTAAGTGTATAAATCTTAAAGGCGGATATTTTGAGAAACAATAAAATTATTTGTACCAAATAATTTTTAGCTTTCATTATTTTCGTAAAACTTAAAAGGTGACCCTTCTACCTTCCATTACAAACAGTCTTTGGTCCTAAATCACCTTGTAATCCAACAGTGTATTAATCTCACAAAAAAGACATTCCAGAAAACTCAAATTACTTCACAAATACTCATGCTTTTTTCCTCACAAGTATTTCCACGTCTACAGCAAATTTTACACCAGTCAGTGAATTCCAGGAATAGGCATGCTCAGAACCAGCTGTACAAGTTGTACAAATTGTTGCTGTCCCATCTCGTTTTGTGGTAGTTTCTTCCCTGCCAGCCACTTGTCCAACAATTGAAACTGCAGCCTCTCCTTGTTTCCTCAATATTTTCCAACTCCTCAACATACCTCAACCTCCCCCTTTAAAACCCACACCTCACTCTTTGCACCCAAGCCCTAATTCCAAGCTTAAACTTTCAGATGTAAACCTGTCTGAATCCCAACTCTGTGTACTCTCCAAAGACCTCACTTTTTCGCCTATCCCTAGATTTGACCATGCCACCCTAGTCCATGACTCTCCTTCATTCTACTGAACACTCCACTAGTGATACCACTTTTCCACTCACGTCAGTGAACCTAAGCCTCAGGACTACCTGGAACCCAGACTCCAGAAATTCAAACCTTTTATCCACACTTGTCCTACCACTTCTTCTCCAAAATCATCTCACCCAATTTTTTAGGACTTCTTATCCACCAGTTTGGCTTCATCTAATTTCCTGAAATCCTTGGCCAACACCAGTAATCTTAGCGCAACAGAAACCTGTGTCAGGAAACAACTTTCTACCAATCCAGACCTCATTATCCTTTCTGCAGACAAGGGCATAACCAGAGTAGTTATGAATCACAGTGACTATGTGGCTGAAGCCCTTCGTCACTTATGAGACACTATCACTTATTGCCACATCATCGAAGATCCTACTCCTACTACCAACAAGAAAATTGAGGAATTTATACAGTTTAGTGGACCCCTTCATGGTCTGACCCCACAGTCTACTTCACCCAATGTTTTATTGCTGATGAAGGGCTAAGACCCAAATATTTCTGTGCCATTTGTGTCATCGTGTCTGTTTTATGTGTTCACATCACATAAGCATCATCTAATGTAGGTGATGGTTCTTTTCCCTATCCTAATTTGTAATTTCTTCTCACTGATTAGTGCCTATTATTTCATTGTTACTATGTATGCTTCATGTGCTAATAATGGGACCAGTGAGCAAAATACATAATTAAGAAATATTTCACTGTTCACGTTAATCATTAATACCACAAATTATTTTTTCCCCTCTCGCTTATATTGGGTTTAAGTTAGCGGAAGGTACATGGGACCTTCAAAACTGTTATCCACCCAATTTGGCTTTACCTAATTTCCTGAAATCCTTGGCCAACACAAGCCAATCTTAGCCCAACAGAAACCAGTGTATATACTGTAAAACCTCGTGAAATTTTTTTAAATTTTATTCCTTTTATCAGTGATTTTTGCAAAAGAATTGCATTTTTTGTTTCAATACACTGAAGTGTTTTCTTTTTAATTTCAATAATAAGTTTAAAAATTCAATTTAATATTTTGTTGAAAAATTGTCCAGTTCACCTCTTATTAACAATTTGTAAGACAATATTATATTTTCGTCCTGACTAAACACCACAGTAATAAAAATTCAAGTAAAAATTGTAACCTATCAGTATAATTTGTGAATAAAGACTTTCCTGTTGTAATAATACATTCTAATCTAGCAACATGAGCAAAATTTTAACAGCAACCTCTGCGGTCCTCATTGGGAATAGAATAGCTTCAATTGATGACAACCTACTGTAGGATATTGTAATACACTGTGACCTAATCTAGACTTGCCATTAGTGAAAGCTTTTTATACCTGATGAAGCTTTTTAGAGTTTCATCTGCCTAGACACCCCTAAAATTTACATTGTATCGATAGCACGAAGTTACGTGAAGTAAGAGTTAATTTATCTTTTACCGAGAATAAATAACACTATTACAGGAATTTACCTTTCATTTTTACTTTATGTAACCAATTTCATCCAGTTCTAAACTGGCAAGTCTTTATTTATATCATTGGTCATCATCTAGAATGATGTCTAGTACATGATAATTCATACATCTTACTAGATTGTGCAACAAGCTGTCACTAGTTTCATATTTTAATGTGCTAAGACAGAAATCTATTTCATACTTGACAAATAATTTTTGTCATCATTTTACTGTCTTGAATCAGAATTTTTGAAAGTTTTGGTGATAATATTGCCTATTAACTACACAAAGTATTCAACCATGTAACCGTCTGAAACAAAGTTTTGACCTCATTTGATAATAAACTTCATTGTGAAGCATATGCCGTGGAAGTGATAGGTAGAGGCTTCAAATGCCTGCATTTATTGGAGAGAGTGATGAGGGAACGTACCAGTAAAGAAAAGGAACAATTTAGTGTAGGTTGCCATTTAGAGCACCATTCCGAAATAACATCCAGATCACACTGAATTTCTAAGCAATCATCAGAGCACCTTACTTCCCTATAGATAACTGTATCATCAGCAAACAATTTCAGCCTGCTATTAACTGAGATCATATATAAAAATTAAGAAAAGAAGTAGTCCTATTAGACTGCCTTGAGGTACCCCCAAAAAAACATCTAGATTAGAAGAGGCTTCCCTGTCAACAGTGACATACTGTGACCGACCATTTAGAAAATCTCACAACCATTCACAAATGTGATCTAATATACCGGATGCTCGAATTTTCACTTAAAGTCGGTTGTGTGGCATGGAGTCAAAAGCTTTCTGAAAATCCAAAAAAATTGATTCAGCTTGTAAACCTTCACCGGTAACTTTAATTACGTCATGAGAAGAAAGTGACAACTGTTTGTTCATTGTAAGTAACTTGTTTTCATCTAGAAACTTAGAACATATAACATCCTCCAGAATTATACTGCAAATAGATGTTAACAATATGGGTCAAATATCGTAAAGATCTCTCCAGTTTCCTTGCTTAAAAATAGGAGTTATCTGGCCAATATTCCAGTCGGAAGGTACTTTTTTCTCATCTAAAGATTTACAGAATATATCAGATAAAAATGGTCCTATTTCCTTTGCGTACTCTGAAAATACTCATACTGGTATATCATTGGCACATGGCGATTTTCATCCACTTCAAGAGCTATAATTGCTTTACAATACCCACACTATCAATTTGTATTGAATCCATTTTTAATTCCATATAATGTGGAAAAATTGCTATATTTTCCATATTTTAGTCCATGAATGAATTATTAAATTCTTTATTAAATGTGGTAGCCTTGTTGCATGTGAAATCTACGTATTAGTACTGGCATATCGTTATCGCTACTGCTGACTCTTTTTATGCAGGACCAAATTTCTTTGGGTTTTCGGTAAGGTTCTTGTAAAGTTAATTGTAACAGAAGTCATTATAGCCATCATGCATCGCATTTTTAACATGTCCTTTTATCTCATATAACTTTTCTAAATCACTACGGTACCTAGTCCTTCTTGAACGTTCATTTATCCTCCTTCTTAAGTAACCTTTTAACTTCACCTGTATGCCCTTCCTTGATTGTCTGTTTCGGTATATGTATGCCCATACATTCCCTGGCTACACATATAAATTGATGCCACATCTCTTCAATGGTTCCACTTGCTACTTCGAAGGTAAGGTAATTATCCCTCACGTCTGCTCTAAAACACTCCATTGAAGCTTATCTGAATATGTAAATGATCCTTTCTTTTTTTTTTTTTGCACTCAGTTATTAATTTTATTGTGGCAATTACTGCTTTATGATGACTTATTCCTGAGGTGGAAGAAATGTCCGTGAATAATTCAGGGCCATTTGTTGCAAGAACATCTAAAAAAAATTTTTTTTACCCTCTTGGCACTGCGTTGATTCAGTGACAAGTTGCTAAAGATGAAGATCTGATTAAAGGTCAAGAATTATTTCACAGGCTTTTTTTTTATCCCTGTCACCAGTAATATGAAGGTAATTAGTCCAGTCGATATACAGAAAGTAGAAGTCACCACCTAGTATTATTGCATAATCCGGAAATTGATGAGTTATATTATTTACATTATTCCTCAAAGCCTAGGCAATATTTACAACTGCATCTGGTGGATGATAGAATGAGCCTATCACAAGTTTTGTACTAGCTATCTATGTTGAGCTTAACCCATAAGATTTACAGACCATTCCAATATCTATTTCGTTACATGATGGGTGTTTAAGAACTATCACTACCATTGGAATGCAACCTATCCTTACGGAAAACATTCATGCTATTGTTAAATATTTCTGCTGAACTTATATCTGGTTTTAGCTAGCTTTCATGACCTAATATAATATCTGTTTCTGCTACTCCTAAAATGTGGTGTTGAGTTTAAATGGGCTACCCATAACTGTGATTCCAGTTTCATGATCATAGGAGTCTGGGCCATGATTATTGCAGAAAGGCCACAGACTCTGGTTCAGACCCTCAACTCAGCTCCAAACCAGAGATCCACAGTCGGTTCTATCGACGATGCTGCAGCCAGTTTACTCTGCTGAAATCTTGTGGCAACTGGCCACAGAGTTCACCCTTTCACGAAGCTACCAGAAGTAAGAGAGGATAACCTACGACCAAAGGTGGCAAGCATCATTGGTGCCGACATGAGCTACAATCCGCAGCTAGCTGCACCCTGTCCATTCAGTGGCATCTGTGATGGCCTATTTCACATCTTAGTTTAGACCTGCCGGAATACGCAATGAACGGATACTGGATTTCATCCCTGACCTATTCGCCATTGCCCTAAGGGGCTCAATAAACTGCCTAACATTGAAATTTCCGATCACTAGAATCCCCTTCAGCAGTTGCTCAAACCTAACCAACTGGGGGGCTGCCAACTCACAGGATGATGACTGTAAAACTGAATCAATCCCAGACAATACATCAAACCAGACGGACAGTGGTACAAGCTTGCCTTCCTGGGATTCAGATTCATACAACTGCCCCTTCATGTGGCGTTGACATCTATAAACCACACGCCAATCACTGTCTGGTGACCACCACACAGATTCCAACATCTAAGCCTCAGCGTGGACTGCAGGTATGATGATTGGTAGGGGAGAACCTGAGAGGCCTAGCTTCAACAGGATCAGTCATACCACATCTGCTGCAATCGCTTATGGCAACTTCAGCTGTGTAACTTTTGTTAACAAAGCTGCAAGCTGAGTGTGAAGATCAGCCACCTCAGCCCGCATCTGCACACAGCAATCACAGTCTCTACACATATTAGCTTTCAGAACAAAAACTGAGAAGTGGATGATATAAATAACACACTGTTCTCCCGCGCAAACCTCGAGGGGCAAAGGTCAAATTCACTACTTAATAACAACCACTAATCACGGCTTAAATAAAACTTACTTATGGAAATAATTAAGATTAGACCACATGGTGGATACTGTGCTGAATAGTTAATAGGAGTAAAATGTGGCAGCTAACCACAGGAATAAATCAAAGATCAAATAAGTTCTAAATACGTTCCACAGAAATTTTTTAAAGGTTATCATAAAAATAAAACAAAAGCTATCTATGACACTTTAAATTAAATAAACAGAATTGGTGGCATGTATCTCGATGGTTGTTGGAGAGCAACTGGCTGCTCCTCTGTGTAGACAGTAAATATTCAGGGATAAAAGTTAACTATAACACTTTAAATTAAATAAAGAGAAATGCACTCAAACTTTACATATCAAATTATTTCTTTTAGTGACTTTTGATCTTTTTTTTTAGTCTCTCAACTAGTTTGATCCAATCTTCCATCTCATCCAACTTGTGCTAACCTCTTAAAACCTACCTCTTCAATTATCTCCTTCACATATTCTAATCTCTGTCTACCTGTACAATTCTTTCCTATGATTATTCTCACTAACAAATTAACCAATCCTTAATATCTTAAAATGTGACCCACCATCCTATCTCTTGTGTGAGTGGAGACTTTCCCGGTGTATCCATGCAACAAAATCTTCTCGGGTGTCCAGCCTGATGGTGATGTAACAACATAACGTTTCGACAGCTGACTCTGCTGTCTTCATCAGGTATCTGTAGTTGATCTCAGCTGACTGTCTCTGCCTTGACTGGCATGACCACCCATCGAACCTCCTTTATACCTTCAGCTGGAAGGCCCGCTCGCTCTGGTTGGTCAAAGCCTGGAAACCTATCATTAGTGATCTCCGACAAGAGCGTAGCAGATCCTCACCGGAAAATGACACCAGTCGGGTGCCGCAGTGGACCGCGGATTAGATTAAGCCAGTGGTCGTGGTCAATAAGAAGTGGACACAACAGCATCTCGGACCGCCAGCTCATCCGGGCGGGAAGGAGCAAGTGGCACCGGTGGTGGCCGCAGCGGGGCGCGTATAAAGCCAACGCTCTCGACCAACCAGAGCGAGCGAGCCTTCCAGCTGAAGGTATAAAGGAGGTTTGATGGGCGGCTATGCCAGTTGAGGCAGAGACAGTCAGCTGAGATCAACTACACGTACCTGATGAAGACAGCAGAGTCAGCTGTCGAAACGTCATGTTTTTACACCACCATCCGGCTGGACACCTGAGAAGATTTTGTTGTATCCTATCTCTTCTTTCTGTAAGACTTTTACCAACCTTGTCTCCTCACTCACCTTGTTCATTTTGTACTTTACCTGTCCACTTAATTTTCAGCATCCTTCTATACCACCACATTTAAAATGCTTCAGTTTTCCTTATTTCTGGTAGTCCATGCTTTGCTAGTAGAAAGTGCTAATCCTAACAATGCTGAGGATATTTTTTATTAGTTGAACTGCCAGAATTGCTAATCCAATCTCATTCAGCCTGCTCGCCAATAAGTGCCAGGGGAAAATACCTTGAAGGTAACATTAACAGGTGCTGGTATCATTTCTACAATTATTTACTTCATTTACACATGCCTTTGCCATTAGAAGACTTGAAAGGCTGGTATGTAAGAAACTAGTAGCTGCCTACAAAATTATTTTGTACATACCCTTAGTTACAAGAAAACCCAAACGTTTTCACTAGTATTTAATTTATTTAATTGCAATGGAGCACACGCTCCGGTGGCAATTTCCCTGCACACCCAACTTCCCCCTATCCTGCACCTACCTACATTTGCCCCCTACAAATTTCAACTTTAAATTCTTTTAACGTTTTCGGTAAGTTATTCATCATTCCCCTTGGTAACTCATTCCAATCCCTGACACCCTAACCTAAAAAAGAAAATCTTCCCACACCCTTGTGCCTAAAATCGAGTGCCAGCTTGTAGTCATGGTCATCTTTTCCCTTCCATGCACTACTTTTCATACCTACTCCAATATCTATCCATGTCTCATTGCCAGTATACGTCCTGTACACTCCTATAACCCTCCTCATCCTCCACCTGTCTTGCATTGAATCCCATTCCAGCTCCTTTATCATATCTGTCACTGATTGCATTCTGCGATAATTTCCAGAAACAAATCTACCAGCCCTTCTTTGCACTTTCTCCAACTCCTGTATTTGATACTCAAAATGTGGGTCCCATACTACACTACCATATTTGAGCAATGGTCTGACCAAAGTTTTGTAACCCAATTCCTTTACTTCTCTCGTGCATCCCCTCATCACTCTCTCCAACAAGTGCAGAATTTTGAAACCTTTTCCTACCACCTGTCCAATGTGTTCTGCCCAGTTAAGTTTGTTATCAAATGTAATGCCAAGATATTTACATTTCAAGTCTTCAGCAAGCAATTCTTTCCCCACCTTATATTCATAATTAACCTTTTCTTTTGTGTATCTAATTAACTGACTTTTCTTTGCATTTATCTTCATCCCATGTTTACCAACCCAACTAGATATCCTTTCCAGATCACCCTGCAACTGTTTACAGTCCTCTTATCGTTTTGATCCTTTTATACAGCATTATGTCATCTGCAAACAATCTAATTTCAGATAGTAAACAATGAACACAATTATTCAATAGAATAATGAATAGCAATGGTCCCGATACGCTACCCTGTGGCACTCCCATTTTTACTTCCACTTCTTTTGATACGGTATTTCCTACCCTAACCTTCTGTTTTCTACCTTTTAAAAATTCTTCTACCCAGCAAATCACATTCTCATGCGCTCCAATGGTTTTTACCTTATTTACTACCATTTTACGGCTTACTCTGTCAAACGCCTTTGACAGATCTAGTGCTACACTATCAATTTGGCCTCCCTTGTCCATTTCATCTGAAATATCTTGCATATATTCCACCAACTGAGAGTCGCATGAATATCCTTGCCTGAACCCATGTTGCCTGCTAGAAAACCACTTACGTTCCTCACATATATTTCTGATGTGATTGCATATCAATCTTTCCATTAATTTACCTACCACTGATGTCAAACTGATTGGCCTGTAATTCTCAACTCTATTTCTCACCCCTCCTTTATGTACCGGTACTACTATTGCACTTTTCCAGTCCTGTGGTAAGCAGCAAGTATCCATACTCAATTTAAATAATATTTCAAGATAAGGTACAATGTCACATCCGGCTATCTTTAAGATATCAGTTGTAATTTTATCTAAACCAGCCCCTGATATGTTTTTTCAGCTTGCTTATTTCCTTCATGATTTCTTCAGGATGAATTTCAAATTTTTTACTATCTTCTTTTCTAATCGTATTGTTAAGCTCATTCTCCGAATTAGACCTTTCCGTTTCTGATTCATTGTCCGTAATGCTCACATTAAACCAGTTACTTAAAATCTCTGCCTTTTTCAAATCCTCAGTAACTACTTCTCCATCCTTATCTATAAGCGTCTCTACACCCTCCCTTCCCCTCAGTTTCCTGATATAGCCATAGAAATTTCTAGATGCATCAGTCATTGGTCCTCCTGCACTGACAATACTCTTCATAAACCCATCTTTAGCCACTTTCTTTGCTGTTATTAAGTCCTTGTTTAGTTACATAATTACGTAGTCTTTCTCAGGCGTTGAGAATATAAATAATGTTCTCGGGTAACTAGCCGAGTTATAGGAGTGCCATAATTACACAATATTTCGGCACTCTCAGTCGTCGGCGCCATCTTCCGGTGAAGTGAGGTCAGGAACATGCGAAGTTGCTGAGCTAGACCAGACTCCCGCTGCTACCTCTGATTGGTCGGCTGTAGAACCAGTCGTAGCAGGGATCAAATCTTGTTGCGGCTTGAATCGATGCCAAGGTGGAATTACGGCTAGATTTGATGTCTTTTTTACATGGCATGTAGCGGACAGGCTTAAAGTCATCGCTCCTTTGAATATGATATCAGTAAACAAAGCCTTCACCATAAATTGTTTGTCCTATAACTCGGCTAGTTACCCGAGAACATTATTTATATCCTTGTTTAGTTGTTTCAAATATTCCCTACTACCCTGCTGTCTCTTTACTCTGTTATGTTCTCTTCATACCAACCTTCTTTAACCTCCTCACTTCCCTATTATAGTACACAGGTTCTCTACTTCTCTTTATTTTCTGCTTTGGAATAAAATTTTCTTCCCCCTTGACTCTACAGTACTTGTATCTTCCTTCCATTGGCTGAAACGTTCTCTGGAATATCTCTTCAAATTTTAAATCTGTGCCTTTTTATAATTGTACCTATTTCCCCCTTCAATTTTGGCTGCTGGTTCACTGACTCCTCTAATATCCATCAGAAGTGCTTCATGATCACTTATTCCTTCCAGTTGCTTGACACCCCACAAGGTTATCATCGGGCTTTATTAGGAATATATCCAAAATATTTTGTCCCCTAGTGTTTTGCTCTACCACTTGTGTAAATACCTGTACTCCTCCCTTATTAAGGTATTTGCAAATCTTTGTTCCCGTGTGTTATTAATCTTATTTCCTTCCCAGTTTACAGCTGGTAAATTTAAATCCCCACCAATAATAATCATTCTAATCTCACCTCTGAAATCTGAGTATGAATTTAATTTGTCCCCAAGAGCCTCATCTTTTCATCTGTCAATCTTCAACTGCGGTAAGCAGTCAACACCCTGTTTTTTCTTTTTTACTACCCCAGAAATCTACCCCAAATAACTCATGGCCTTGATCTATGAATGCCAATGAACTGTGGTAGTTTTTGCTAATTAGTATGAACACTCCTCCACCAATTGCTCCTCTATCTCTGCGGTACACTCTGTAACCATCAGGAAAACCTCAGTGTCTAGTACGTCTTCTTCTAACCAACTCTCTACCCCAATTATTACTTGTGGTTCGTGTATCTCTATTAAGTTTGCAAATTCTATTACTTTGTTCATTATACTTCTACAGTTTACCATTAACACCCTTATTACTGGCTTTATATTTTCAGCATTTATCTCCTCTTTCCCAGTTTTACCCCAGCCAGTTATTGTTTCAGCAACTTCATCTATTTCTTTAACATCTATGATCTTTCACATCGTGGATCTGCAATCAGTATCACTTTGATCATCTATTTCCATCCCTTCACCTACAGCCCCTAATCAAAAAAAGGAACATTCCTGACCCCATCATCACTGGAAATGGGCTCCCTCACTGCTTTAGCTAACAACTCAGAAAGTATTCCCTTCCCTCTATTTAGGTGTAGGCCATGCCTAGTGAAACCCCACCTACCAATGGTGTTTACAGGCACAACCCCCAACACAGAACTAATGCCTTTCCCACGTAGCACTTCCGTTTCCACATTTACACGCCTCACAGCATAGTTCAATTCTGGCCGGTCATGGCGTCTTAGGACCTGCATGAGCTCCACCCAGTATATTGAGTGCAGTATGGTTTGTAAATTAATTTATAAAATTGAAGAAGAAACCAAGGTAAAATATGGATAATCTGATGGAGAGTTTACCTTGCCATTAATACAGTTAACTAATTTTGAAAATACATCTAATTGTGACAGCAGTGCGGTTGGTGCAAAACTGTACATTATGTTCTGCAATTACTTATCTACTTGATAATAAGAAAATAAAGTATTGAGAGATAATTGTATGGTGAAAATGAGTTGTATTTCAAAGATATTTTTTGGTCTTTTGCATACTCTTCAATGGCCTCATGTCTAACAAGTTTAAAAATAAAATAAAATTCTTTATATGCATGTAAGCTCCATCCAGTTTGTTAAAAATTTAAATTCAAACTTGACTGGCTTGATCCTTTTTGAGCACTATGATCGTTTTATGAGATCTGTGGAATAATTGTTTTGAAATGATTCCTATGATTAATAGTTATATATTCAATCACATACAAATAAATATTGATTTCATAGTAACCTATTACAGATTAGTACAAACAAACCTACTTCACTGGTGTTGTAACAGACATAGTTAGTTCATTAAATAACCTATTAACTATATAATTTTGTAGGCTCAATAGATATTGGCTGGAGCTGATTCTGATTTCAATGAACACTAATGTCATGCACTCTTCCTTCATTGGTGAATTAACAGCTTACAGAAATGTTACTAGAAATTCAAGGTTATGAGCAAAAAATTTAATAGCTAAGTAACTTCAAAGAAATTAATTTACAAGGAAAGACAGATGAAATACACCCAACAGTCACCAAAGTTGAAGGGAGGAGGGTAGCAGCAACACAAAACAACACAAAAATAAATAAAATACTATATTTCGGGCAAAACCCTTCTTCAAGTCAACAGATGTAAGTGGCTTCATCTGTCTTTCCGTATAAATATTGCCTCGTGGCATTTCTTTCCTTTTATTGTTACCTAAATTAATTTACAAAATACTTTAATTAAGTTTGATTTTTGTATCATTTCATTTTAAATTAAATATATCAGTCTAGTTAAAAACATACAGTACAGTTTTTTTTCAAATAATAATAATAATAATACATGGATTAAAATTGTACTTTATGCTTTAATGCCTTCCAATCATTGTAATTTTTCAATCTCTACTGTCACACTACTGGCCCATCTCTAAATATCTACATTGGACATAAGACCTGATGTTAAGTCAATTAACAGTAAATATGTGGGTGTTTTTAATTGCAATTGATATGTTGGATGTGTGTTCACTGTAACTGAGTCAATATTTTATTTACTCTTCCATCTTTAGGTATTTAGTGAGATCATCTCTGTCAGTGTTTAATGTTTCTGTTATTATTTGTACATCCCTTCAAATTCAATAAAATTTTATTGAAATATTGCAGTGGGTGCCCTTAGGCTGAAACGTAGTTAAACTTTGTATTTTAACCAGATCAGGTCAACCTGTTATGACCTTTCTTGCTAAAAACAAAAACTATTTTAGACCCATGACCATATCCAAAACAGTGTCACCGGCGTGAGTTTTATGTAAAGTGTATATGTAAGTTACTTGCACAAGAGCATTTCAGAGAAATTAAATGACAATTCCATTGAATTCATAATTCATGTAGGTAGCAATGCTAATAATTTACTCCTGTATGATTTAAATAGCTCAGATATTACCTCTGCAAAAATAAGAAATATTACAGAAATCCACATTGCTCTAATAAATGATAGAGTAATGGAAGTAAGTGAGTTTGCATGTGCTGCGAGTATCTCAGTGGATTCTATTTACATGTTGCATAAACATTTAGTCTTCTGGTTTTAAGTGTTACTTTTGTTATCTATCAGTAAGAAATCCATTTATATCACTTGTTCTTGAGAGTACTTGGGCATGTGAAAAAACATGCTGATCAAATGTTTGGGATGTCTTTTCACTGTTGATGCCAGAAATGAAGCACCACTCTAAACAGTTGGTGGAAGTGCTAAAACAAATTGAAATTTATCACATCATTAGTAAAGGAGGCTGAAGCATCATACTTTTCCCAAAACTTTGCAACTGGTAATGGGGCATTTCCAGTGCAAATACTTATTTTGCCACTTTTGGGGAAATTCTGAATTAATGAAGTAGTTAGAAGAGATGGTTAGATTATTTACTGGAGAGATGGCAAACTTAAATGTAATAAAAATTAAGTACTTTTTTCTCAAACTGAGAACTTTTAGAAACTATTAGCATAGATGCAATAAAATATGTATAGCAGACATAAAAATCTCTTGAATACATTGGTCTCTTTATATTAAGAACATCAGGAAGTTAATTCATTGTTTATTTATATTGCTTTAGTTGTTTTGTTGCATTATTGTAAAAATTAATCATCATTTTAAATAGATGTTTTTTTTTCTTTTGTTTTAATTTATAGTTTATAATATAAAAGTGCAAGAACATTTCAGATTATCAGATAAATAGCACTGATAAATACGGACCTTTTTTCTACTTTTCCAGGAAGTTGGAGAAGAATCCAAATTAGTGAGAAGTTTTGAACGTATTAGATCCATTGTGAGGAAAAAAAAGACAAGCACGTGAAAAGACTGACAATGAACAGATATGAGACTTGAGCAAATGGTCCGGGAAGTGATGACAAAACATGCAGCTGACAAACGTAATTCACCTGCTGTTTGTGAAACTGTTATAACTATGCAAGAGAAAAAGCATCCTCAGCCACCTGACACATCTAAAAAACAAACCTGCTGAAGTTACGGAAGACATAGTGGTGCTTAAAGATTCAGAGGATCAGCTCAAGACAAATGGCAATAGAGAACTGAGAAATTCACCATGCATTACAAATAGACATTCAGTCAATATACCAGCTATTCCTTCAAGACAAAGTTCTGATAAACCTCACTCAATGAGCGTGCAAGAATCGCTGAGCAAACATGCAGAGGATAAAAGATATTCTTTAGTGCTTCAAAAGGCTGTTGATCTTGATGATACTGAGATTGAAGACTTGATCAATGACCATGAAAGTAATGTACATACAACACAGAAAGCAGCTCTTGAGACTGTCCAAGAAGTCACTGGTCCTGTCAAGCACGTCGCCCACAAGCAGTTCTCTTTTGTCACTAACCAGACAGACAGCAAAGGTAAGGTTTGTTGCTGGAAATCGGGAGATGTGATTATCTGTTAGATTCAGTTAACACATTACTTCAACACTTTTTATTCCAGTTCTAATAAAATGCTTTATCTGTGTGTGTTTTTTTGCACCAAAATAATATACATAGCTATTATTACTACATATTAATAATGAAAGGAAACTGCTTTTAGGCAATGAAAATAATGAAGGATGGGGAAAGTATACCCATCCTCACAACATTTGAAGCTTGGTGGACTGCAAGAAACACATGGACTGATACAAGCCATGCAGCTCTTCTCAAATATTGTGAAATAAAAGAGAGAGAGACTGTGTCTGCTTTCCCTATTCTTGACTGTTATTATTATATGTTAGCGTGTCATGATTTCCTTTGTTTTAAGAATTATCAAAATTCAAGGGATTCCCACAGTAATACCTCATCCATTATCACCATTTCCTTCTTTTTAGCATTAGCTAATGAATGAGAGCAGTATTAGTGTGTACTTGGAGTACTTTCCAGCAGTCTGTTTCACTTAAGCAAAAGATTACTATTGCAATTGTAATCTGTTAGAACAATGGTGTGCTAGCAAACATAGCAGTGTAGTTTTGTCATGAAAATAACTCCTTCTGTGTTTACCAGTGACACACATCTCGCAAAATGGAAGTAGCATATGACTGGCAACTAAAAAAATTACAATATAGGAAATAAATGATAGTCATATCATAAAAAATTTACAAATTCTAATATTATTCATTATTTTGATTGAACAGGTAATTAAAGGTGCTAATTAGCTGAGTTAAATAAGCATTGAAAAAGGAATCATTACTTTCCATAGAATAAATCAGGAGGGTACCACTCTGTCATTAATATGGAAATAGATAGATCCTGTCTCAATACTGTTTTAATTGTTATATGCTGTATAAACTAAATTGTTAATAAATAAGGGGATTAAAGATTTATTTATTTTAAAAGTGAAAACAGTCATTATTTATGAGGCATTGAATTCATTATTTTTAAAAGGTTAAAATATTTATTTATAAACGTTTCTTGGGAAACAAACCGAGTAATAGCATTACTGATGCACAATATTTCGGCGACTTTATTCTCCGTCGCTATCTTCAGGTGCAGTTGTAAGTCTTAAAGTCTGCCTTGAACGTGTTGTTTGAAAACTGGCATAGCAACGACAGACGTTGTTATGTTGCCTAGTAGCATCTCAGACGTCATTAGGCGCCCACGGAACACAAAAAGCGGAGCGTTGGTGATGAGCAGCCTCAATAACAGGAATCTATGCATCACTTATCTGGAACCCACAATCCCTGTTAACCAAAACAGACGCGAGGCGAATTTCAAATGCTTCTTTAATGACGCTGTCAGAAGCCTCTCGCATGTGTCAGCACCTTAGTCGCTTCGAAATCGAAACCATGTCTTCCTGCCAAACTATGTTCCGCCACTGCTGATTTGTCTTTTTGCCCCAGGCGAACATGTGGGGCGTGCTCCAAACAATGTTGTTGTACGCACTGTATAGTCTGGCCGATGTATTTCTTTCCACTTTCACACGGAATGCAGTAAACTCCGGGTGTACGAAGGGCAAGGTCATCTTTTGGAGAGCGCAAAATGTTTCTCAATTTTGGTGGTGGTAGGAAAATGGTCTTTATGCCATTTCTTGCCAGGACTCTTCCGACCCTAGATGTTGTGGCGCCAGAGTACAGCAATCAGGCTAATTTATCGTGTGGACCATTATCGTGTTTATTAGGTCTATGTTTCATTTCCCGGAATGCCAACTGTATCTGATGTTCATTGTACCCATTCTTTCTGAAGGTATCACATAGATGTTTTAACTCACTAGGAAGGCTGTCTTTATCACATATTGCCCACGAGTAATTTTACCAAACAAATGTAGGTGTCCTCCTTTGCACCACTAGCTACACAAGTGTGATTTAAGGAAATGAAAGAAACAAATGGCACCGATTAGCTCATTAAACTAAAAGTGAGGACAGTGGAAACAATTATTGCTTGTAAGAAATTGGAACAGAGTGAAAGACATACAAAGTACAGAGAGACTTAGAGAAATGAAATTTTCTTGTGTAAGAACTTCATCAGTTGATTAGTACATTAAACTAAAAGTGAGGGCAGTGGAAAAAATTATTACTTGTCAGAAATTGGAACAGAGCGAAAGACACACAAAGTACTGAGAGATGTAGAAAAATGAAATTTTCTTGCATAAGAACGTCATCAGTAGAGTAAAATCATTAATATTGGTTAGGAATTGTGGGGGAGGGGGGGGGATGGTATAAGAGTTAAAGGCATTGTGGTTGTTGAGAAGATGCATTGGAAGAAAGCAAAAAAGAAAAGAAAGGAAAGGAAAGTGGATTCAAACACATCCTCAACACATTGATTGATGGACACGAGAGTCTTGTCACATACCTTAGCAGTTCCAAAATAGAAAGTTACACTCTAAACGTGAATTAGGTGATTATAACAAAACAGTATAAATTGAAAGTGGGATAGAGGAAGCTAAATCAAAGTGAAAGGAAGGAGGGCTGCAAAAGCAAAAAAGGTAATCCTGTGAATATGCTATAATTTGTGTGGCCTCTTATGAGAGAGAAAATGGTACACTTGTGAACTTTAAGCAGATACCTATTGTGTAATATACAATTTGAATCATATTTGTACAGTAGACTTCATTGTACATGCAAATATGACTTTTCTGGTATGTCATTTTCTCTCTCAAGATGTCACAGGAAAAGGAAGTTTGTTTATTTCCATCTTATTTATGTGATTGTATCTTGTAACATATCTATAACCTTGTTAAAACCATTTAGGAATAGGTTTAATCCATAGAACAAGTACAATAAAGCATTTCTACCAACTATTTTAATAGTAAAATACCCTTTAGTCCAATTTGGAAGCTGCCTTTGTGAAAGATAGAAATTATAGAAATTGCCGTTAGAATTGTGTGTGTTTTTTAAAGTACAATGGAGTTAGCTGCATATATCTCACTATGAAAACTCATGATGGAGATCATTTTAAGGTGTATTTATCATACTCTGAAAAATTTAGTTTGGTAGATATTTCGGTTTTTTGGTGTTGTTAATATCACGAGGTCAGAGGAATTGAAACATAAGATTCAAAATAACTAGTTAACACAAAAAGTCACATCAAATCTTTTATCACCAGTTTTAGTCAGCATCTTCTAGAATGTGCAGAGCATAAAACTGATTGATTAGACAAAGTACAAGTGTGACTTTTAATTCAGAAAAAAATCAAAATCTAGAATAAGTAAGAAAAAAAAGCTTGAAATTAATTTCAGGAGATTGGGGAAATCAAAAGGAGGTAAATTAGGTATTGGTTTCATTAAAAAGTTTATTTATTTAATTTTAATTCCAATCCCTGACAGTTTAAGATTTTATTAAGAAAAAAGGTAATTTTCCAAAAGTATTGTCAAAACGTTATTGACTATGCGCCAAGGGTGGTGACATGATAAAATTGGTGGTTAATTTAGTATAAGTCCTTTTGAAAACTAAGCCAAGCTAAATAGGTAGGATAAGTTACCCAAAGACTCGTGTATTAACTGCAAGTCAAAATACTAAGCAGTTATTATGCCAACTTGTGCTCAATATTAGCACTTTGTTATGCCATAGTAACATTTTCATCCTAGTAAAGGGGATGGGTGGAGGTTTGTCTTCTCTCATGTGTGCTTAATCTGTGATTTTCAAATGGTACTGTTAGTCTGATTACCTTATCTGAAAATCTTGAATCTTGGTACAAAATTTTTGTAAACGAACCTTTGTAAGGAATATAATTTTTCATTGAACTCTAAGTTGTGGACAGTGTACATCATTTTATCAATACCTTTCATGATTGGTATACAAATCAATCGTGTGGTGACCGCGTAATTAAATAATCAGGGTACCAAGGGCACCAGTCATTATCAAGTTAAGCTTGAACAATGTTGAGACTAAGCCCCAAGTCACATCACAACTTTGACACTCTCTTATACTTTCAGCTTGTGTAAGTGAAGATTTCCTTTTCCCCATTCTTGTTTAAATCATTAAGTAACCACCAATACTACTATTTTTTATGCAGAGAAATATTCTGTACAAAATTCTATTGTATAAAAATTTATTACGCTGTTATCAATAGTTTTCTATAAATGTAATACATACAGCATCTCCAGGAGCTCTATCAAGAATTTTCATCAGAAATTTAATATTTCCTGAAAATAAAAATCAAAGTTTTATATAGAATACAGCTATACATGATATATTAATAATATCAACAATATGTTGTAAATCATTTTACGATTTAAAATTTCACTGTACTTTTAAGAAGACAGTCACATATAATTCGTAACTTTTAATAAATTACAATTATAAACAAGAATCTTAATTAATTGTTTCAGACAGGTATAGCAATAACAATGATTATGAGTTATAAAACAGTAAAGAAGAAATTTAATAATATTTTTATTGTCCTTCTGTAACTATTAACATTGGTCTCTAAACAATTTAAAATTGTTAATCCACAGTTTACAACTTTCAATTAGCATACAGCTCCTTTGCTTTTCTCTTCTTCTATCAGGTATGATAAACACTGTTTCTACTTGCTTCATTATAATTGCAGAAACTGTAATGTATCACACTTTCACCAAAACACACAAGTTGCAGTAAAACATATATTTAGCTCTAACAAGATTTACCTTGAACTAGAACTATAGACACTGTGGCTTTTTTGTAGTGCCAATAGTACTATCACCATGCTAACAAATATGAATTATCTAATAACTTTTAGGTCAGTGTTTCCCAACTGTTTAAAATATTGCGTGGCATTCAACAAATGCCCAATTGTTTCTGCAGAGTCTCCAGTTCTTTAATGCAGCGATTTATTTTATTTATATGACAGACCTAGTTACTTAAGTTCAACTGTTTTCTCCCACTTAAATAATAAACAGATTGTGCCAGTTTGGCCGAGCCTGTTAAAGCATTGCCAAACTCAACACAGTGAGATACAATGTGCTTAAGTTCAAATCCAAGCTGTGTCATGTTAGGATATCCCTTTTCAAACACTTGTTTTGTTGTCACTTAGACAAATTCTGGGATGGTTCCCTCCTTTCCCCTCAAAAATTATGTTACACAGATGGGACAGCACATAACACATTTGCCCAAAGCTAACATTTTTTGACACAATTCTCAATACTCTCAAACCAACTTTAGGCTAGATTGTCATCAATAGATCTGGTAGTTGACAGAATGTTAAGTCCCTGCTTAAACATAGTTACAAACTTGGGAAACACTCACCTTGTTTCTTTCAGTGATATGGTACAGTAGTGCACTTCCAGACAATAAAAATCTGTATATTGCATTATTAGATATATTAGCTATGACGTTTCAAGGCTCTCATCAAACAACACAGAGTAAGCAATTATACCATGCCTGTTTTTTTATAAAATAGTTGTAGCAAACGTATTTTTCCATCAAACACACTTTAGTGATAAAGCCCTTGTAAATATTACCTTAGATTTCAAGTTAAATCGTTCTTAGAATAATATCAGAAATACATTATGTATGATCAGGTGAAAATAAAAAATAGGTATAATCAACTCAGTATCATGGGTAATAGATTAAAACTTTCATGAAATGATTTTTCTCTGCAGCAGCGATTTAAAACATTATTTACCATTTTCATTTGATACAAAAGCTAGTAACATATTTTAAAATTATTTTTCATGCATGACTTTAGACGGCAAACAAATAAAATGAAAATAACCAATATACTGAGAAATGTTAATGTAATGAATAAATAATCGTAACATTAGATGCTCATTATTTTAATTCGCATGTGTTGTTCATTCTAATAATGTCCTACATCGTTCATACATTAAATAACTCTTTTCTGCATCCTTTTGTATTATGTTACTAGAACTTAAGAAGTATTTTGCATCATTATTAAGCATTCGTTATATAGATACAATAATAAAATATGCCTGCACATTTTTGATCTCATTTAACATTATCATTTTGAAAGAAACTCAAAACAAGAATTCGGCTTAGTATGCCAACGGAAAAGACTGGTTAAATCAATTCCTAATTCATAAACTTTAATTTCTTTATTTGCTGAATGATTGTTTTCTTATGCTTTTGCATTGTGTTTTACTGCTAATACAAAATATTAAATCGATTTAAAGAATGAAAAATTAATATGCCATTGAGAAGGGGTGGGAAAATTGTTTAGTTATTTATACTTTATTCTAACACTTTTGATTAAAAAAAAAAAAAAATGTGTGGGTATTTGCAAATGTACAAAAGTAAAGTGTGAAGCATTGAATAAACATATTTTATGCATCTTAGAATATTAGCCTGCATTGCATAGAATTTAGTTCCGTAACAATTTTGCTGCAGGATGTGCCTTTATTATGTATGTTTATTACGGAATTAGACAATTTTAATATCGCTTCCTAAAGATTAGTTTATCTTAAATTTCTAGCAGTAGTATTTTTTGAATAATAATTTAATATAAACTATTCATGAATAATGATAAAAGCATTAAACCATTAGATATTGAATGTACGTTACATGCTTGTTTGCATTTGAAATTTGATATAGCTATGTAATGTACTGAAACATTTTCATTTCAAATACTAATCAGCCAGGTAACTTACTATATTATTTTGTTAAAAAATAAAATAATTTATTTGGCTTACAAGATTTAATTTTTTTTATAATACAATACCAGCTTATTTGAAAAAATATTTCATTGGTTAAAAATATGTTTATTTGGCTTTTAGACAAATCTTTTTTTTTTTTTTTGTTTGCTTAAAGTTTCAGTTTTTTTCTTTTTTTATTAACATGCAAGAACTTTAAAGAAAAATCAGAAACTGATACACTTTATATATTCATGCATTAGTCATGTCACATGGGTACATTATAATTCACTACTGAGAAACATGTATCTTCTTTCAGATGAATCAAATGCTGAGGAGAGCATAGAGCTAGATGTACTTGATAAAGATCCTGGAGAGTTAGAAACAATGTTACCTGCAGGTGGAGAGACAGGTGATGACAAACCTGCTTCTCATCCATGGCATGCCTTAGTTTCTTATGTAGATGAACTTACAGTTGGAGGGAGGCGAGATTCTCAGGGGCGCTACATCGACGGCATGGGCAGCTTCCCAGGATTTGGCCGAAACAAGATCATGAAAGTACCACAAGACTGTTTCCCTCAGCATTGTTATCAAAGGTATAAACGCATTAAATATCTTGGCTTTGATTAAAACGTGCAAAATTATTTTTATTTGAAAAATCCAGAGAACATAAATTACTACACTAAAGTGCCCATAACATTTATTTCATTCTTTTTAGGTGCACTTGCTGTGATAAGTGTTTAGAGACAAAAATTGGAATACGGTGGACTAAAATTCGGACTAGTGTGCTGTCAGTTGTTGATACACCAGTGTTTGAGTGGTTTATCTTAGTGTTAATTTTTGCTTCAAGTATAACTCTCTGTTTTGAGGATATATATCTGGATGAAAATATATTGCTGAAAAAAATACTTTACTGGACTAACCTAGGATTTTGTGCTCTATTCAGTGTGGAAATGATGCTCAAATGGCTTGCCCTTGGTTTCTGGAAGTACTTCACAAGCTTCTGGACTATTCTTGATTTTGTGATAGTGTTTGTAAGTATAGAGGAGTTTTTGTATTCTGTTAGACCATACTGTTTTTATATATTCTTTCTAGTAGCATATTAATGAAGCATAATGGGTTTTAGGTTTCAGTATTCAGTTTGTTAATTGAAGAAAATGAAAATCTGAAGGTATTGCGCTCATTAAGGACCCTAAGAGCATTGAGGCCACTAAGGGCTATCTCAAGATGGCAGGGAATGAGGGTAAGCTATCTAGCAGAGCTCAACACCTATCATGTTTTAAAAATATATATATTTAATTCATATTATGACATCAACTGTGTCTATCAAATAAATAAAGTATTATTCTGACTAAGTATCAAATAACCAAAACAGTTGGGTAAATCAACAGTTATTCATCAAGATTTTTTAAATTCTTTATGTTTGCACCACTACTAATTGCACTTGTGACAATAGTAATGGTCTCTCCCTAGAGGCAAGTCTGAACTTGACAGTTCAGTTCTGTTATTCACAATGAAGTGTTAAACATGGCCTCTCCACTTTCCACTTACACTAAAGTGCAGCAGTAGGTACTGATTTAATTTTTTTTGTATGTTTCTGCTGAAGGACAAACCATAAAAGGCTTTCAGAAAATTATTTTACACAGTAGAGTTTCTTAAAATGTAGTAATAAGTTTGAAAGTTTATTAATAAGTTGAAACAAGAGTAAGATCAAATGAAATCTTCACAGGTGTACAGCTGGAGTGTATTGTAAAATCATGGTATATTTTGACAGCTAGCTACTCTGTCTACTTTAGGTGTGAAAGCATCTGCACTATTCTGCTGACCAACAGCTATTAAGTCAGGTTGGGTGCCAGAGCTCTCTGTTATAGTACATGATTTTTTTCTGCAGTCTGCACCCAGAGACAGAAGGTCTGGTTGCCAGTGGACATGCATGTTTGGTTTTTGCAGTGGCCCTCAGATCCCTAATGTAGTGCTATTTTATAATAGCAGCAGGGCAAAAGTTTAATGCTCTCACTGAAGTTTTGTCAAGGACAGTTTCCATGTCTCACTAAGATATTGCCCACTGTCTCTATAGAAGGCATCACCTAGGGGAATTTTAATTATTTCCTTGACTATTGAGTTCCAAAAATATGACAGCCTGTTCAGTATCTTTACATTATTAAAATCCACCCTATGGCAGTGGTCTGCTCAGCAATTGCTGATTAGTTATACTGTTCTAGGGAGAGTTGTAATTTATGCTCTTCACTACCATTTTTGTGCAGTGTGGATAGTTTAGCTGATATATGTTTTTGTGCAGTGTGGATACTTTAGCTGATATAAGTTTCTTCACACTTGCTTGGGATCTACCAGTGTAGGGAACTGAAAGAATTCAATCTCGTATTTTGCTAATGATTAGTAGATACCTTGTGCCATGTTGTTTATGGATGCTGCCAATTTTCCCCAATGTGTTTCTTGCAAATGCCAGGAAAGCAGCAGTCTCGGGTGTATCTTTCTGTTGTACTGTAATTTTATACTTCGCAGGCTTGGTTAGTTATGCACATCGACTGCTCATGACATTCCTCAATCAGTCCATATTGTGATTCTGCTGAACATACTGTCAGTGATGTGACAAATAATATGCAAATTAGGCATGGTTCTGCCTATGAAATTATCTACAACAGACTATGCTTTCAATAAGTTTGTGAAAAATAGTTTCTAAAGCAAATCACCATACTGCTCAAAAACAGTCACTACAGGAATTACTATCTAGCATCTTCCTTATAGTCACAATCAAGCCCCTTTGTACTATTATGTGTTTAGTCTCCTCAAAGCACTATGAGGGTCACTGATTTGGCGCAAACCAAGAAGCGAAAGAAGTGATGCATGCAGTGTTCATTTTATCCAATCAACTTTTTATTATTATTAATTTTTTTGAGCATAAGCAACTTTGTATATTTATGACCTGATTGTACTGAAAAATCCACAGGACTATATTGAAACTACTATTCATGTAATATCTCTATTCTTGTTTTGACAATTTTTACAACTATAGTACAAATAATTATTGATTCACTCTTCTAGCTGTATAGAAAATGTATAGTAAATAACACTGGGTTAGCCTAAATTATTCATTGTGTTTCAAAACATTGTCTATTGAAAAGTATACAACCTACAAAGACGATTTATACATGATAAGATACATAAATTCACCAAGTTTTTAAAGCCCTGCATGCTAGATGGCAGCAGTGGACAAGATGGCAGAAAAGCAAGAAAATAATTTTGTGTGTTAGAATATGCGAAGTGTTTTATGGTTACCAATGTGCAGCACACTTTCGTACAAAAATACAGAAAAACTGCACCTAGTCACCAGAGCACTTTACGTTGATTTAATTTAATTTAATTGCCAGTTTCGTGACACTGGTTTTCTGTTCATATGTCTCAGAGGAAACCGTGGGATGCATGAGACAGAGCCATGTGCGCAGTCCACAAAAATCAACCATTAGTGCCATCTGTGAAGTGGACATTCTGCAGAAAACAGTGTGGAATGTTTTGTGTTGACATTTAATTTAATTTAATTTAATTGCAATGGAGCACAGGCTCCAGTGGCAATTTCCCTACACACCCATATTCCCCCTATCCTGCACCTACCTACATTTGCCCTCTACAAATTTTATTTTTAAATTCTTTCAAAGTTTTCGGTAAATTATTCATCATTTCTCTTGGTAACTCATTCCAATCCCTGACACCCTTACCTAAAAAAGAGAATCTTCCTACACCCTTGTACCTGAAATCAAGTGCCAGCTTGTGGTCATGGTCATCTTTTCCCTTCCATGCACTACTTTTCATACCTATTGCAATATCTTTCCATGCCTCATCACCAGTATATGCCCTGTACACTCCCATGACCCTCCTCATTCTCCTCCTGTCTTGCAATGAATCCCATTCCAGCTCCTTTATCATATCCGCCACTGATTGCATTCTGCGATAATTTCCAGAAACAAATCTAGCAGCCTTTTTTTGCACCCTTTCCAACTCCTGTATTTGATACGTAAAATGAGGGTCCCATACTACACTACCATATTCGAGCAATGGTCTGACCAAAGTTTTGTAACCCAATTCCTTGACTTCTTTCGTACATCCCCTCATCACTCTCTCCAACAAGTGCAGAACTTTGAAACCTTTTCCTACCACCTGTCCTATGTGTCCTGCCTAGTTAAGTTTTTTTATCAAAAGTAATTGCATTTCAAACCCAATCATGTGCAATTGGTATAACACTTACCCCAGATGATTATTGCAGACATTTAGATTTTTGTACCCAAATGCTGGATGCAATGGGGAATGATGAAGGCTTGGTGGAGAACTTTCTATTCAGCAATGAGGTGACTTTTCATCTGTCTGGAAAGGTGAATCATCAAAATGTGAGAGTATGAGGTACTGAATTGCTGCATACCTTTGTGGATCTGGAAAGGGTCTTGCAAAGTAAATGTCTCCTGTGCCATCTCAAAGAGAAATCTATATGGGCCCATTTTGTTAATCGAGCAGACAGTGACCACATCCGTGTGCCTGGATATGTTGCAGATGTGGTTGTTTCTACATCTGCCTCCTCCACTTTCATCCTACAACAGAACGGGGCTCCACCTCACTGGAGTAAAAATTTCTGTGACTTTCTCATCAGAGAAGTGACACATCGCTGGATAGGGTGCACTAGTCCTAGAGATGTTCCTCTGAGGTCATGACTCCAAGTCGCCAGATCTAACCCCATGTGATTTCTTCTTGTAGTGTTATGATTAGAACAAAGTTATGTACCCCCAATGCCAACAACACTACAAGAATTACAGGAATGGATCACTGCTGGTGTGACGGAAATTGGTAGGAACTTGCTATCGAACATACAGACGGAACTGGATTCTCATTTCGATGTGTGCCAGGTGACTAAGGGCGCACACATTGAACATTTTTAGTATGTACCAGAAACTTGGTAACTTTATGTATCTTTTCATGTATCACTCATCTTTGTAACACTGTTAATACAAACAAACAAAAAATATTCATGCCATTCTTTCCCTGTGTCCAACATTTAAATACTCTTTGACTGAGTAAAAGACTGTATCACATATATACTCTTTTAGCTTATACTAGAATTGTTCTTTCTGGTTACTAATCATAGCTGGGCACAGTTAATGAAAAAGTTAACTTCATTAATTGTTAATCCGCTACTTAAAAAGTTAACTTCGATAATCGTTAA
Organism: Vandiemenella viatica; assembly: GCA_031002005.1. Lineage (NCBI taxonomy): Eukaryota > Metazoa > Arthropoda > Insecta > Orthoptera > Morabidae > Vandiemenella > Vandiemenella viatica. The sequence continues at coordinate 223,403,208 of JARYHS010009186.1, read as the reverse complement.
ACCGTTACATTTTCGCAAATTTAACGCAAGTTACAGTTATCCATTAAAAGTTAACCATCAAAACACGTCTACCCAATGTCCCTCTGGAATTTGAGTTCTTACTGGGATTTAACATTTTGATCAGCTTCTCAAGTGTATTGGATGCTACAACCTGTAGCGAAATCATGTTGGCAACAAACAAGTTTATAATTGATTGGTCCACACCAGTTTGAGATATGCCACTGTCTGTGACTATGATGCCAAAAGATTCACCAATGCTTTGTTGATGTAACCTTTTATTAGCAGATGGAGATAAAAACAATACTTTTGCTGCTATTTACACCAGAATCCACAGCACTTGTAGGCTTTGAATTGTTTTTTCTGATCCCACGAGCTGACCCTGCTTCTGCTTTTTCTTCTAACTGTAAATATTTGGATCTATGCAGCCTTTTCATGTGTTGTTTAAGATTATTAAGACTAGAAACATGAGTCTTGATTGTAGAAAGTTTAGGCAAACACATTTTGAATTCATAAAACAATTATTTAAATGAAATATAATTACATAAATATGGCCAAGGATTTTTAATCTCCTCATTGCTATTGCTAGCATTTCTGATTTCACTAACAGTTTCTAGATCTTCAGTTTCCATGATTTAATCATGTGACGAATATGAAGTTAATGTATTTCACTAACAAACTCAAAACCAAGTCAAACTAAGAAATCATACTATATTCCTCATAGTAAAGAAGTTACAAATATATTAAAATCACTGATTGAAATTTAAACATGTAGTGAACGCCGATTTTCATACGTAACATACAAATCCTCAACAACTGCTCATACCCACGCCAAGCCTAGCATAACACATATATATGCATCACACTCGCACTAGAGCTTCACATTACCGGTACCTAATTTGTTTGCTGTTCAACTGACCGAACGTACCAGCATGCCATGGCTTGCAATTCAGACAAACAAAATAACGTCACCAACCAATGTAATGGACTAAAGTTGACGGAAGTTCATTTTAACAGAAGTTAAGAAGAATGTTAATGATTTTTTAGGTTAACTTAAAAGTTAAATTTTTGCAATTTGGCTAACTTTGTTCATTAACAATTAATGGATTAACTGTTATCTGCCCAGCTTTGTTACTGATTAATCTTAAATCTGTAGGAAGCTTACTGAACAATTAGGCTCCAGACTAGGAAGGACATTTTTCAGTTTTTTGTGTGTTTTGTACTTGTTAATTGAAATCAGTTTTATTTCATTTTTCTTACTCATGTACTTGTTTATTATTTTTAACAACATTCTTAGTGATAGTAGTATAGTATTATCTTATATACATGGAAATGACAGAATCATAAAACCTACAAAATATTTTTTTCCATAAAACCATTATTTTTTTTTAGTTTTGTTCTAATTACACATATTTGTATTTTTAATATTATCATATTATTCTCTGTGGGTATTCCGCACGCTGAAATACCATGTCTCAGCTGGCTTTCAAAAAGAGAACAATAAAAGATTATCAGAATATCCATAGTGAGAATTCTCTGAGGTAGCTGATCACAAATACAATAATGGTTAGCTTCTTACAGCATTGATCCACCTGATTTTCCCAATTCATGTACAGTAGTTGTCAATTTGAATTTCTAGGAAGTTAGCTGCTTTTGAATCACTACGAATGTTTAAATAATTTACATAATGTACATGCATAAAGATTTAAGTCTTTCTTTCAGGTGTTCATTTTTCTGTAAGTTTGACCTAATTTCACCATTCTTTATATGATCAAGTCTCATTTTCCGGAGGCCCGTTCTGAGATACTTCAGTTCACTGGTCTTGAATTTGCTAACGTCCTTTATTGTTAATGTGAATGTTTCCATAGCATTTGCGATAAAAAGGTTGGGATATGATTTTTACAGAGTGATTTTTGTTCCTAGGGGAACCTTCATGTCCCATATAATGTAAATGTTGGACCCTTTGGTTATCCTATCCATTATTTTTGAGTCAACCCTACCATCCCTAACCATTATGCTCCCAGGTTTCTGAACAGGTCAAATGACTTACACCTGATGGCCTTGTAATTTTATGGGGCAGACTGGAATCTTTTGGTTAATTTTCAGTGCTACAGTTTTTATTGCGTTCACTTTCATTCAAAAGTTTGTAATTTTATGTATTGAAGTGAGCTACAATGTTTAGAGGACAATTTGAAACTGTTTGGACTGATTTATGTCAATAATTTTGTGTGCAAATATCTTTAGTTTCTGTTTCTGTACATTTCATAATGATTTTGTATTAATTCTGATTGTTTTAATATGACTTTAATTGCTTAAGTATTATTATAATTCCAGAAACGTCTGTCAGAAGTCTTTGAAATATTCTAGAATTTTCTGTAAAGCTTGCAATCAGCAGTGACAAGTAGTCAGTCAGTATTCAAAGAGTTGTATTCAGAGTGGTTGTATGAACATTATAATCGCTGGATCATTTGTTTACATTTTTATTATTATTATTAATTTTAATTGCAATGGAGCTAACACTCCGGTGGCAATTCCTGCACTCATCCATTTACCCCTTCTTTATATACATTTTTTTAATTTTATTTTTTTATTGGAATGTTAAATTTCTCCCCCATTTACTATTATGACTTACAAATTTTAATTCTAAATCCCTTAAGTGTTTTTGGAAAATTATTCATCAGTGCACTTGGTAATTTGTTACAATCGCTGACACACTTACCAACAAAAGAAAATTTTGTATCTCTGGAATCCGATGTCTAAAAAGAAAATAAACCAAGTTGAAGGTGAATCTTGTGTGACAAATTATTTCATTTTAAAACGAGATACCTATCAGGACAGAACAGCAAGAAAGAGTAATAAGTGAAATACTTATCGAGATGATAGGGAACTTCCTTGATGTATTTCTTTGGTTGTACTAAACCATTCAGAGTGACCATTTCCATTGTTGAATAGCTGTTAGAGTTAGAATACATCTGGATCTTCCTAATAAGGTACTCTGGTATTTTAAGTTTCCTTAGACTTTTCCAGATGGGTGGTCCAGGAACATTATAATATACCTTTTAAGATCCAAAAACACAACAATTCATCTTTCCCAGTGTTATTCTAATTACATCCTCAAGGCAAATATTAGATATCTCTATACTGTATGATAAAATCGTAGAAAAAATGTGTCTGCAACTTAAATTTATTTCAAAAAGAGTAGTTGTAATTTACACTACTCATTCTAGAGAAGCCAAAACCATAATATTTAGAATTTTTGCCTGTTAGTCTGTTCACACATTACACAAAAACTAATGGATATATTTTAATGAAACTGCAAATATTCGTAGCATATATTGTCGGTCAAGATGTAGGACTTTTTTTTTATATATACTGATAACTTACAAAAATTCCTGATAATGGAGTTTGAAACCATAAATTTTTAAATTTTTACTCTTTGTCCATGAATCACACAAAATCTAATTAACATATTTTAATGAAATTTCATATAGTAATAGCTTGTATTACCAATAAGGTTACAGTATACTTTTTATCCAGATTAGAACATACTTCCCAATGAGACACTGCCTCACATTTGGGAGGATGCTGGTTCGAATCCCCCTTCAGGCATGGTTTCCTCAAATTACTCCAGACGAATGCCAGGTTGCTTTTTTTAAGAGACCGTGGCCGAATTCTTTGCCACCCCCTCCTCCATTCTTTCCCACCTCTAATGGCCTCGACATCATTGAGGTGTATAGTCCTAAGCACAAAAAAAATATATATATATCCAATGTACAGTGGCCAGATTTGTAAATTTTGGAATTTCTACAGTCTATACACCCATGTCGCGAAAATGAATTAACACCGTTCAATAAAACTTCACTTAATGATAGATTTTGTCATCAGTTTTTTTGTAACACAAATCTCGATGGAATAGAGGTCAAAATTATAATTTTTTGAGTTTTTGTGTGTGAGTGGATTACAACATAACTACCGCTGGATATGTTATATCAAAAGTTCATAAGTTAACATCTCTACTGTATAATGAAGGTACAGTTGTGTGTCTGTATAAAATTTATTTAAAAAAGAATAGTGACAGTGAACACTACCAATGATGGAGATAGTAAAACCGTAAAATTTTGAATTTTTGTTTGTCTTCCTGTAGCAGGTGGATTTTAATGAAGCAGCACATAATGATAGCTTTTGTCATTTCACTCAGATTATTACCATAATACCAAATTATACAGAGCTCAAAACAATTTATTTGAAATTTTTTACCTTTTGTCCTTGCATCCCTCTAAAACTAATGGATGGATTTTAATGAAACTGCAAATGTTGGTAGCTTATGTAATGGAATACTCTTTATCATGATAAATTACAAAGTCTCCAGTGATAAAGAGTCCAAAACTGTAAATTTTTAAAACTCTGTCTGTCCGCACATAATTCGAAAACTGATAAATCCATTTCAACAAAACTTCACATAGTGATAGTATATTTCATTAGTTAACATTTGGGATACTTTTTATCTAGTTCAGTTAAAAAAAGCTTCATGATAAAGAGAGAAAACTGTAAATTTCTCAAGCATTGCCTGTATGTGTGCCTCACGCAAGAACTAAGGAATGAATTTCAGTGAACACTTACTGATAGCTTATGTAATCATTTAACACAGGGGTGGCCAACCCAAATGATCTTCCGGACCGCTTTGGAAATGCATCATTACTCCATGGGGCACATATAAAATTATATATCCCATATTAGACCCAATATAGACATTTTGAAAATTGAAACATGAGTTATTATTATTGTGTAATACCCTAAGCTGATACCGGGGTGGGAATATCGGCTTAGTACCTTAACTAGCAGTTCATTTGAAATGAAAGTTCTCTGACAAAAAGGTTCTGACTGACTTTAATAATTTTAAATGACCATGTTGCCTACTTAGAAACTCAACTGAAATGCTATACGGCCGCCACAAAGCTTTATAACCCAAAGCTGAGGAAAGATTTTACTATGAAATCACAACAGTTCACTTCAAGAAAAATTTTAAGTTTATTTTCAAAGTCACATTCACCAAATATTGCATTAAACAGTTGAGTAGGCGATCGAACACTCGTTTACAGAAAATTGTAGGTTGTGGAGAGAAATCATACCAAACGACCCCATTAGAAAATTTAAAAGTTCTTAGTAGTAATTAAAGTAGCAGTCTGTTACAACGACACCCAACATGGCCGACACTGAGTGCAAGTTTCCAACCGCCGCCTCCCTGCTCCAAAACAAACTAGCGCGGACAGGGCTGGGATATTTTACCCCTTAAAAGATGTCAAGTGAAATTTTAGCGAAAATTACCTATTTTGTGGTATTGTAAAAAGTGATTTGTGTGTTTTTTCTGTTACATTTGCAGATGACATGAACGTTTAAAATGAACATTTTTGCAGTTGACTGATATTTGATAAGAGTGTTTTTTGTGTTTTTTCTCATTTTTATAGGTGGTAAAAACATTTAAAATGAACAGTTTACAAAATTAACATTGACTCAAACAAAAATATTTTGAAAAATTTTCAAATATGTGAAATAATTTAAAATGTTTATTTGATATTATTGATGCTGCTGTGATATAATATTTTGCTAATTTTTGTGGTATAAGTGAGAGAGAGTGAAAGAAGCATGAATGGCAGACCAACCCCAACTGTAGGTAGATAAGAGGGAGATTTCTAGGTTTTTCAGTTTTTATTCTTCTTTTTGGAAAATTTCAGTTAGTTTTCAGTAGAAAATAATTTCAATGTTGGAAGGGCATGTAAGCTATCTGTTAAATTTTGTAACTGTGTAACAAAATTTTATTCTTAGAACCATGAGTTAGATTGGATAGAATATTAGTACATTTCATTTTCAAAGTTAGTTTTTATGTTTGTTCAAGTTAGAAAGCAGTTTTACAGTTTTAAGATTTTTCATTTCACATTTAAACATTCTTCGGCATTCGCCTGGAGAGGAAGTTCATATCTAAATTATTTATTTTCAGCTAAATTACTAAAGCTAGGATATTTTGTATAATAACTAAAGTTAACGTTTATTTAAAGATCTAGCGATTGGAAAAATTTCAGAAAGCTTGAATTATTTTTATTGTCAAGGTCAGATTAGCAAATGTAAGGACTTCAGACGTGCGATTTGATACCTGACGAGCTTCCCAGCAGCCATCCCTGTGAATGAGGAAAAGATTTCATTCCCACGGTGAGAAAGCAGTCGCTAGGAATCTTTGAGAAGCGCTATGTAATATAGATACGTGCGTGCAGTTAATCGGTCTCAGTCTGCCAGGATCCGTGAACGCGATAACATGTAGCTCAGCAGACTGGAAAGTTTTATATCAAGCACTGCTGTGCAAGTTTTATTTTGGGAGTAGTGTCTCTTCTTTTATTCAAGTTGAACATAATGTTGCATTAAAGTAATTTTCCACAATGTGGAGCCTCGGGATTGTTTGAATTTACTAAACGGTGGAACAATGGGGGCGTGTGATTCAATTTGGTATAATTTCTGCAACTAAAAAGTTGATACTGTGAACTATTGGGGTGTGCTCTGGCTCGAACGGTTAATCGAACTTGTAAACATTTCTTTAGAAAAGTCGTCTGATTGCCTATACATTTTTTGGTTTTGTGAAATTGAAGAATATAATTATTTAAATGGCAATGAACTATTTATCATTATTGAACCTTTACCTTTTCATAGTTTTTGGGTTAAAATCTATGTGGCGACCGTATAATTCTATCTAAGCCAAAACTGTTACATCCAAGGCGACACACGGTCAGAGTTAAGACAACGTGTTTATGCACCAACCCCAGTGCACATCTGGTTGTTACAGTTTACTATTATTCTTACGTATAAACTTAGATAATATAATAATAATCATGCAAAAACCCACATTTTAAAGAAATATATAACACTAAAAATTATATATAAAAATATATAAATAAAATAAATTTAGAAAATATTCATTGATCTCGTCATTAACTTTCAGAAAAGTTACCTGGTGAACAGCTCGGTCTTTCAAAACTAGTTCTTTCACTGATATATACATATTTTTTAATACATTGGTTTTCAACACTTTGACCATTATTATAAAATAAATATATTTTGTACAAGTGTGATGAATCTCGCGGGCCGGAAAAATATTGAAGGCCCACAGACAGTAGGTTGGCCATCCCTGATATATATATAAGGTATTTTATTCTAATTATTATCAGATTTTGCGAATGAGACTGTGGCAAAACCAAAAGTTGTTTTTTCATTTTTGTACGTTTGTGCACAGATCAAGCAAATACCAAACATTTCCACAAAACTGTACATAGTGATAGCTTATGTAGCTAAAGAAATACACTCGGGCTACCAGACACATAAAAATGTCAGTTTCTTAGGATGTTACAAGAAAAACAATCTCTGCCCTCATTTTCAAACTGAAGAAATCACACTGGTGTAGTTCTTTTCTTTTTTTTTTTCGTCATGCCTGAAAAGTGGTCGAAGACAAATGCTGAACCCAGGTGGTGATATCATCCACATCATATTCTATTTTAATGACATGCTGAGAAATAATAAATTCCCCACTAATTTGATTGTTCCATGGTAAAATCTGTTGATTTAGTATTGTTCGCCACTAAACCTTCTTGCTTTTAAAATATTTACCATAATTAAATATATAGAAGCCCAATGCACTATTTTTATTCTACTTACATTTTTTGTTGATTTTTATCCTTGATACCAAATCACTACATTGTTTTCATTGATTTTATTTAGCAGATGTGTTTTTCTTCTTTTCCCAAAATCTCTCTATGCTCCCACTGAACTCCTTCCTATGTTCCTGTCCAGATGTTACTTCTTCCAGTATACGGTTTGTTGGCAAATTAATGGTTATTAACGATATTACTGCAACAGTCCTGTGAGACAAAGTCTATGATTTCTATTTCTTGAAAGTCCCTTTTGGTTTAAAATTCTTAACTTTTATTGAGGTGGCAGGGTTGAGAATTGTCTTTGCCAGTCTGTTGTTATTCATTTTGACATTGTCACTGTAAAATTTCATTCATATTTTTCTAACATGTTTTAAAGTTTCTCAGAATGTTGATATAGTTCATGAGATTTCTTTTCCAGCCAAATTCCTCCTATACAAAGTGGACGAAAGATTTTCTTAGAATTTTCCTTTCTTGCTCTTCAATATATTTAATTAGTGATCCACCCCCAATAATCAAAGTTTCTGATGTGTGTAATACCTTCAGTTTTGTTATTGTGTTATAGTGTCTTAACTTCACATTTCGGAATATTAACTTTTTGTTATATATGTTTCAGATGATTCCATGTGCTATATGTAATTTATATATTCTCTCATCATTTGCTTTGTGGTTTAGTCCTGCAGATTTCTCCTAGGTATCTGAATTTAATTACATTTGAAGTATTGCCAGATTGAGTTTTTGAAGGTTGTTCATTTTGGTACTAAGAGGATCCTTCCATATAGTGGATTTTAGCATACAAGATTTGGAGACCTGTTTTAGCTGATTTCATAGAGTTTTACAAGGGAGTAGACTGCCTAACACCTGTTGTTGGAGATAATTGGTGGATCATCTGCAAAGGCCAAATGTCAAAGATGAAGTTTGTTTTTGAGTAGTTTGTCAATCGTTTTTCCTTTTACTTCATTCTTACAGTTTTTGATGACAAAACAATACTCCATCTACTTGTCATATCTTATTTTGATTTCAAAAGGTTCAGACATTTTGCCTAATTACCTAACGTTTGAGATAGTATCCATTAACATTTATTAATTCTCTTGTTTTCTTATCTATTTTGAATTATTCTAGTATATTAAAAAGGGTTTGGGGTCTATAGGCTCATCTGCTTTTTAGAAGCCTACAAAGATGACCACTTTTTTTTTTTTTTTTTTTTTTTTTTTTTTTTTTTTTGTAGAGTTGTAAGATGTTTTTCTAAATTCTATCTGATATTCACCAACAAGATGATATGTTTGCATTTCAAGTCTTGAGAGAAGGGCTTTGGATAGAACATTTTGAGTAATAACAAGGAAATCCCTCTTTAATTAATAATGTTAGTTTTATCCTGTTTTTTTGTGAAGTGAGGAATTAATGCACATTTGTATCCCTCAGAAATTTTTCCCTTGATCCAGAAATCATCAATAATTACATGAAGTTTACGAGCAACACATTTATTACCTTTTTTTCACATTTTGTCAATTATACCATCTTCCCCTGGAGCTTCATCATTTGTAAGCCCACTGATCATTTACTCAATTTCTTCTAAAATTGGAAGCTCTGAATCTGGATTTGGAGTGAGTTGTCCTCTGGGGACAATTTAGAAGGTTTTTGAAATAGTTTGCTAGATGTTTTAAGCAGAAACTCTGACCCTGGTAATTTCAAAATGTTTGTATAGGTTGTTAATAAATGGTAGTATTATTAAGAAATTGTAGTTAAGTAAATTACTTTCACTCTATTTTCAAAAGTTGTTTTATTGACATTTATCCCTGATGTTGATTCATCACAAAATATGTGCAAATTTTAGTAAGCTAATCCTAGTAATTTGTGCTCCAAATGGACGAGGGCAAGGGCAGTGCTAATGCATAATATGATGGTGTCTCTGACAGCAATACTGATAGATGGGTTTGGAGAGGTACATCCAGCTACAAAGGAATTGATGGCTTAATATGTTTTATTTCTTTTTCTATAAATACAGTGACACAAGTAGCTCTTCAATCTCACGTTATTCTACTCTTTTTTCTTTTTTTCTTTTTTCTTTTTGGTAGTCTTTAAATTCCTTTTTGTTTCTTGTTCATTTGTGTTACAGTATGTTTATTTCATTTTTAATTCACTTTTATTTGTTTTTATTGATTTATTTACTTTAAGAAAAAATAAGACAGGATAGGCAAAATAACCCATCACTTACCACAGCTGAAGGAAGGAAAGCCATATGAACACACACAAAAACACACTTCACAATATTTTTGTTAGTAACCTTACTCATATGGGAGGTGAGACATATGGTAGGAGAAGAGGTGTTTATACATCCAGAACTTCCACATGAATGAACCAAGATGAAACGAGAGGTAAGGGTGAGGATTGCATTGGTGGTGGGTAGTTCCTTACCTCTTGTTTCATCTTGGTTCATTAATATGTTAGGTCTGGATGAGAACACATCTTTCCCCTTGCCATATGTCTCACCTCCTACATGAATAAGGTTATTGACCGAAATATTGTGAAGTGTGCGTGTGTGTGTGTTTGTCCAGCCCTCCTGCCTTCATCTGTGGTAGGTGACTGACTATTTTCCCTGTCCTGACTAATTTTCAGTGTTTAATCACAGTTTCACTGTCACCATTATCCTAAATTCGTTTCTGCATAGGTTAAAAGTTGTAAAGATGTGTGTAGATAATATATACAGCTGGAATACATTTAGGAGCTGTGACTGTTACTGTACAGAGTGAGACATTCACTCCTCTAAGCACCAGTGGGTGCACCCGTTACCCATGATAATTAATTGAATGATGTTATTGAGGTAAGATTTGGGACTACATTATGTAGTAGTGGTTTTTTTTTTTTTTAATGTACTAGCTTATTCATTTTCTTCTGTGAATTTCATTGATTATAATAAAATTATAGTAAATGAAAATTGTTTTATGAATTTTGACAAGAGTTGTTTTATTCTTTCTTTTTTATATTTTGCAGATTGTAGTAAATGCACTTATGTATGCCATTCCATCCATTTTCAATGTACTTCTTGTTTGCCTTGTCTTCTGGCTAATATTTTCAATTATGGGAGTTCAGTTCTTTGGTGGAAAGTTCTTCAAATGTACCAATGCAGATGGAGATCTCCTTCCTGTGGAAGTAAGTACATCTTAAAAGAACATTTTAAAGGAGATGGTGTGAGCACATGGAAATACTTTTACGCAAATATTTCTTTTTGTTACAGGAAGTTAATGACATGCATACGTGCTTGTCATTAAATTATACATGGGTGAATTCAAAAATTACTTTTGACAATGTAGGAAATGCATACTTGGCACTGTTTCAAGTGGTGAGAAATTAACATTAAGATACTTTACATTCATTTCTTCATTTTGTGTGTATTAAAAATCAATACTGATCATATTTGTTTCTCTAAATAATTAAAAAACTCTGTATGTTGAACATTAAGTTTTAAATGCATGTACAAGGGTAGGTCCAAAAGTTCCCGGCCTGACCTACCTAGCGGATGGGTACAAATGTTTGAATTGCCACACTTTCAAGATGAAGTTTGGAGACACTAGCGCCCATATTTTTGTTCTCTTCCGCAAGTTCCCACACACCAGAGAGAGGATCAAACATAACCTGTACGCTTCATGTCAAGTGTAGAGTATCGTGCGGTGATAAAGTTTTTTGACTAAAGAAGGCTATACGCCATCTGATATCCATGTATGCCTTCAAAATGTGTACATCGTAGATGCTTCTCCTTCATATTCTACAGTGAAACATTGGGCCAAACTTTATAAATTTGGCAGAAAATCCCTGAAAGATGACCCACACTCTGGACACCCGGTGAGAGCGATCACTGATGAAAACATACCAAGTGTGCAGGAGGTGGAAGAAAAAGATTGAAGGCAAAAGAAATTGCAGTGAGACTGGAATTTTCGAGAACCACTGTCCTTCGAATTCTCCATGAACATTTGGCTGTGAACAAGGGCAGTGCACATTTGATTCCCAGTGCAGAAAGCAGAACGAGTAAAGCTGTGGGAAGAGGAAAAACATTCATTTCTGAATTCCTTGTCTGGTGATGAGACCATGGTCCTGTACTACGATTCTTTATCGAAAAGAGAATCAGTGGACTGGCACCAGGTGGGGGAATCTGCGCCAAGAAAGGCGAACGTTTACCAGTCAACGAAGAAGATAACGGCAACTGTTTTTTGGGATAGTGAAGGAATTTTATTGCTTGTTTTCAAGAAATGAATTTCTTCAGTCAATGCAGTTTACTATGGCAACTTAATCATGAAACTCCCAGACACCATAAAAGAGAAAAGGTGCAGTAAACTTTCAAGAGGCATGACGCTCCTGCATAACAATGCACCTGTTGACACTGCTGTGCATGTGAAGGCCATTATTAAAGAATGCAGATTCTCCTAACTCCCTCAGTTACCTTACAGTCTGGATTTGGCCCTGACTGAGTATTTTTTGTTTTTGAAACTGAAGTCTCACCTTCTTTCACACAAGTTTTGCAAAGATGAAGACATTCAGGCGGCTGTATTTGAACATTTTGACAGCAAAGATAAGAAAAAATTTTCTGGTGGAATAAATATGTTAATTCGATGTTATAAAAAATGTATTACAATAAAGGGACATTATATTGAAAAGTAATATACATATTTCATTTATTTGAATGTCCCTTCCTACTTAGGCTGGGAAATTTTGGACCTCCCACGTACCATCTTCTGAAATTTGTATTTCTGGTATGGCACCACTTCATTGTTTTTTTTTGTTTTTTTTAGAATATGAGGGTTTTTTTTTTTTTTTTTTAAAAATGAGAGCTAAAGGTTTGCAGTTATAAATAGATAAATGAGTTTATCTAATATTCAAGTGTTTAATCTATAAATAGTTATTGAAATTCATTACCATATACGGTTCCATTTTAGGCTACATTTGAAGGTTGGATGGAAGTAATGGCTGATGCAGTAGATGCCAGAGGAGTCGATCTACAACCACAGAGAGAAGCAAATCTCTATGCATATCTGTATTTTGTGATTTTCATTGTATGTGGATCATTCTTCACTCTAAATCTCTTCATTGGTGTCATAATTGATAACTTCAATATGCTCAAAAAGAAGGTAAATTACATCTTATCTCATGAATTATACTTAATTACACTTGAAGCAAATTTATATTCAATTTTAATAAAACACAATATTTTTATTAGTTACCAGGTTATAGTCAAGGGAAAAATAAATGTTTAAAATAGGGTTTTTTGCACATTTTCTTTGTGCTGGTTCCTGCTTTGTAATAGAGGTAGGTAATTTTTCATTGAGTGAAAATGTAAATTCTGTTAAAATTTAAATATACAATTAATCATCACACATCACTGTCTTAAAAACTAAGATTTTATAGTAAGCTTTATGGCCCTAGATAAAGCCCATGTTTTTGTTGATGAAGACAGACTCATAGAATATGGTGTAGATAAAAATACCTTGGCAGTTATTAAACAATCCCTAAAAATAAATAGCCAGGACCTCAAATCAAAAGTGAAGCTCTTTCCAACTGAGTACTTTGAAATGTGATCAGACAATAGAATACCAAGCTCCAAGAAAAGGAATGTAAGCCTCAGGTTTACCTTTTGTAGAAGATTCATAATTTTTTTTTCACAAACTTCAGATACAGCAACACAACAGACCAACGTTTTGAAACACAGAATCAAAAAGGTTGGACTGAAAGTCTGTTCTCACAAATTAAAACTGCTCCCAAATTCTCAAAATATACGGAAAAGTAAATTAAGTAATTACATGTCTAGAAATAAATCAACCTGGTAATTTAGATAAAGAGGCAACTCAAACTAGATTTCAAGGAATGGAATTAGTATTTGTTTTAATAAAGAATCAAAATACAGTTATACAACTTGTCTGTATATCAAACAGTGTTTTGAAAAAAAAAAATATCACAGCTGTAGATGAAGATGATAGTCTGAAGGATTCAATAAACAAACTAAATACATAATATTCAGTAACAGTATCAAGATCCAGACAAACAAAAGTTCCGCTTTATTATCGCCAACTAAATGCCACCCAATGAGAGATTTATATTTGAAAAGCCTTGCAATTGTGATACAGCATAGGAAACTGGAAATGTATCCTGAGGATATTATGAGTGAAGTATGTAGGCTAAAAAAGCATAAAGAGGCCGGAATATATAAGGCATTACTGCGTATGTATTAAAGATAGGTGGATACTCTATTGTAACTTATGGTGGTATTAATGGATTTTATTGTGATCCTGGTGAGTTTTATTTATTATCCTTTAATTAATTTTCCTGCCCATCATTTAGCCTGCATTCAATCTGACTGTCTACGTTTACAGAAAACCAAAACTTACAAACAGATTTTATCAACCTGTAAGAGACATAACATAGAACATTTATGAATTTTGCACTAATGATTGAGCACAATAACTCTTGAGGTCAAACTATTTACTTTCCCTTAACAATCCATAACGTTATTGATTCTCATAACACTACAGGCATCAACATTCATCTTTTGCAAATTCAAAGAGTCTCTTTCATATATGAACCATAGATCAGCCTTATCTCAGAAATAACATGACCCGAAGAAACAGTGGTTAAAATTCACATATTACACTAATGGCTCAATAACTATTATTATAATATTTATATTTAGAGCATACCATTTTAACCTTGTATTCTGTACCATATTATGGATGAAAAGGTTTTCCAAAACTGATAAAGAGTGGAGAATTTAAAGGCACTAACACTGCAAATTGATAGTAGAAACATAATCTTAATAATAAAGGACTTTTCAAATCAAGTTTCTGCTGTAAGAAAATGTTAAAACTAAAAGTCATAAAGTGTACAAATTTCGCCACATTCATTTCCACTGGTAATTCTATTTAAAAAAAATACCAAAGGAGATAGATCCATTTGAAAGTCTATTTCACCTTGTGCTTGACACAGTATCCACTTACAATTGAACACACCTTGAACAATAAAAAGTCATTCATTTCAATAGATAATCCAAATTTAACTAAGATAATAGGTAGTCAGCATTGATAAATGCATTATAACCAAAATTTAAGACCCCTAGGTAAACTGTAAGTATTTTTTTAGAGGGAGGAAGAAATGTTTAAAAAAAATGGAAATATGCTTAAACCAAAAATATGCTTAAACAATAGAGAGAGAAAATCTTATGATAATGATGGAATAACAGTTTGACAGTTAGTTTGAGATTTAATGGTGAAAAATAGAACTTTCATATCTGAAGTTGTAAATGGGGTCATAGAAACGTCACCTGTAACAGGCTACCGAGTGCCAAAAAAATTAGGTGAAAATGAAGGATTTGCAAAATGAAAGATAACTATCAGGAGGTAGAGCATATGTTTCTAAGCAGATGGAGAAAATTTCATTAAAAGTTATAAACCCTTAAGTAAGATATTTTTTTTAAGTTGTAAGACTTTAAAACCATTTTCACATAGAAAGTATTTGAACACAATGAAATATTTCAATGCCGATTTTCTCGACAATAGCGAAGATGCGTTTGTAACATTATACCTCTAGCCATGAGCTTTTATTACATACGGGACAATTGGTGGCCTCCACTTGTTAATTAGAAAACTGAGAGGAAGGGAAGATATTCAGACAGTTGTATAAAGAATGAAAAATTTATATTAAGAGACCATTGGAGACTATTGTTTTATAGAGATGGGAGGGTTTTAATCAGAGTAGGAGCTTTTCCAAGTAAGAAGAAATGAGAAGACTAAAAAATTTTAATAGATCATGAGGATATTATGAAGCAACTAGAAAATGTGAAAGCCATAAAGGGGCTGGTGGAGATGATATTACTACAGATGTATTACAGATAGGTGTAATCAACATTTTACATTATTTTGTAATATTATTTAGATTGAGTCTTGAGATTTGCTGCTTGCAAGAGGACTGGAAAAGTGACTGTGGTATTGGTCCATAAAGGAGGGATTACAAATTACAGACCAGTTAGTATGATTTTTTTTTTTTTTTTTTTTTTTTTTTTTTAAGGAGGCTTCCTGGCATTTGCCTCGAGTGATTGGGGAAACCATGGAAAACCCAAATCTGGATTCCCGGACGGGGATTCAAACCGGTGTCCTCCCAAAAGCGAGGCCGAAGTGTTAACCGTTCACCCATCACGTTCGGTCAGTTAGTTTTATAATAGTGGTAGCTAAATTGGGGGAGAAATTGACATGCAACTACATCAAGAAATGTCTGTGAGAAGAGAACTAGTTTGCAAATTGGCAACATTGCTATAGGCAAGCATATTCATATTCATCTCAATTAGTCACATGAGACACAGACATCACCTAATGAACATGTCTGTTAAACGGGGTACTAGGTACAACCTCTTACAAAAGATTGGTGACCCTACATGGAGTTCAACAGTCTCAACAATCCCGTCACGTACTTTGGGACTGCTTTATTTTACAGTTGAATAATGTTTTTCATTGTTATTATTAATTTAATTGTGATGAAGCACACGCTCCAGTGGCAATTCCCTGTCAACTAATTATGCCTTTATATTTAATTTTTTAATTATCTTAAATAATTTGACTGTTAAATTTCTCCCCCATCTATTTTTGCGATTTACAAATATTAATTTTAAATTCATTCAGCATTTTTGGTAAATTTTTCATCACTTCATTTGGCAATTCTTTTTTTTTAATTTCCATTTGTACGATACAACGACTGAACACGTATCACAGTTCCTCGACACTGCCATTTAATATGATGTCTCAAATCATACGCCCAAGTATGTGCTCGGGCATTGTGGTGTTTAGGTGGTCGTATACACAGAAATAGTTAAAGTCTGGTACAAAGTGCCCTTGTTTATTAACAAACGATTTAAGCCAATGGAAAAAAATATGAATGGCTGCAGTAGGAGTGGAATCAAAATACTACTGCCACAACGATTAGGTTTAATATCGCAACAGCTAATAGTAGTGCCAGCAGAACAACACATACTCTGACTTTATGATTAAAATAATAAGTCTCAATGAGTAAAAGAAAAAAAAAATGGTAGCGTTATTCTGAATAAAAACAGTGAATTCTGGAGCTTGTCTCTTGATACTATACAACCTGCTGTAACTTCATTTAAAAAAAAGAGAGAAAAGAGAAAAAAGAAAAATGAAAACCAAAGTCATAAATATGCAGCACCAAAGTGGAATTTAAGTCAGTATGATCTTAAAAACAGAACATTTTTAGTAGCATTTTAATTCTAAACCTTTTCACGTTTAAGTTAAATTTATATATAAAAAAAAGGTTCAAATCTTATACCTTTAAACAAGCAATTCTTTTATATAAATATATATGTATATATTTTGTATCTCGGAAATGGCTCTAACGATTTGGATGAAATTTCATATTGAGATAATATTTTGCTTTTTAAGTTTATATAAAGAGTTGTCTTCCCTGCAAAAACCCAATTTTACAAAATACAAACAATTTTTGCTCTTGGTATCTCGAAAACAGCTCTAACGCCATCTCGTAGATGATTCAGGTACTAGGAAGTCTACTAATATTTTCTCTTTGGTTTCAAGGAACTCGTGTATTTAAACAAACATTTCTTGCATACATTTCATAGGAGAAATATTAGCACTACCAGTTTAAATGTAAAAGATTTAAAAAGTATATATTTAAAAAATAGATACTGGCTTTGTCAAATAATATTTTTGACAAACTTTTTTTTAAAAAAATGCCCTATAAAAGGAAAAACAAGGCCACACCGTGACAACTAAGAAAGAACAGAATGAATGAGGATAATACAATTTTTTGTACCACATTCTCTGTATGCATCTGTTCACTGTGTGCATATTTCATTATGTTGTTGTTTTAAACATGTATTCTACTTCAGTGGGATTCGTGTACTACTTCAATATATGATATCAACAGTGGTAAAGTATATGATTTGTTCCAAAACTGTAGGTGATATGATGTTTTGAGTATCATTTTCGACTTTAGGAGGCAGAAATACATAATGAACACCTACTTTTGCAACAAAAAGTTTTTTCACTGTTGTATAGCGTAATTATTTCAAAATTTCAGTCTTCAAAAGTTTCATTTTTATCATAAACACTACTAGTTAAAAAATGAATTTTGTTTTACACTTTATTTGTAGCAACAACCACAAAAATCCTAATCTCCGGCTGCACCCACATCCCATAATGTTCTCTTGTTGACGAAGGGTTTTTTTCCCGAAAATTTCTTTATTATTTGTGTTTGTGTCTTTTCTGTGTGTTCGCGCCCCACATCCATCATCTAAAGGTAAGTGGTGGCTCATTTCCCTATCCTAATTTGATTCCTTTCCGCTACTTAGCGTCTTTTTTCATTGTTATCAAAAATCTTAATTAATTATTTATAGGCAACAATGAAAGGAAAGAAATGCTGCAAGGCAATATTTATATGGAAAGACAGATGAAATACACCCAACACTCACCAAAGTTGAAGGGAGGAGGGCAGCAGCAACACAAAACAACACTAAAACAAAGAAAATACAATATTTTGGGCAAAACCCTTCTTCAAGCCAGCAGATGTAAGTGGCTGGGCTTGCGCATGACTTGCGTTCGACGCAGCCACTTATAGAATGCAATAAACCATCAGAGGTGGTGCGGGGAGCAATGATAATATAACCGCGAGTATGAATCATCAGAAAGATTAAAATGGTTGAAATAAAATAGTTATAAAAAATATAAATAAATAAATAAAAATATAATGGAAAAATATATGAAACTATTGTACTGGCCAGTGGTGGGTGTAAAGGGTGAGGATGGAAGATATTAACAGAAATTAAGGCCTGGGTGATGTCTAGACTGCATGATGTGTTGAAATGCCAATTCCCACCTGCAGAGTTCAAATTGGAAGGTAGTGTCTGGAAGTACTCTAATGGCTCTGACTGTGAAGCAGTTTTAAGGTCGCGGGTATTGTGAGTACTGGCATGGAGAGCAATGGGAAGGTCCAGGTTTTGGGAGTAAACTGTGATTATTCATTCTGATAGATAATGAGTTTGAGGTCAGGCCAATGTAGGAACTTGGACAGTGGAGGCAGGTGAACTGGTATATCAGTTGGGTGGTTGTACAAGTGGCATGACCTATTATGGGGTAGGTTTCACCAGTAGTAGGGTTGCTATAGGTAGTGGTAGGTGGATGCATACCGCAAGTTTTGCAATGGGGTCTCTTACAAGGGAAGAATCCAAACAATGGTTTAGTAGCATCAGAGGGTTGATATTTATGTACAAGGATGTTTTTTAGATTAGGCGGTCTGCTGAAGGTGACTCAGGGTGTGGTGGGAAGGATAGTGGGAACAATGCGGCGCATTTCAGGAAAGGATCTAAGAAAGTCATAGCCCAAACGAAGAATATGGTTTAGCGATTCCAGGTCAGGGAAAATCTGGGTAAGAAAAATGGGGTTCTGGTTGGCTTTAGGTTGTTTGTGTCGATACGGGGTACAGTTCCCGACTCTTGGTAGCTGTTTTTGAACTTGTTCTGGAGGATAATTGTGGTTTATGATTGCCTGGGTCAGGTTGTTGCTGTAGAGAGTAAAGGACTTGTGATCAGAGCAGATGCATTTGCCTTGAATAGCTAGGCTGTATGGGATGGAACATTTTTTGTATGAAATGGATGGCAGCTATCAAAATGGAGATATTGTTGTAGGTTGGTGGGTTTTATGTGGACAGAGGAGTGTAAGTGACAATTCTGTACAGAGATGTCTACGTCCAGAAAAGTGATGTCAGTCTGAGAGTAGGACCAGGTAAAGTTTAAGGAGGAGAAATTATTAAGTGAGTACAATAAGTCAAGAAGGAGGTTTCCACCGTGGGTCCAGATCATAAATGTGTCATCGATATACCTGAACCACACGGTGGGTTGTCGGGTAACCTTTTGAAGGAAATGATCCTCTAGTTTGCCCATGAAAAGGTTGGCACAGGAAGGTGCCATGCGAATGCCCATAGCAGTGCCTTTAATCTGATCGTAAACCTGAGACTGGAATGAAAAGAAATTTTTGGTAAGGATGAATTGAGTCAAAGAAGTGAAGAAATGAGTGGTAGGGAAGGTGTGTGGGGGGCGACTGTCAAGGTAATGCTCTATGGCACTGAGACCATGGCCATGAGGGATGTTGGTGTAGAGTGATGATACATCAATAGTGACCAGGAAACAATCTGTTGGTAGGGTTGTAGGGACCATTGACGGATGCTCTAAAAAGTGGGGGGTGTCTCTGACATAAGATGGAAGGGCCTGGACAAAAGGTTGTAGATGCTGGTCAACGAATGCAGAAATTTATTCTGTGGGAGACCCAGAGGCAGTAACTATAGGACGTCCAGGACTGCCTGCATTATGTATCTTGGGCAAAAGATACGGGGTGGGGGTCCAGGGGGTCTTTGGAGTCAAAAGGTAAATGGAATTGTTTGAAATACCCTGTAAGGGACCTTGGAGACTGAGTAAAGAGTGGATTTCTGTGCAGATTGAATCAGTGGGGTCAGTGGTATGAGGTAAGCAAATGGAGGTGTCAGAGAGCCTCCTTGTGGGCCTCAGCTATGTAGTTGCTTCAATCCATGACCACAGTGGTTGAGCCCTTGTCAGCTGGGAGGATTATGATGTTTTTATTTTTTGAAAGTTCACTCATCTCCCGCATTTCAGTACGGGTCAGGTTGTTGGAGTGGGGGATTTAGTTAGGAAGGCAATGAGAGGGTTGACATGAGGAATTCCTGGAATAGGAGTAGGGGATGGTTTTGAGGGAGTGGAGGTGGATCTAACTGGGATGGAGGTAGGAATTGTTGGAGGCTGGGTTCCAGGTTATCACATTGGCTGTTTCCCCTGCCTGTAGTATTGAAATAATACCGCCAGTTGAGTGTGCGGCAGAATGAAAGGGAGTCCTTAATAAGAGTAATCCGATCAAATTTAGGGGTGGGAGAGAAAGTAAGACCCTTTGAAAGAACTGATAGTTCAGGTTCAGAGAGGGGGGTGGAAGAAAGATTGTTTTGTGTTGCTGCTGCCTTCCTCCCTTCAACTTTGGTGAGTGTTGGTTGTATAGCATCTGTCTTTCGATATAATTAATCATTTAGCTTATTAATTATGAAAATCCAAAAAATTGTAATTTTATTTTATCACTATAGAGACAGATTCTACAGGTGACTGAATATACTGTGATTTTAAAAATGTTAGTTAAAGTTGTGATTTTCAAATCAAAATAAATCTCGCAATTAAAATTTTTGACATTGAGTAGCTCTTATTGTAGCCCTCCCTTCAGTGGTAAAATTTACAACCACCATATGCTCCGGCCACTCGATTGTAGAGTTGGACCCATACAGGTGCAGTGGACATGGAATCAGGATGTAGATCCACAGAGCAAGAAGTACATCTGGACCCAACTGCTTTAAAATCTTGTATTTACCTATCTCTAGTGTGAGTAATCTTGTAAGGGACCATGGATGTTGAGGAAGGAGTGGATTTCTAAACAGATGAAGTTAGTGAGTACGGTGCTGTAAGGTTCATATTTGTAGAGATTTCAGAGATCTGCCAAAGTGCTTCAGCCACGTAATCACCCTTATCCATGACCATAGTGGTCGATTCCATATGTATATCTTAAACATTAGGATAGGATAAAAACCACCGCTTACCACATAAGAGGATTCCTGCGGCGTTGGTACACGTAAAAAAACACACGAATACACATAGAATATAATTTTCAAGCCCCATGGCTCTTCACCGGTAGGAGTGAAAGTAGGCTGCATGCTGGCGGCTGGCAGCCCTCTCACTCCTACTGATGAAGAGCCATGGGGCTTGAAAATTATATTCTATGTGTGTTCGTGTGTTTTTTTCATGTACTAACGCCGCAGGAATCCTCTTCTATTGTAAGCGGTGGTTTTTATCCTGTCCTAATGTTTAATATATCCGCTTTCAGC
This sequence comes from Vandiemenella viatica, assembly GCA_031002005.1. Taxonomy (NCBI): domain Eukaryota; kingdom Metazoa; phylum Arthropoda; class Insecta; order Orthoptera; family Morabidae; genus Vandiemenella; species Vandiemenella viatica. The sequence goes on along the minus strand of JARYHS010009186.1, from coordinate 223,381,591 downwards.
GCCTTTTTTTCCTAATAACATATATATATACCAGTACAAACTTGGCACAAGGCAATCACCTGGTCTCAACTTAAGATAATACACGGTCATTATTATTAGTATTACATATGTTTAACCTTTTTTATTCCTCTCCTTTCCATTACCTATATTGAACCAGCACTAACCTGAGGTGATGTTTACTTCATAAAAAAAAAAAAAATTATTTGTATTTGTATAATATTTTATATATTTTTTAAAATATATATTTAGTTCTAATTATATTTTGATCTTCCCACCAACCAGAGATTAGTTTGGATATTTATCTATGCTCGGGTATGAGCTCTGATTCACTGCCCCTCTACTTTTCCGATGTTTGAATTTACCCCCACCATTTTCTCGACCGGCGGTCTTTCTGTGAGGCAATCTCCGGCTGCACCCACCTCTCATAATGTTCTCTCATTGACGAAGGATTTTTTTCCCAAAAATTTCTTTATTATTTGTTTTTGTGTCTTTTATGTGTGTTCGCGCCCCACATCCATCATCTAAAGGTAAGTGGTGGCTCATTTCCCTATCCTAATTTGATTCCTTTCCGCTAATTAGCGTCTTTTTTTTCATTGTTATTATATATATAGTAACCAGAAAACAATAGGAGCAAAGTAGCGAATAGATTTACAAAAAAGGATAGCGAAATGAACCACTACCCACCCCAGATGATGGTTTCTTCGGGTGAATACATAAAAATGCACAAGAATAAGAAAATGAATATTTCTGGACTTGGCCCTACATCAATGGCAGAACATTATGGACGGAGGGTAGTGTGGGAGGCTGTCTCACAAAATGACTGTTTATATATATATGTATATATAAAATAATTGTATAGGAGAAAAACTACCACTTACCGTAGAGGAAGATTCCTGCAGCGTTGAGACATCGAAAAAGCACGTATACACAAAGAGCATGAAATTTTTAGGATTATTGCCCTTCTTCAGCAATAGAACGTGGTGGCTGCATGATGGAAACTGGCAATATATATATATATATGCTAGCAAGTGATGGGTGTTCCATGGTGAGGGAGGTGAGTATTATTTGAGGTTGAGTTCTGGTGGGTGTTTGTTATCTGCAATGTGTTGGTAGGCCAATATCCACCTCTGGAGTTTTGATGTGAATTGACTTACCAACTCATTCTGGATACCAAACATACTCCAGGCCTCAATTTCACCTTCTTCACCATTGTGTACCCATCACGTGCTAGTATATTTTACATATATAGTTTTTATTTATCTTTTACCTTTTTTAAATAATTTTTCACCTCTTTTACATGTCCCATTTTTATTTTATTTTTATTAATTAATTTATTTCTGCAATTAAAATTTTCATAAACACGTTGTTACCCTAATCTCCAAAAGCCACTACCATCAGCCTGACTGTAATGGTCAAAACTATTATTCATGTGGCAGTAATGTCCTTCTGTAGGCATATGATCTCAGTCTCGTGCTTCTATTTTCCTGAAGAAGGGCATATCCCAGAACATTGTGTGTGTGGCACAGAGACAGTCCTTACAATACCCACCATCCATAATTTTCTCCTTTTGACAAAGGGCTAAGACTCGTGTTTTGCTACTTAGCACCTTTTATTTCCTGGTTGCTGAATATAGTGGCTATGAGTAATTAGAAGAAAAAAACACCAACCAATAATAAAATCATTTTTATTTAGTATTGTGCGCAAAAAGAATTCTGAAATAAATACCATTACCATTCCAACAAAGTTCTTAACAATATCTAATGATATAATGCCACATTGTTGTTTTAACCACTTGAATCATTATGACAGAAAATTACAGCTAATGCATTTTATTATTACTAAGTTTCAGAAATAAAGTAATTATCTTTGATAGTTTTTAATCAATTGTAATTTTTGTTTTTTTAGTATGAAGGTGGAGTCCTAGAGATGTTTCTTACAGAAAGTCAGAAACACTACTATACGGCCATGAAGAAACTAGGTAGAAAAAAACCACAAAAAGTTATTAAAAGGCCAATGAATCAGTTCCTAGCTATGTTCTATGATCTTTCCAATTCTAGAAGGTAAGAAAAAATCCAACCTTATTGGAAAATATATAATTTTTCCCACTGTCTGAAAAGTATCTATTTAATTTTCATTCTTCTTAGAGTTTGTTATTTGTGTGAAACAATGTTGATTGAATGAAAAAAATATATATTTATGTTACTTTTATTTCATATGACCAGTTTGTGCCTCTGCATCTCTGTTTGCATGTAGATTAGACATGTGTGCAGAAAAATAATCATTTCACGATTATTACTTAATTATCTAAAAAAAAGGGACAGTCAAAAAGCAAGTTTCATATGGTCATAAGTCAAAAAGTTTAAGACATTTGTAAAATAATAATAATAATGCAAAATCTATTTTTCTACAAAGATCCCCAACAAGATTTTACACTTGCCTGACCTCTGTACAAGTTTAAAAATACTTGCTTTGATAATATTCCACCCAGCTTTGTAGTACCATATGAAATTGGCCAATTTCACTTTGTCATATTACTGATAACTCTTCTCCACTATTTCATTTTTTATGGGCCGAACTCATATACAGACAGAAAATAGAAGTTTGGGAATGTGAGAACACTTTCTACCTTAAAATTGTTGAGATGGTCCTTAGTACCATTTTCCAAATTTGCTGTTATATTGCTGTATCACCATCATTTAAACATTTTCAACATAAAAATTGGATCACAGCGCAGAATTCTAATTAGGATGACTCAAGTGTAACAGTTCCTGCATGATTAGTACCTAATGATGGTCAATTACTGATAATATAATTTAATTTTTATATCAATATATTAAGAATTATCTGCTAAACATGACGTTGTATGTGTATACTTAGGATTTTATTGCTAGAAATGGATATAGAAAGATGTAAGTTACATAAAAATTGTCCCAAAAAACACGGAGTCAGGATAATACGGCAGAAAAGCCATCACCACACCATTCTACCATCAAACACGAAGAAAAACAATTTGCAACATGTATTAAGAAATAGAAAAACACAAAAAGTGGGGGAAGGGGCTTAACAAAGGGTGCCTTGGCTTTCAGCTTGGTCTCATCTTACAGACACATACACATGCAATGCATCTATCATCATTCAGTTAGTTTTAAAAATTCCATTACAAAATATATTATTTATACATAATAAAGCCTCCTATGTCCTTCCTAACGTTGACTATTGCTATGACAGTTTAATGACAGTAAAATTATTATTATTATTATTAATAATATCAAATTGTATCCACTTGTCAAATTTAATCAAAATTGGATTAGCATTTAGCCCTGAAAATGTAACAGACAGAGTTACTTTCGCATTTATAATATTAGTGTAGATTAGTGTAGGACATTCACAAAGTGACTGTGAGAGGAATAAATACCCTTAATGACTGATATAGTATACAAAATTAAATGTGTATGGCACTGTTGTGTTCCAAACAGTGACAGATCCAGGATTTTTATTTGGGAGGTCTTGGGTGGATTTTGGAAGTCTCCAAAATTACAGTGCTGGGGGAGGTGGAGGCAGCTTGAGCCCCCTAGCTTCCCCCATCCCCCTGGATCCGCCACTGGTTCCAAAGGATTGTTCGTCTGCCTAAGTGAAAGAGTTTCGATTTGCCACACATTATGCCACTGTTGTATCGTGGCTGAATCTACAGTTTACCATGGAATCTACAAAACGGATCGTCCAGGCGTGGCTCATACTCAAAAACAACTCTTAAAAATTCCTGCTACTAACGGAATTTGAACCCGGGACATTACCTACAAACTTTCGAAACCAAATGCCTTAACCACTGAGCTAGCAGCTCGTTCTCTAGGAGAGCATTACAGAGACCTACAAATGCAATTCGTCTATCTATTTCCATTCAGTTAATTTTCAAAATTACAAAATATATTATTTTTAAGGAATAAAGTTTCCTATGTCCTTCCTAATGTCAAATTCCATCAAAATGGGATTAGCTGCTCAGCCCTGAAAATGTAACAATTCTGACAGAGATGGTTACTTTTACATTTATAATATTAGTATAGATTAATTTCAAAAGTTGTAGCCACCAAAGTTATGAAAAAAAAATTGTGTTTTCTTAAAGTTGTTACTTTGTGCAACTTACTTTTTAAATTACATTATAATATATATGGAGACCTTTACCCACCATTATGATTAAGGCACCAGGGTAGGTACAATGAGACCAAGTTCAAGTCCTGGTCTCCACATGCTGGCCATCGTGATTGTGATTTTAGATGATTTTTTCCACAATCATCTAGGCAAATACTGGGAAGGTCCCCATTCTCTGCCTCATGTACTACATATTTCAAAAACAAAATACAGGTAACAATGAAAGGAAAGAAATGCCACGAGGCAATATATTCATGGAAAAGAAAGAGGAAAAAACACCCAACCCTAACCAAAGTTGAAGGGAGGAAGGCAGCAGCAACACAAAACAACACACAAACAAAAACAAAAAACAATATTTCGGGTGGAAAACCCTTTTTCAGGTTAGAGGTAGGTGGCTGGGCTTACACAAGACTTGCGTTCAACGCAGCCACTCATAGAATGCAATAGACCGTTGGCGGTGGTGGGGGGAGCAACGATAATATAACCGCAAGTATCAGAAAGATTAAACAGCTTCTTCAAAAGGTTACCCGACAACCCACTGTGTGGTTCAGGTATATAGATGACATATTTATGATCTGGACCCACGGTGAAAACCTCCTTCTTGGTTTCTTGTACTCACTTAATAATTTCTCCTCCTTAAACATTACCTGGTCCTACTCTCAGACTGACATCACATTTCTGGATGTAGTCATCTCTGTACAGAATGGTCACTTACACACCTCTGTCCACATAAAACCCACTAACCTATAACAATATGTCAATTTTGATAGCTGACATCCATATCAATCCATACAGCCTAGCCATTCAAGGCAAACACATCTGCTCTGATCATGAGTCCTTTACTCTCTACACCAACAACCTGACCCAGGCACTCATAAACCGAAATTATCCTCCAGTACTAGTTCAAAAACAGCTATCAAGAGTCAGAAACTGACCCTCCCCCCCCTTATCCTTCCCACCACACCCCAAGTCACCTTCAGCAGACCGCCTAATCTAAAAAATATTCTTGTACATAAATATCAACCCGCTGATGCTCCTAAACCACTGTTTGGACCCTTCCCTTGTAAGAGACCCCATTGCAAAACTTGCAGTATGCTTTCCACCTACCACTACCTATAGCAACCCTACTATAGCTGTGGACAGATTAATTGGCGGGTGAGTGTGAACGCGCTGTTGCCGTACTTGGGGACAAACTCGCGATGCGCTCTCTTTCTATCACCTGAAAATTGCAACGCTGTGCGGCCTGTGTTGCCTAGTCCAAGCGTCAACAGCTCTCTAACCACCCCCAAACCTTCCACCTCCCTTTCACTAAAAATGTGTGAACCTGAGAATCAGAATTAGAAAGTGTCAGTGTGAGTGTGAACTTGCTCGAGAGAGGATATTTTGATTTTTAGCGATTTACGATTTTTACGTGCGATTTAAATAATTCCTTTTGGTTATTTATTAATTGTAGTAATTTAGTGTAGTAATTTTACCAAACAAAAAGTGCAGTAACTTATAATTAGGGAAATTTAGCAAGAGAATCTTGCTACTAAAAATGGATACTTAGGAAGAGACTTATTCTCCTATTCCAGGTGTTTCCGAACTAACGACTCCCAACAAGATGCAAGTCATCGACAGCAGAACCACCGCTGCTGAAGCAGACAACACAGTAAATCTATCATTCACAATGTTTATAAATATTTCAAATTTCTTGTGGACAATGATCGAGAAATTTTGTCTTCTACATGTACGCTAGTAGGAAAAGACTTGAAAGATATGGACGTACTTGATATTGACGAAATAAAAAACTGCAGTGATTTGTTACCGCAAAAAACAACCATATTGGGAAAAAAATTAGGGAATGGACAGGCTATTTGCGCTGCAGCTTGTGGTTGTCGGTTTGAGAACTGTCCAGCGCGTGTGTCGTGAGGGAAAATAACCTACGTTTGTTTCTCGAAAGAAAAATATGAAACAATACAGCACTCTAACAAAGCTTAGCGACTTTGACAGTCCTTTGTCAGGAGGACAGTACACGAATTTTACGATAGTGATGAGTGGTAATATATAAACAGATAATTTTGTCGTTAATTAAGCAAGTTTTTCAGTGCAGAGGATGACAAAATAAAATTTTGATTTTAGTTATAAATATACAAACTGAAAATAAAATGTAACACGTGGACTTTTAGCCACAGATAAAAGAAGAGTATTTCCATAAGTTTCCTTAGTCTGTCGAGAATTTATTTTTCTGCGCAGATAATAGAATAATAAATAACAGGTCTTTGAAACCTCCAATTATATTAAACGCATCTGCAATGCATAACTTTCTTAACGAAATGACATGCATCAATATTTTCTGACAGAATAGTGATCATAAATTACTTAAAACACGTTACAAACCATTACTACAAGTAAAGAGGTGAATACAACTGTTACGCGCACGGCTTGGCAACGGCGCATTTGACGCCACCCGCCAATTAATCTGGCCAGAGCTATAGTGGTGAAACCTACCCCTTAATAGGTCATGCCACTTGTACAACCACCCATCTGATATACCAGATCACCTGCCTCCACTGTCCAAGTTCCTACATTAGCCTGACCTCAAACTCATTATCCATCAGAATGAATGGTCACAGACAAACAGTTTACTCTAAAAACCTGGACCACCCTGTTGCTCACCAAGCCAGTACTCACAACACCCGCAACCTTAATAACTGCTTCACAGTCAGAGCCATTAGAGTATTTCCAGACACTACCTGCCAATCTGAACTCCGCAGGTGGGAATTGGCATATCAACACATCCTGCACTCTAGACATCCCCTAGGCCTTAATTTCCGTCAATATCTTCCATCCTCATCCTGTACACCCACCACTGGCCAGTACAATAGTTTCATATATTTTTCATTTATGTTTTTATTTATATTTTTTATATCTATTATTTTTTCAACCATTAATCTTTCTGATGATTTATACTCACGGTTATATTATCGTTGCTCCCGCCACCACCTCCGACAGTCTATTGCGTTTTATGAGTGGCTGCGTTGAACGCAAGTCTTGTGCAAGCCCAGCCACCTACCTCTAACTTAAAAAAGGGTTTTTCACCCAAACATTTTTTTTTTTTTTTTTTTTTTTTGCTGTCCTCCTTCCTTCAACTTCGGTGAGTTTTTTTCCCCTTTCTTTTCCATGTAAAAAACAAAATACACTTATTTTATTGAATCTAAGTTACACATTTCACAGACAGGTGGCAACAAACATTCCTTTCCTAGAGTTAAATGCTCCGGACCTAACAAGTCTAGTTCTAACCATTGTGGGGCAAACTGTGAAAGTATGAGTTATAACTCAGGCATTTAAGGATCCGTTCACTAATGACCTTTTTGATGCTGTATTTCCTACTCTGTTTGATTTCTACTTTTTAATGATTCTTTTACCAAGCAAGTCACTTTTCATCCAAACCAACAGTTTTTAGCTTACATGCCACCATTTTATGGCCCATTCTGTCAAATGCATTAGATACATCTCCTACTACGATATCAGCTTGGCCTCCCTTGTCTATTCCATCTTGCTTATAGGTCACTAACTGAAATTCATCTGAATATCCTTACCTAAACCAATATTGCAGTTTTACAAACCAGTTTCTTTCGTGAAGGACATTTCTGTATGGGATAACAACCCAGGAAAGAACTGGGTGAGAAAGGCAGTATTTCCATTGGTGTTTGGCTGTAAATGGCACTTTGGTGTGTTATGGCCAGGACATCTGTTAACATACTAATTTGGAGAATAGCTCTGGAAATTAAAGGTTTGTGTTAGGTGTACTGTATAAGTTATGGCGCAGGATCTCTCTTTACAGGCCAATTCTGGAGGATAACTGTGGAATATAATGGTTTCTGTTAAGCTATTGGAGTTTAGGCTGAGGGATTACTGATTGGAGTATGTGTGTCTGCCTCATAGGCTAATTTCTAGGGAAGGGAGCATTTTGTATTTTGTCGGTGGCAGATGTCAAAGTATATTGTTGTAGATTTATAAGTTTTATTTGGACAGACCTATGTAAGTTGGCATTACGCACAGGAATGTCTATCTTGATGATTATGTGGAAATGGGATTAATAATACATAAAGTTTAAAGAGTGGATGTCATCAATAGTTTAGAAAGTCATGGAGGAGGTTTTCACTGTTGGTCTGGATCAGCATTTCTCAGCCTGTGGTCTGTAATCCACTTGTGGTCTGTGTATATGAGACAGGTGGTCCACAGGCAGCATATTAAAAATTTTACTCTAGTTAAATTAAAGACAACAAAAACTAATTACTACAAATTGTTCATAAAAATGGGTACCATACTTGTGCTGTATAGTATCACAAGCTAGTATGAGCTATAAGCCAAACTTTCTAAAAGGCATGGTATTTCTGTGGTATGAGGATAAGACTGAGTGGTTACTATAATAGTGCATTCATTACAGCATTTTCAGTCAGCATTACTGAGAGCAACATTCGTTTGAGCATTAAGTTAATGACTGTTATTTGAGGGCCTCATTATGTATGTGTCTTAATGAATTGCTATATGTGCTGATAAAAATTGATAGATTGATTAATAATATGTACATAGGTAATTAGGCTCATTCAAGTTAGAATTATTTTTGACAGTGTATTGGTCCTTTGATCAAAAATGGTAGAGAAATGCTGGCCTAGATCATAAAAAATGCCGTCTAATTATCTGAACCACACAGTTGTTTGTAAGGTAATTTTTCAAAGAAAGGTTTCTACAAATCAACCCAGGAAAAGGTTCACATAGGAGGATGCTATGTGTGTCCCATGGAAGTGCTTCTTACCTGATGGTACACATGGGACTGGGAGGTGAGAAGAAATTCTTGGATAGAGTAAAGTAGGCCGGTGATGTGAGGAAGGCAAACCAAGGGAGAATGTTGAAGGTTCATATGCAGGTAACATTTAAAGGCATTAAAGTCCTGGCAATGGAGAATGTTTCATTTATCAGTCTTTAAATGTATCCCATTCTCTATCAGACCAGCTAATTATAATGATTCTGAGGTTTATTTCTTTGTGTCATCAAAGCACATGAACTGTTTGCTTAACATATTAATATTTTCAAGAAGTTGTTGATTACAAAGAAACAAAATAAGTTGGACAACAAAACAAATTAAGAATTGAAAATTCAAGAGTTTATTGTATAATTCATATGTTGTCAGAAATATGTGCCAGTATAGGACTTCCTCTAGTTACAATATGCATATCATTTAAGCACTTGTGGTATTGAATTTACTGATTACATTTTGAAAAAATATCTTTTGTTCTACATCCCCAAGCCTTTTGTCATGAAGGTGAAAGACAGTATCCATAGTCTAATTTGTTTTGGAAATAAACACAAATATGTTTCACACTCCCAAAATAGTTGTTGCTAAACATGTTGTTCTAAATAGGTAAATAAGCAGAAATTTGAAGAAAGTTGTTGCAATACAATGAATTTTTGTTACAAAATTTGTCTCTGGTAAAATGTTAGAACACATTATGAATTTAACAAAGCTGCAGAAAGTAAGCCATTGGGTACTAAGAATCTTGCCTCATTTACTCTCTCCTGTGAATAATGGATCACGCAAATACATTTTTTATTTGTTGTTGTAGGTATAGTGCTTTATGATTTTTAAGTAATTCTTTTACACTCTGTGTCTGTGTTTGATTCATATTCACTTATTGTATCATTTCACAGATTTGCAACCAGATGATATTATAAAACCACAACATTTAAATTACATTTTTTGTAATCTTCATCAGGTATGTTCAAAAACACCAAAAGTACACTGCTAATAATCACCTATATGGATATGCTTATCTAACATCCTTGCTGTCACTACTGGATGATTGTCTACATGGTATGCTGGCAGCCAGTCATTGAGTGTTGTGGCTCTGGATGAAGATTGTTCTGTGTGGTTCATCTCATTTAGCAGTGATTAACAGTTTAATTCTGGTGTTTTCAAACAGCATACTTACTTGATAAAGATGACAGAGCATATCATTGAAATGTTTTTTTATAACACCATCCAACTGCAAACCTGTGAAGACTACATCACATTGACATGTTGGGAAAACCTCTATTCACACATTCCTTGTTCATTATGAAAACACATTGTAGTGTACATGATTAAATACACATAACTGGAAACAGAAGGCAGTATCAGCAAATATAAATAAGAAAATGGAATGTAACCATAGTGTATCACAGATGATAGGTTGCCATAGATACATAAAAAAAACATGAGAACAAACTCAAAAATTTTCAGTTTTAGACCTCTCATCTATAGGTATATGTACCATCATGCCTGTATCTGTTGTAATGGTTGGTTCCTGTTTCATGGCATTTATATTAATGATATAGATAAATGACTAATTATACTTTAAAATAATTATTATTACTGTGAATATGACACCTTTATTCTTTTTAAAAACAGTTTTTGAAGAAATAATTTCTTAATTCATAATGGATTTGATAGTGTCAGTGAAACTGCCTTATTTTTAACTCATAATGACAAACTTATGTGATTTTTTAAAAATGAATTCACTATTTTTTCCTTCACAGATTTGAAATTGCTATATTTGTGCTGATTTTTTTAAATATGTTGACAATGGGAATTGAGCATTATAATCAGCCTCATGCTATATTTTTTGTACTTGAAGTTAGTAACGCATTCTTTACAACAGTGTTTGGTCTTGGTAAGTAATTGCTTTCTCATCTTTTGATTATTGACAGATTTCAGATAAAGGAGACTTCATTCTGATAACAATTACTTTTCATTGCAGAAGCAATAGTGAAGATAATCGGGCTGCGATATCATTATTTTACTGTTCCTTGGAATCTCTTTGACTTTTTGCTTGTAGTGGCATCAATTCTAGGAATTCTAATGGAAGATATAATGATTGATTTTCCTGTATCACCTACATTGCTCAGAGTTGTGAGAGTATTCCGCATTGGAAGAATACTTCGACTAATAAAAGTAAGAAAACTCATTTTTATATTTAAAATTCATGAATGATTGCGAATTAAGTTATTTTTAATAATCCTAACAATTGTTTTCATTTACAGGCAGCTAAGGGAATAAGAAAGCTATTGTTTGCTTTAGTAGTTTCACTGCCAGCTCTGTTTAACATTGGTGCACTTTTAGCACTGATTACTTTTATCTATGCTATCATAGGGATGTCTGTCTTTGGCCATGTCAAACAGACAGGTGCTCTGGATGACATGGTTAATTTTGAAACATTTGGAAGAAGTATGCAACTTCTTTTCAGGTGAGATTTATTCTCTAAATTCTTAAACATAATTTTAAGATTATATATATATATATATCCTCCTCCTTTGAAACCCAGGCCTCGCTCTCTGCGCTTCAGCTCTGCTTCCAAACCTAAACTGTCAGTCGTGAACCTGTCCTCTTCATCACTATGTGAATCCAAACTCTCCAAAGGCCTTACCTTTTCTCCTACCCCTACATTTGACCATGCCAACCTAGTCCGGGACTCTCTCTCATTCTGCTGAACACCCCGCTGGCAGTACCACTTTGCCACTTATGTCAATGAACCTGGGCCTTTGACCATGCCAACCTAGTCCGGGACTCTCTCTCATTCTGCTGAACACCCCGCTGGCAGTACCACTTTGCCACTTATGTCAATGAACCTGGGCCTCAAGACAACCTGGAACCCAGTCTCCAAAAATTCAAACCACTATCCACACTTGACCCACCACCTCTTCCCCAGTACCATCCCATACAAATTTTTGAAGAATTCTTATCCACCTGTTTGGCTTCTCCTAGTTTTCTGAAGTCCTTGGTGAATACCAGCAATCTCAGCCCAGCTAAAACCCGTGCCAGAAAACAACTTTCGACTAACCCAGACCTTATCTTTCTTCCCGCAGACAAGGGGTCAACCACAGTAGTTATGAATCGCAGTGACTATGTGGCTGAAGCCTTTTGTCAGTTATCAGATGCCAACACTTACTGCCGCCTCGCTGAAGAGCCTACACCAACTGTCAACAAAAAAACACAGGAATATGTACAGTTCAATGGGCCCCTTCAAGGTCTCAACCCACAGTCAATCTCTCTGTTTTCTCCTCAAAATCCACGCACACCTACCCTTTGCCTCCTACCCAAAATCCATAAGCCTGGCAATCTGGGACACCCCATTGTTGCAGCTTATGGATCTCCTACTGAACGAATCTCTGTATTGGTGGACCAGTACCTACAACCTATAGTCTCTCAGCTCCCCTGCCACATCAAGGACACACAACACTTCCCTTTCCATCTTTCCACTGTGCCCACACCACTTCCTTCCAACTCCAGCTTGGTAACCATTGATGTCACATCGCTGTACACACTCATTGCCATGGCCTTAGTGCCATAGAATTTTTTTTGGATTAGCGCCCACTGAACAGCCGCCCCAGCACATCTTTCCTCACCACCTTGGCTGAACTGATACTCAACAACAACTATTTCTCCTTTGAAGGCAATATCTACCACGAAACCCGTGGCACTGCCATGGGCACTCGCATGGCCCCCTATTATGCTAATCTCTTCATGGGCCGCCTGGAACAGATGTATTTGGAGAACGTCCCCCTCAAACCCCTCCTGTGGCAGAGGTTTATAGATGACATTTTTATGATCTGGACACATGGAGAAAACACCCTTATAAATTTTCTGGATAATCTAAATACTTTTAATAACTCGCTAAACTTCACATGAACTTACTCCCACACCCAGGCTACATTCTTGGATGTAGACTTGTCCCTCAGCTCCTCAGTCCACACCAAACCCACCAACTCACAGCAGTACCTCCATTTTGACAGTTACTATCCATATCACACCAAACATTCCCTGCCCTACAGTCTTGGCATTCGAGGCAGTCATTTCTGTTCCAATCATAAATCCCTTATGGAGTATTCAAACAACATCTCACAAGCATTGGTATCACCAACTATCTCCTAGCTTCGGTTCACAAGTAACTTTCACGAGGCACATTACAACCTGCTCAAAACCTCCAGAAACCAACCATAGTCCAGTCCTGGTAACAAATTACTTCCCTGGCCTTGAATCCATCAATAGAATCCTTCGGCAGGGTTATAATTCCTTACTAACCTGCCCAGAAATGAGATCCACTCATCCAAAAATCCTCCCTGGTCTTCCCAGAACTTGTTTTAGCAGGCCTCCCAAACTCAGCCAGCTCCTAGTCCACAATCATAATCTTCCTCATCCCATCAGACAACCCCAAGGATCTTTCCCATGCAGTAGACCCCGCTGTAAGGTGTGCGACATACACCATGTCTCCACCACTTTCACCAACCCTATCACTGGTGAGAGCTTTCATATCATAGGACACGCCACCTGTGAAACCTCCCATGTAATATGCCAGATAACCAGCAAACATTGCCTGGCTTCCTATATAGGTTTGACTACCAATCCGTTAGCCATTAGAATGAAGGGCCACTGTCAGACAGTTTTCACTCGGAATCCAAAACATCCAGTAGCTATCCATGCCATCTCCCATGACACTAATAATTTCAATTCTTGTTTAACAGTCCATGCTATCAGAGTCCTCCCAAACAACAACAACTCCTCTGAACTCAGAAGGTGGGAATGGGCCTACCAATACAAACTAGGCACAAAGCAACCTCCAGGTCTCAATTTCAGATAATACCCAGTCAGTACTTTTCCTTCCCTCTATCCTCCCCTTACCTCCATGCCCACTGTCTATATTGAACCACCACATAACAGAGGTGATTTTTAACACATAGACTCTTTTATTTTTATCATTATTGTATTTTTTCAATTTCGTTTACTTTTACTTTCTCAAATTTATGTTATGAATATTTTAATGTATTTTTCTGCACTTTTTGCAACATTTTGCATTGCTCAGGTACTAGCTCCAATTCACTGTCCCCCTCTCCCTGTCCTCTGTTTGAATTTACCTCCACCATGTTCCTGACTAAAAGTCTCTCACACCTCTCTCCGTCCATAATTTTCCCCTGTTGACGAAGGGCCAAGTCCCGAAACATTCATTGCTTTTCATGTTCTTGTGCATTTTTATTTGTTCACCCCATGAAATCATTATCTAAGGTAAGTGGTAGTTCATTTCGCTATCCTTTTTTTTGTAAATCCATTCATTACTTAGCTCCTATTGTTTCCTGGTTACTATATACATATATATCACTGAAATATTGCGTGTTTCTTGTGTTTGTTCTTTTTTTGTGTTCCCAGCTGCCTTCATCTGTGATAAGTGTTGGGTCATATTTCCATAACGTTCCTTAGTTTTATTGCCTTAAAGCATTTTCCTGCTCATTGTTGTTATTATATACATATGTACTGAATTTCTTATTGTAAAGTTTAATTATACAAGTAGTATAGTTAGTCGTTTTGTGATTTTGGCAAGGATAAAAATGTCAAGCATCATTCAATATCTGTCACCTCTAAATCCAACATTCCTCTACAATCTGGCATTATTACTATGCTCCATAATCATGACAGAAACTGTGGTGCTTGGGTGTTTAGTTGGTCACTTTAATGTAAAGAAGTGTGTGTGCTCTCTCTTCCACTCTTCCACTTTGCTCTCCTGATTTGTCACTCTGTGGTAATGTATTTATCAGACTGAATTGATTATTTAAAGGGTACTTGCGGCACTTTCTTGAAGACAGTGAACTATGACATCAATTATAAGGTCATCCTAGGTACAGAATTCATTTCAGAAATTCCTACATTGTACTATGTTTTGCTTACTTCTCTTAACAGAATGCAATTTATTCTCAAGTCTTTTGTTACAAGAGAATTCCAAAATACAATCTAATTATTATTTATTCAATTTGATGCCAGGCTTTGTAACATAGATGGCTTTATAGACAACTGAAAATAATGCGAAAAAAGATCAGTATCAGTTTGGGTAAGTTACCCAAAGTGATACCACCCCCAAAAGATAACATTATCAGGTGTAGAAGAGAATGTAACAATCATATTGGTGGTAGTCTCAATGTCGTACAGATTTTATATTCGAAGTTTTTCGAAATTTTACTATCAGAACAAACAAGCCTTGTAGCATAGATGACGTAACGGTCAATGGGTCTATATAGGTAAGAAAGAATGGTAGTCAATGGATTAAGATATGGGGATCAAAGGAACAGATCTTGGTTTAGTAGTCCAAAATACAGTTTCAAATGGAATTTAAAGTAAATATGACAAGTTTGAAGGTAGTTTTTCCTTAAAGTTAAAATGACAAATCGCGAATGAAATAAGAAGACAGCAGTTTGAGATCATTGGGATGAATGGAAGTATTTTAGAAAGTAATTTCAAGGCAAAAGTCAGGGGCAAACCAGCAAAAAACACTTCATGAGACAAAGTAAAGCAATTATCATAATAGAGGCAAGAAAAGTCAAACCTGAATTACGACGAATCCCTGGCAGGCACCCTGTTTTTATGAAAGTACAATTTTTTTTAAGTAAGTTTGACACAAGTTTCAATGAAAACAACCCATGACTAATATAAGATATTTAATTTCAAAGTATTTAGTCTGAATTTAATAATGGCGGTCAAAGAGAAGCGGAAATTTTGAAAGCATTTGCAGGGGAGCAACGTACATGAGACTAATCGTAGAAATATGTGGAAATTTTCTGACGTTAAAATAAATAGTTTTGGCAGTAGATCTAAAAGATAGGTTTTTCATATTTCAGAAATTAATAAAAACAAAATGAAAGCAGATACAATAAAATTTGTTAGGACATAAAGTGCTTGGAATAAAAAGTTCTACATTTTCACAAAGTTTCAGGAAAATTTGAAAAACTTTGGGACAATCTGCTGCAAGAGGGCAAAAAAAGAGGCAGCAGATGCGAGATAACATGTGGCAAGGAGGTAGTCAGTCGGAGTCACTTGAGCATCCCTTCATGCTAGGCTGTATAAGAAACCCAGGACCCGACCTCGGCCACTTTCAGTTTTGGCAGTTGCTAGGATGTGGATGTGCAAGGAGTGTGTGATGGTTAAGGACAGTGGAGGGCTGTACTAGCATTGTGGAGGTTAATCATGAATAGCTGAACTTGGAAGATTCATATAACAGTTGTTTTAATAATGAAATGGATTTTTAGTAAACTAACTTCTTTTCCTGAATTTAATTTATCAGTAAGGAGAACTTTGTCAGGGGGATGAGGCTTCAAGTGAAGTTAATTTCTAATGTGATTGAATGGGATATAGATAATTCTTGTAGCATTAATCTGATATTTTCAGAACGAAGTCTTACTGGAAACAAATTCTGTTTCCCAGAGTAGTGATGCTTGAGAACTTTGGACAATAAAATACTGGACTTAATAATCAATTCTGTGTTTTGGACCATCATTTAATATTTCCCCTTAATTGGATGTTCTTATTATCAAATTATTTGAGTGGTGACCAGTTAAAAGAATATTGAAGACCTGTAAAGCAAGTAACCGAGATGCACGAGTAGAAAGAGTAGGACAATATAACTCGATTCTGCTTTCTGGCCTATCCTTGACTTGGGTGAACATTTTCTGTTCGACATCTTCCTTAATACCATCCCAACAACATCAGAAGTCTTACAGATTGCAATATTCCAGCATGATTCTTTACATATGAAACTTGACATGACATTTGCCAATAAATATGGATGATTATCTGAAAATTAAAGCTTCTATAGTTTCATGAAGGTTCATTATAAGTGCAATTGATTTTTAACTTGTGTAATAAACAGAGTATTTTATTTTGTGTCTAAAATTTGCTAGTAATAAACAAATTTTCATCATTTTCACAAAAAATGTGTAAACTGTTGTACTAGTGAAATTATGGTTTAATTAGCCTATGATTGGTAGCAAATAAAAATCAGGAATCAAATGTATGGGAGCCCTATCATGAAAATGGCATGAAATACAGTTTTGAACTTAATGTACGGGTTTCAGAGAACTTTATTCATAGATACAATTTTTTTGTGTGGACTTCACCTGCATGACAACCTGAGCCAGAAAATTTGGACACCGAGCTTGCTGGATGAGTGATTAATGCTCTGGCCTCGCATTCAAGAGGACGCTGGTTAGAATTACCACCCAGGCATCCAGGTTTGGGTTTTCCATAGTTTCCCCAAATCACTCCAGTCAAATGCCGAGATGCTTCCTTCAAAAGGTCATGGCTAAATTCCTTCTTGTTCCTTGTCCCCAGTCCCATGCTACCTTTAATGGACTTGATGTCAACCAGGCGTAAAGCCATAAGTAAAAAAAAAAATCACATAAACCTTTGGAATTATAAAATTCTTACATTTCATTTACATTGTGTTAAATTCCACATGACAGGTCTGGATGTGCATACATCTTTCCCTTTGCCATATTTCTCACTTCCTATATGAATAAGGTTTTATAACCAAAGTATTGTTAAGTTTTTTCATGTTTTCTGTGTTTTCCGACCATCCTGCCTTTCGGAGTCCTGCCTTTATCTGGGGTAAGTTATGGGTTATTTCCCATATCCTGCCTTATTTTCGTGATGGTTTCACTGTCACATTTTACCATTTCCACATATGATTTTATGGAAAACTGGAAAGTGCTTTAATTAAACAGCATTTTGATCTCAAGAGTTTAATGAAGCAACATTTTGTGTTCACGTAAAAAGGCTTTTATTGCATTTAAATTTGTCTGAGTATGTGTATTATAAAAATTGAGTTTGTGTGAATTTGATGTTTAGTTACCAGTGGTGACATTTAGACATAATTAAATTTAGGTATTTGTATTTCTCTTGATGCTCTCTGTTTTGATCATCTAAACTAACAGTTTGTCATGAATATATGCTTGCTTGGGGTTCAAACATTACTCGTTAACCTGATCGTGTTGCCTGTAAAACTGATACCTTTTCTCGAAGATGCTAAAGTTCTTTAAACCGGCCGCCAAGCTATTAGTTTACCCTGTAATAGCTAACAGGTCATACATAAATGAAAGATAGTCACTGTAGTTACTATTTTACATATATTCTCAAAGTTTTATGAAGTTAAAGCTGGTATAAGATTACACTTGTTGAAAACATTTAAGCCAAATCGAACTTCGAACTCACATAAGAAGATGCAGGTTATCCTCCAAGGTACAACACTGTATGGAAGCATTCACTCTGGTAAACATGCTTATATTTGCACCCCAAAGTTCAGAGTGAGCTTGGTGATAGTTTTAAACACTGCTGCTAATAACTCCTTAAACCATTGTAAAAAAAAAAGTTCTTTCATTGAGTTTAACTTAAAATTTCCTTAGAGTGAATGAGAAAGTCCATGAACTTGTTCCGAGGTGAGATAGTTGAACTTTCAGTCGCTACATTTTGAATTTTACCTCGCAACCACGACACGTACTGCTACTTCAAAACTGTTTCTCAAGACTATTCCAGACTGCTTCTCATGACTGCCTAAAAACCCGTTCCAAAACTATCCCTGACTGCTTGCGCTAGTCGCTTTTTATAGCCTTGGCTTATCTATTGCTGAATTTCCATGGAACAACGGTGTATTCCTGCGGGAAAACCCTAAACTGTGACGAATTACCGAAGTCCCCCATTCCTATGGATTGCTAATTTTACTTTGATTTTCCCGAAATTTTAATATGTTATCGTTTAATTTTTCCCACTCTTTTTGGTCATGACAAATTTTCTCGTAATTATTCTCGTTTAAGAGCTATTAATTTCTAAAAGTCACACATGGTGATGCTATCACATGTCAACACTGAAACTTCGTTTTTCTTACATTAAATTTCAAGTTACCTCTGAACTGTTATATGTTTGTTATTAACTGAATTTTTCTCTCTCATTTAAGCCTACTTTTATATTCCTAACTCTTTTAACTAAAAAGTTCCAATTATTTATTTTTTCAATTTCTTCTCAGATAAATTTTAAAACCATACAAAATACACGTTAAATTGATCGTCATTCTCTGCTCTCTTAGTGGAAATGAATGCAACAAAATTCATTATGACTAAAAAACAACCTTATTTGAATCTTATGTCTTTTATGAAAATGGTTTGGAATCAATTTAAAAGTGCTTTCTTGTTAAGAAAATGGTTTTAAAAGTTCTTTACTATACAACTACATGATTTTAGCAAGAAAATGAACATATAACAAGGCTATGTTCCGAGATGAAAAGTGCTTTACTATTGAAAGTGATTATAAAAGTTATTCGTTAAATGCATAATAAATAATAGGCCTCCTGCTGAACGGTTTAGATAAGATAATAGATATATAACAAGTTCTGACCTAAGGTGTATAGTTTTTTTTTAATAATTTGTACCTGATGAATATAAATGACAGTGTTAAGTTTCTTGACTACTCTTTAAAAACAAAGTTTGTTCATTTGATACTTAGCAGTGATATTTCTGAACATCATACATAATTCTGATAATAATCAAATATGTATGAAACTTCCTTTTCATCAGTCTCACTTTGCATCCCTTTAAATGATTTTTTGCCTGAACAGGTAAACATTTATTATTTTTTGATAATAACTCTTCTTCTGTCTTATTTATGTACATTACTTTTTGTTTTCATAAAAATTATATAAGTATACAATAGAAACCTCTTTTCTATAGAACACCTTTTCTGATGAGTGACTACGAGATTACTGTGGGAATAGCTATAATTTTTTTTTTCAGTTACCATAGATGATCATATATTTTAAAAGTTTGGAATTAAACCATTAATTGAATTTGACCCTTCTGTAATATCAGAAAAATACAGCACACACTGACACATTGAAGTTGAAATTTTTCATGTAAAGAGTTTTTGACATGGAAAGTTATTAGTGCAGCTCTGCAATAGTATGGTGATTTGGTATTCTTTTAATAATGACTAGTGATGAATGGTCTTCACCAAAAATTTCTATCTACTACATATTTATTGTTATTTTAGTGGCCTATTTTTTCTGTTGGGAAAAAGTTGAATGTTAGTTTTAAACTTTTTCTGCTTTATACTCTGAATTAGTAAAAGAAAATAATGACAGGAAACACAATTTAGTATTTTTCACATATAAATGGAAGTTGTTATGTTCGCCAAAACTGATTACAGCATAAATGTTATTTTAGAACACTGATGATATCAAAATTCCAAACTAGTTATTTCTGAGCAATATAGAATTCGTTCATTCAAAACTGAAATGAGGTCTAATTACAAAGGTTAGAATTATAATGATGTTAATATAATCTTTGAACAAAACATGTTTAAAAAATCATTTTTATGTGGGTTTAATTTAACTGAAAACTTAGTGAGGCTGTTTTCATCAAGTATATTTCACACTGATTATCTGAAATGTTAATGCTGAGTAAATTTGATAGCCACAATTTTAATTTATCTTCCATTTTAATACCATTCCCAAGAATTTCAGTACCTAATTACAACTTTTACACACTATTTGAAACATTGAACTTGAATTATCTAAATAATTTTTGTAAAATAACATTCACATTTTAAACATTTTTTCTTACCTAAATAATAATCACTTTATTTGTGTCTATGGAATTTATTAAAGTAGGATCTTTCACTAATTAATTAAATAGTGTTACACATTTATAATCCTGTTTTTCAACAAACAAAAAACGTATCCGCAGAGGGTATTAGATACCGAAGTCTCAAATCTGAGATATAAAACCATTCAAATCCTAAGAGTAAGAATGCAGTGATCTATATTACACTACAGTAGAATGTCAATAATCCGAATGTCAATTAATTTAATTTAATTGCAATGGAGCACAGGCTCTGGTGGTAATTTCCCTACACCCCCATCTTCCCCCTATCCTGCATCCACCTTCATTTGCCCTCTACAAATTTTATCTTTAAACTCATTCAACATTTTCGGTAAATTATTCATCATTTCTCTTGGTAACTCATTCCAATCCCTGACATCCTTACCTAAAAAAGAGAATCATCCCACACCCTTATGCCAGAAATCGAGTGCCAGCTTGTAGTCATGGTCATCTTTTCCATTCCATTACTTTTAATTCTTATATTAACATCTTTCCATGCCTCATCACCAATATACAACTTATACACACCCATGACCCATTTCATCCTCCTCCTGTCTTGCAATGAATCCCATTCTAGCTCTTTTATCATATCTGTTACTGATTGCATTCTGCTATACTTTCCAGAAACAAATCTTCCAACCCTTTTTTTGCATCCTCTCCAACTCCTGTAACCCAATTCCTTTACTTCTCTTGTACATCCCCTCATCACTCTCTCTAACAAGTGCAGAATTTTGAAACCTTTTCCTACCACCTGTCAAATGTGTCCTGCCCAGTTAAGCTTGTTATCAAATATATTGTCAAGATATTTACATTTCATGTATTCAGCAAGCAATTCTTTCCCCACCTTATATTCATAATTAACCTTTTGTTTTTTATTTGTGTATCTAATAAGCTGACTCTTCTTTGCATTTATCTTCATCCCATGTTTACCAACCCAACTAGATATCCTGTCCAGATCACCCTGCAACTGTTTTCAATCCTCTATCGTTTTGATTCTTTTTTATAGCATTATGTAATCTGCAAACAATCTAATTTCAGATAGTAAACAATCAACACAATTATTCATTAGAATAATGAATAGCAATGGTCCCAATATGCTACCCTGTGGCACTCCCATTTTTACTTCCACTTCTTTTGATACTACATTTCCTACCCTAACTTTCTGTTTTCTACCTTTTAAAAATTCTTCTACCCAGCAAATCACTTTATCATTCACTCCAATAGTTTTTACCTCATTTACTACCAGTTTATGGCTTACTCTGTCAAAAGCCTTTGACAGATCTAGTGCCACACTATTAATTTGGCCTCCCTTGTACATTTCATCTGAAATATCTAGTATATATCCCACCAACTGAGATATCCTTGCCTGAACCCATGTTGCCTGCTCGAAAACCACTTACATTCCTCACATATATTTCTGATGTGGTTGCAAATATCTGAACAACCTTGTAATTTGTTTATTTTTTATTACTATTATTTTTTTTTCATATTGTGCACTAATTTACAGAAGTGTCAACTTTATTCTATTTAAATTACAGGAAGTACACCTTTGGTGCATATTTTGTTTAGAAATTTCATTAAAAAAGAATTAGGTACAATGATTTTAATCCTTAAGCTGCATTTACACTCTTGCGCAGGATTGCGCAATTGAACGTGAGTATAAACGGTGCACTCACATCTGCTCGTCGCACATGGTAGCTCAAGAGTGCCACTCGCCTCGATGTGAGTTTTTGGCATGAATCAAAGGCATGAGCACAGTGTTTACAGTGGTTCGTGTTGATGACGCAACACGAGAATGTAAATGCGACATTACAACTTGCGTTTGTTGTATTATTGCTGCAATAACCTCGTGACCAACCGCACACTGGTTTTGATGCTGAATGTTTGTTGTAATCACATCACAAAAACAATTTTTTCAGTGTGCCAGTAGCTTTGAATTTCTTTTAGAAATCTGAAACCTGCTCTGTTAATCCTTCACCTTTGTAAATGACTTGCTGTGTAGGTTAGTTATGTTGACTTTACTATCTTTACCAACATTAATTATATGCCTATAGTGGCATCATATTCTTTTTCTATAAAACAGCATAAGTATCTTCAAAATGAATCAGAAGAAAATAAGATACTTCTTTTCACAGGGATATGTAAAATTATAGAGTATCTGATGTAATTTTAAAGGCAAAATAAAATCTATTCAAATCAAAACAATACAAATTGTAAATCGGAACAAATCAATTATGCAAATCACTCTCAGTCCCAATTAGTTCGGATTGTCGACGCTCTACTGTATTAAATACAAAACGCTATTAGGCAATGAAATTAGATAGTTTTACTGGAGGAATTTTCATGGTAGAATAAGGGCCCTTGAGAATCAATTGACAGATTCAGGAAAGGAACTGAGTAAGTTAAACAGAAGGAGAAAGTGATGTGTTAAAGCTGGCAGCACATTGTATAATAAATAAGGCAAATAGAATGAGACTTTCAGACATTTAAAAAAAAAAAATAGGTATGACCTGTTACCAGCAACAACAATATATGAGCATAGGGCAGATATGGGACTGGAAGTATTGCAGCGAGCAGTAGATTAGGAAAACAGAATAATGAAGAGTTTTTTTTCTATTATCTTGGTTCTCCGGGTGGATAATACATACAGAGACTGCAGAAGCTTTCGTAATCAGTTTTTTATTTTTTTATTTTTCCACATGACAGGTTTAAACTCATTTACTTCAGAAATCAAATGTTCTCAGTCATCCTGGACAAACATTTATGTTCCATGATATTTAGAAATCAGATTTCTATCCTTTGGAGAGACTGTAGGTTGCTTTTTTTTTTTAATCTACTTCACACTCAAGTTTACATTACACTCAATTGTTTGTTATTCCAAAAGTTAAAGTTCAAAGTTTCCCCAAATTTAGATGAAATTTACTTATCACTTGAAATTTGAAATTTAAAGATTGTCTTCCAAATTTTCAATCAAGCCATGTGAACACATGATGTGGTTTCTGACACTGACCAACACCCAGACTGTCATTAATCCAGTGCTGTCTGAACAATACTTGGAGAAGCTGCTCTTGTGTTTACAGGCAAACCCTCAAAAATCCACTTTTAACTGCTCTTTTCCTCTCTAAATTGGGTGAATTCCCTTCTCAAGACCATCTTTCAAATCGTCAATATGACTTTCTAAGAGATTTCTCAAAGTACAACAAAGTTTTCCAATTGTTACAAAAATAGTACCTAAATATTTCCCAACATTTTTTTATCTTCAGCTTCCATATATTTCAGCCAGTATAAGACTAATTTTCTACTCTTAAAATGTTAATAAAATTGTATCAAACCCTTTATTTTTTCCTTAAAATCACATGTAAACACTAAACCAAAATTATAGCTACATTCTTTATGTCTTCTAGTTCTGTTTATTTATGATATTTTAATTTAATTTGATTCCAATGAAGCTTATGTCTTAGTGGCATTTAACATACTCAACTATTTTCATGTTACACACACACACACACACACATACAAAATATTATTTTAATTTTTTGATTTCTTTGAGAACAGTTCCCCTGCCCAACTCTTTTTGCCTTTTAAAATTTTTCAGTGTTTCAGATAAAATGTTCAGCATTTTGTTAGGTAATTTATTGCAGTCCTTTACTCCTCTATCTAAGGATGGGAAAAAGTTTCTCACTTCCTTATATGTGAAATCAAGTGTTATTTTGTAATTGTGTTCATTTCATCCTTTCTTTGTGCTACTCCTAATTCTTTTATCAGTATCCATCCATGTCTCATGCCAATATAAGCCTTAAACTCTCCTGACACATACTTCACCCACCTACTATCTAGCAGGGTTTTCAGCTGTTGTATTTATACCTATAAATAGGTTACCACACTAATATGGCAAAAATATCTTCAAGGATTTTTACACATTTCATTTTTGTTATCCTTAGTTCAGACCAATATTAAAACATTTGATTGGCTGACACAGTTGCTGAATTAAGAGTCTCGGTAATATTACACAGTGAAATCAAAGGAAATTAAAATAAATCTTATAAACTTACATTATGCCATGTAATATTTGTTTTAAGTGTAGTTTAAGATGCACAGATTGTAATCAGTGTACAACTATTTCCATTCAAATGAATTAATAATTTCAATAATAGGAAGCAATTTAAATTACTTTGGGGGGAAAAAAACTAAATTATTCATGCCCTCTGCCGTAATGTCAAATTCTAGTTGTAAATTCTGATCCATATTAAGTAACAATCTAACCAAAACTTTAGCTACATTGATGCTGGAAATACAAAGCTTTTATCTTACAAGTCTATGGACAAAGAATTTAAGAAATACTTCTATATATCAAAAGAATATTATGGAAATATAAGCATCTAGTGATTGATATGTTGATTTTAACACAATACATACGTTTATTTCAGTGTTCTGTCAGTTAATTTATGCTTGGAAATGTTATTAAATAACGCGCATTACCAAGAATAATGGCGTAAAGCATGATGTCATTGCGCATCTTCATAAAGTTATGTCATGCCGCGACAGCTGACACATTGTAAGATCTTGGGTAATGATTTCTTGTTCTGAAATGACAATTTTGGTTTGTCTATAGTTGCAGGTATGAATTTGTAGGTGATCCTTCCTTCCTGGAGTTTGTCTACGATTGAAGCATAATCCGAAGGACATGAGGACGAGATTCTGATTCCCTCTGAATCAGGCCAGCAGTACAGTGGTAGTTTAGAACCGAGTTGTAATTGGATGAGCAGTAGGTTCAAGTTCCCATCGTAGCATGCCACAACTAGTGGCAACGGATGCTTCAGTAGTGTTCCTCGCATCAGTCGGTCTGGAGTCTCTGGAGCCTGTGGAGCTGAATCTGGGATGGGGCTCGGCGATGGTTCTGGAGTTGTAGGCATCGTCGGATCAGTTGTCGTCACCCTCTCGTTCTGAGTGAAGTTCGATTCTTCTATCTCTTGGATGGGAAACAGTATTTGAGAGATGTTCTGTAGATACTCCTCTTCATTGAAGTCATCAGAGTAGGCATTTGGGAAAGGAATGAATCTTGACCAGTCCTTCCATTCTTCAATGACTGGTCTGGCATGGTGAGAAAACTTTGGGATGTATAGGGGGCGGCACAATTTCTTGAAGCTATCTGCTGGGAGATCCAGGCGAATATGTGGTTGCGCACTCTGAGTCTAAGCTGTGCTTTCCAAGGTCCTTCTTCCTCTTGAAGGTATCTTTCAGACATGTTGATTGAAATCTGGGTGGGGAGATAGCACTCGGCATCTTTGTTGGACAGGAACAGATATATTGGCGTGTCGTCTGCGAAGTCGTTAGCTTCTTCAACTAGTGATCTAGGGAAAGACCACATAGTCCATGAAGAGTTTTCTGGTGTCACCTGCGTGGTTGTCTGCTCGGATGTCAACATCTTGATCACCTGAGGTGGCTGTAGTTACTCTGCCCACTGCAGAGGAAGACATAAGTGGTCGCCAGTGTTTCACCATGTTCTGACACAAGAGAAGTGAGGGGCAGATTGGCTCAGTACTAGCTCGGGTCGCTGCGCAAACATCTTGTCAGACACCAGTCCTAAGTTCACTCAAGAGTGCCGCTTGGAACGATCGTTAACACCGCAGGGTAGCCACGTTCCAGAGTGGCCTTACAGCGTACATGTGCAGGTATCTGCACTGGGTACAGGCCCTGGCATGGTAATTCCCTGGCACTTGGAGGGCAGGGGAGGATGCCCTTCTAACAGTTTGCCGTTTTGAGACGATGACGAGCTAGCTAATTTGCTTCGGCGCTGGCCATTTGCTGGGCGAGTGGTGTTGATCACACAGCACAGCATCGTCTGTTGGCTTACGGCATGGTTGTTGATGCAGTTCCAGGTTTAGTACCTTCTACTGCTATCTGAAAATGCTTTTTTGAAATGGCTTTGTGTTTAAGTCATGTGTTGGTTTATCGTTGATTGGTGTTTCATTGTTGACATGGCACAAGGGCAGTGATCAGCTGCGTGTGCAGCGTCACCACCACCGTCAGCTGGTCACTGGGTCCGGGATGGCAGGCATGGCAGTGATCTACTGATCGACCTTCCTGATGGCCGGATGACTGCTATCTGGAGCCAGCTGTGGCTGGCGGTTGGTGTTGGCGGCGCGCAGCGGGCCGCGTATGGGAATCGCGCGTGACCCTGGCCGCCGGTCTCGGTTTGTGGGAAGTCTGGCTGGAGCTGGCCTCCTGGTGAGCATTCTTGGGTGCCACCGCAGCTAGAGGGCGACGCTTCACCCAAAGCTGCATCTTCTTTTCACAGCCAGAAAAGCAGGCTGCATGCTTTCTGTCGCAGTTGCAGCAGACTACCTCTTCCCTGGCTGTTGGACAGTCGGTCAGACCCACATCTAACACACCTGCATGTCCATGGCACTTGGCCACCCTCTTGACCTGCTCTCTCGACAGCGTCCCAGCTGCCACTGGCGGTGGGTGTTGATTCCCGGCAGTGGTCGACTATACCAGTTGTTTGCGGGCCTTGTACGCGGCCAGTTGGTGGCGGGCATCTTTAGGCGAGTGGGGCAGCCGCCGTATGCCGCTGTGTATCCGGCCATCTTGCAGTTACAGCACTATTTGGACACTCTGCTACATGATGCCCCGCACCACATCTTAGACAACGGGTGGGACTCATGCACTGCCAGGACATATGTTGGTAGCCTTGGCAGTTAAAACATGGGAGGAAGTCCAGCAGCATCGGTCATTTCTTCTCAATCCTGATGAGTTTCCCCACCAGAATCTCGACTTCCTTAAGCACAGCAGAGTCACTGTTGTCGCGGACATGTACAGAGGAATCTTTTTCTCTGTAGCCGTCCGCTGCATCTGGTGGATGTGGATTGCCTCCACGCCCAGGCTGGCAAGTTCAGCGGCCATGACGTCTTCTTCTGTCTCAACGGCCAGTCTGCGTTGCTCGTCAGTCTTGAATGTGACACCATCTCTCCGCAACTGCTCCTCCATGACTTTCAGGTCGTTGGGGCACGACAAACAGAGCCATATCCTGTTGCTGTCTGGCCAGCACATGAAGGGGAATGCCATCTTGCGGTGTAAGAACTCGCAAAACGACATTCAGTTGCCTTCAGAATGCACTGTTATGGGCAGTACAGGGCCTTCTTCTATAAGTGCCTCTCCGCCATCTACGTTGCTAAAAGCTGCCCTGTGTCCACAGACATGGTGTCAGCGGCCTCCTCTTCATCCTTCATGAGCAGAGTTGGTGGTGTAGCCAGAGAGCAGCTGTCCATGACAGCTTCTACTGTCGGCGAGGAGTCAGCGGATGCTTCTTCCGTCTTTTGCAAATGGGTAGGTGTGGTGAATTTGCCCATCCGATCCTCAATCAGTGTTATATTGTTGTGGTCGATGCGCATGAGATCTTTGTAGGAGATGCTCTTGTAAGCCTCTGACCGCATCTCCGCTGGCATCCGCCATATTGGCGGCTTGATTTCTTCAAAGACGGACATCTTGGTGGCTCTCTCCCTTGCTGCTGCAGCTTTTCTTGCCTTGCTTCCTTTTCCCATGACAGGTAACATTAAGAATGTCTGTCTGGCAATCTCCTGTGAGATCTCTGGTCCTCTTGATGTTTTCTGATCTCTGGTACTGGCGTCTCCTCTCTCTGTTTTCATCATAGCGCACAAGTTGCTGTTGACTCCTAATTGAAGGAGGAGTTGGCTGCATTTTGGTAGGAGTTCCTGCTGCACATTTAACAACATCTTCCCCTGCCTCCACATGTTGGTTATTCTATCTTTACAGTTTTTGGATCTTCATTGCCTCTATGCTAGAATGAGTTTCTATAAATGTAAATGTAAATCAGCTACACATGAAACTTCTTATACACTACACTACTTCCTTCTCACATATGAATAGTGAAAACTCTGTTTGTTATTTCTAGAGCAACCATCACGTTATTGTGTATGTATTTATTTGCACTTTTCACCTTTTTTTGTGCACTAGCCAGGGTCAAAGATTAACTTTCGCCTGTTGTAGCGCTGCCCCTTCGGTCTTGTAGTCCCACAGTTAGTTCACCAGGTCGTTTCTGCACGTGGCTGCCTTCACGAAGAACTTGCCATAGTTACCATCCTCTCCTGGAATGTGGGGACTTGTGCCAGCCGGTGCAGTTTCTCGGTCACGAATCTCACTGGAAGGTGCAGCGCTCGTTCAAATGCTCGTTTTTGGAGAACCTGGAACTTCTTTATGTGCTTCTTGGTTGCATATGCCCACACTGGTGAGGCATACTCGATGACTAGACTGACGAGTGCTTCGTAGATGTGAATTCCGCAACGTGGTGGTAAGGTACACTTGTAGTTGAGCACTGGGTATAGTGAACCCAGTCTCCAGTTGACTCTGGTCCTCACGTCCTCTATATAGTTTTTCCATGTCAGCCACTGGTTGAAGATGATGCCGAAGTACCCTACTGCGTTCTTCTGCAGGATTTGTTCACCAAACAGCGTCAGGCCCTGTATCGGTGTTCCTCTTCTGCTGAACACCACCGCTTGCGACTTTGTGGAATTTAGCTTAACACGCCCACTCCTTCAGTAGGTCCAGCACTTCCTGGAGCCTCCTCATGATGATCTGGATGCTCCATGACGATGTGAAATAGGCAGTATCATCCGCGTACAGAGCAGTGTTGATGTTGAATGGTCTGGGGATGTCTGATATGAAGATAATGATTGACATTGGCCCCAGAACTGAGCTCTGTGGCACTCCTGTTCTAATTTTCCTCATGTCGACCATACCTTGTCGAATCTGACTCTAAATTTTCTTTTGGTCAGGTAACTTCTTAGAAGTTTGTCTCTCTCTTTTGAGGTCGAGAATGTGGGATGTTGTTGAGCCAGCCCAGACTCCTTCTGCTACGCTGTGATTGGTCGGCTCTGGAACCAGTCGTAGCAGGGGTCAAGTCTCGTCGCAGCTCGAATCGATGCTACCATACCGACCGACAAACTGTAGGAGGAGGTACTTCTGCCTATGTCAGAAGCACCATCAGGCACTATCCAGTAAAACTACCGGCCACGGACTCCATTGAAGCCTCAGGGGTTGCCATCGAAACCACCCATTGGAAAATCATACTGCTTGCTGCATACAGACCACCCAGAGGCATCCAGCAAGAGAGAGACTTCACTGCACTCCTCAGCATGCAGGGCAACCTCTTCATTGCAGGAGATCTAAATGCAAAAAAAACGTGGCATGGAACTCGCGCCTGACAAATCCAAATGGTCGAAGACTCCTGTGTGTGGTAGAGAACCACGATGCTGTAATCTGGGGGCCAACAGAACCCACCATCTTTGGGAGGAGGCTACCAGATGTGTTGGATGTGGCCATAACTAAAGGTCTTCGCCACAACATAGCAGTCACTACTAAAACTGCGCTGTCCTCCGATCACGTTCCTGTCCTATTCTACATGACTGCAGACATATCATTGCGAAAGGACAGGAATTACAGGAACCTTCGTGATTTTAACTGGGACATCTTGAAAGACAACCTCTCTCGGAGTCTTGAGACTGCACTGCCACTTTCGGCTGTCGGCCCCTCGGCCACCGCGGCCAGTCTGGCGGACTGGATAAACAATGCAGTAGATGCAGCCACTAGACTGAGCCGCACTCTCCCACCGTGTTCGAAATGATTGACTCCCCACATAAAAGAGGCAATCACTGTGAAGAACCAGCTCACCAGGGAGTGTCACGTCATGAAAGATGCGGCAATGAAAAGGGTGATTAACCGTATGTAAAGGGAGATAAAGGTGGAAGTAGAAAATCACAGAAACGCTGATTGGAACAACTTCGTCTCCACCCTGGATACAAAAGATGGGTCAGCGTGGCGTACCACAAAGGCCCTTCTCCGGAGACAACAAAAGATACTGCCACTGGTCGTCGGAAACAACTATGTTTGTGATCCAGAATAGAAGGCAGAAGCCCTAGCAGAAGCCTTCAGGGCAAACTTTCAGCCTGTTGACATCCCGAGGGATGTACAACACTTCCAAATGGTAGAAGAACGCCTCCGGCTTTTTCTAGAAGCAGCTCCCCCATACGATGAACGTATTCCCGTAACCACCACTGAAGAGGTCGCCGCAACTCTTTCAAACCTCAATGCAAAAAAAGCTGCAGGCCATGACGGCATTGGTGGAGGAATTCTACGCCAATTGCCTCCCCTGGCAGTCCAATATATCATGGACACATTTAATGAGGTGCTATGTTCGGGTGAATTTCCACAGAATTGGAAACATGCTGAAATTATATCAATTCCTAAGTCGGGAAAGGACAAGAGGTCGCCAAAATTCCACCGACCCATCAGTCTGCTACCAACGCTATCCAAGGTGTTTGAGCTAGTTTATCTGAAAGGCTTTGTACAATCATTGATCGAGAGGCTACTTCCAGGTGAGCAATTTGGCTTCAGGAGACACCACTCCACCCCGCGTCAGCTGCTCCACCTAGCCAAAGATACATTTTCGGCTTTTGAATGGCGAGAGTACTTCGGCGCTGTCCTCCTTGATGTCAGCCACGCCTTTGACTCGGTCTGGCATCAAGGTCTGTTATACAACTTGCTTGTGCAAGGGCTCCCTCTCTCACATGTAAAACTGCTAAGGAGTTACCTAGAGGGGCGAACATTCCGAGTAGTGATGGAGGGTAGCCAGTCGGCAGTTAAAAACATCTGCGCAGGTGTCCCGCAGGGTTCAGTGATTGGGCCTGTCCTTTATAACATTTACAGGGCAGACACACCATCAACTGCAAGAGTTCAAAAGGCTCTCTACGCAAATGACACCGTACTCTTCGCCAAGAGTTTAAATGTTACCATACTATGATCTTGACTCCAGCAGGCCTGCAACAATATACAGGAATGGGTTACCAAATGGTGCCTTGACTTCTACGCTCCTAGAAGTCAAGCCATTATTATCTCCAGAAGGAAGGTTTCTCTACGGCT
This sequence comes from Vandiemenella viatica, assembly GCA_031002005.1. Classification (NCBI taxonomy): domain Eukaryota; kingdom Metazoa; phylum Arthropoda; class Insecta; order Orthoptera; family Morabidae; genus Vandiemenella; species Vandiemenella viatica. The sequence continues at coordinate 223,350,022 of JARYHS010009186.1, read as the reverse complement.
CCAATCTTTAGCCCTCTTTGGAGAGAACATTGATTGAACCCACACGACACCATATCTCGGCGTAAAGCTAGACAGGCGGTTGACATGGAAACACCATGTGCCAACGTCCGCAGCAAGGCCACAGAATAGACTGACATATCTCTACCCTGTTCTGAATCCTAAAAGTAAGCTGAGACCAGATGTAGGCATACAACTCTACACTGCCCTCATCAGACCTATAATGGAGTATGCCTCCGCAGTTTGGGGCAACACTGCGGAATCCGACCTCCAGCGACTGCAGACCATTCAGACCAAGGCAATCAGATTCGCCTACCACCTACCCAGGGAGACGCATACTGAGGACCTCCACTGAATAAGCAGTCTTCCCAAACTTAGAAACCGCTTTCAGAAGCTGGCAGTGCAGTTTTATGAAAAAAGCCAGCACTCAGCCAACCCTTTGATTAATGCACTGGGTGCCGAGCCCATTTATGATCAGAGACAACTCCTTGATCACCAGTAATGGAACAATACCGGAACCGACAATTCCATCAATGACAAACAAGTAATGCCAGCCCAACTTTAAAATGGAAGGTGATGCATTTTACGCAAAAACTTCCCCACTCTCTGGGGACCAATGTCTTCCCCAGCAATTTATTGTCTTGTCTTGTCTTGAATCGATGCCATGTTGAAGCCCGGGCTTGATTTAATGCCCCTGTTCGCATGGCCTGTAGCAATAGTATCGATGAGTGGCGTCCAAGCTTCACTTTTCAAAATTTTGAAAATACCAGAGTATTTCTCGTCCATTCTGGATCTTTTTCTAACTAGCAATCCTGATATTGTAGATAAAGTTTGTATAGAAGACGGTATAAGTGATCACAAGGCGGTTGTGGTAACGTTAAACTCTAGTCTGAGTCTGAAGCATGACAAAGAGAAACTCGTTTTTTGCTTCGATAAGGCAAACGATGCGGGTATGGTTGATCACTTTGCAAAGAATTTTGAAACGTACATGCTGAATACAAATGTTGAGGAACTTTGGTTTAATTTAAAAAGAACTAATATGGACCAGTTTTAAACCAGTTTGTTCCTAAGAAGTGTATTAAGGTCAGTAATAACTTCCCTTGGTTCAATAGGGAAGTGAAAAGTTTGCTCAGGAGGCAAAGGCGTTTACATGCCGAGGTAAAAAAATCGGGGGACTCATCTAATCGTGCTAAATTAGTCCAGTTGCGTGCGGAAGTACGTAAGGCAAGGCACGATGCGTTTAAAGAATTCCAAGCCAGGAATTTATCCGAAGATCTGATTACTAATCCAAAAAAGTTCTGGTCGTATCAAAGTAATAAGAGGCTCTCATAAGGTTATTAAAGAAAATGGTGAATTATCAGACACAAGCGTAGAGAAAGCAGAAATTTTGAAATATATATCTAAAAAAGGCTTTCACGATAGAAAACTCATAGGAGATACCGATATTTAACAATCGTACCAACAAAATTATGAATGATCTCGCTCTTGATGTTGAGGGAATAACTAAACTGCTTATGAATGTAAAAACCAATAAGGCTCCAGGACCAGACGGTATTCCTACAAGATTCTACTCAAGATACGCAAAGCAAATTGCACCGTATTTAATGAAATTGTATACCGTCTCTCTGGATCAAGGAAAAATACCAGCCGAATGGAAGACCGCTATCGTAACTCCAGTGTTTAAAAATGGAAATGTTAATGATCCTCAGAATTATAGGCCAATCTCGCTAACTTCAATATTTTGCAGGATTTTAGAACATATCATCTATTCAAATGTCATGCAGTTCTTGGATGAAGGTGAGCTTTTAAATCCAAATCAACATGGATTCAGAAAAGGCCGATGCTGCGAAACACAACTTGTACTTCTAATTCACGACTTGTGCCGAATTATAGATGAGCAATCCCAGGTTGATTTGGTTCTATTAGACTTTAAAAAAGCTTTCAACACTGTGCCTCACACTAGGTTACTTAGGAAACTTCGCGGTTACGGCATATCTAGACAAATATGCGACTGGGTTGCAGACTTCCTGAAGGGCAGAACACAGTGTGTAGTTCTCGACGGTGAGCGTTCATCTCTTACTGAAGTGGGGTCTGGAGTTCCCCAGGGAAGCATGTTAGGGCCTCTGTTGTTTTGTTTCTCATATACATCAATGATCTATGCGACATAATAGGGGGGATTAAAAGATAATTTGCCGATGATGCTATTATTTATCGCGAAATCAAAAACCCAGGACGGACTGTGCTTTGTTACAAGACGATATTCTCAAAATAATTGCGTGGTGTAAAGATTGGCAGTTGGAGTTAAACGCTAAAAAGTGCCAAGTCATGCGTGTAAGTAAAAACATGATACCATTTAACTATGAGTATACAATTAATGGCACTGTTGTTAGAACGGTAGATTCAGCTAAATACCTAGGGGTAACAATTCGTAATAATTTGTCGTGGAATGAGCATATGGAGAATGTAATGGAAAAGTAAATCGTATGCTCCGATTTCTAGGTCGTAATTTAAATCAATGCACTCATGAAGTTAAATCGATTGTATACAAGTCACTAGTACGTCCTCACTTAGAGTATTGTTGTTCTGTATGGGGTCCCCTTCAAATGGGGTTAATGGAGGCTTTAGAGAAGGTCCAAAGAAGAGCCGCCCGATTCGTGACAGGTATATATAGTTGGAGGGAAAGTGTAAGTGCGATGTTGAAGGAGTTAGGTTGGGAAGACCTGGAACACCGAAGGCGTTGCTCTCGACAGAAGCTAATTGAAAAATTCATGACAGACGTATTTCGGAATGACAGCCAGCAAATATTGCTACCAGCAACATTCATATCTCGAAATGACCGCGAAAATAAGATAAGAGAAATCAGGACCAGAACCGATTCATTTCTGTACTCACTTTTCCCACGAGCGATTAGGAAATGGAATAGAAAGGATTTACCGGGCGAGTAAACTTAAAATCTGACAGGAGTAGTTTTCGATAAAGCACTCCATCCATCCTGATCTGAGTTGTCCATGGTTTTCCCAGAACACTCCCATGGGCGCCTCCTGTCATATCCCTTATAACCCTTCCAAACCATAACCCTTTTTGATAGGTGCAATGCACCCTCCACCACACACTTTTAGTGAATCGCGGAGTAATAATAATAATAATAATAGTACTGGCACATACTGGGAGCTTCTGGAACAGCATTTTTATTGAAGCAGTAGTAATTCGACGTGCGTCAAACCTCGTCAACTGCAACAGCAGATACCAGCTGAGTGAAGCTTGGATGCCACTCATCGATACTATTCGTTGACGGCACAGCCGGGATACACTTGACACGGCGCGTCCAGTTCAATGGAGAGTTCGCTTGTAATAGGTGCGAAGAATTTGTGGCTCCTGCATTACTGAGCAGCTTATGGCGAAAACTTTGCCTCCTGTTTTTCCTTTGAACGAACGATGAGATACAACGAGAGAGGATCCTTGCTACGATTGTGTTAAAGCTGACCAATCACGTGGCAGTATAGCTCCATACAAGGCAGTCCCGCAACGGATCTGTTTCGACACAGTGGATGGATAAGCAATTTATGGCGAAGGCTTTGTTTTCCGATATTTTCTTCAAACAAGCAATGACTTTTGGCCCGTCTGCTACAGGCCATGTGAACAGGGGCATTAAATCAAGCCAGGGCTTCAGCATGGCAGCGATTCAAGCTGCGACGAGACTTGACCCCTGCTACGACTGGTTCCAGAGCCGACCAATCACAGCGTAGCAGAAGGAGTCTTGACTGGCTCAACAACATCCCACATTCTCAACCTCATTTCACCAGAAAATGGTGACAGCAAATCAGATCACCGAAATATTGTGTTACTGTAAGTGTAATTATAACATTGATTTACTGGGCTAGAACAATTTTTATATTATCAATGCCGAGAAAAACTGCATTCTTAAGGATGATATATCATAGTAAACAGGAGAAGATTGTACAGCAAGGGCATTCTCAAATCTACAGTATATCAAGGATTACTACTGACATTTTGTGTACGTTCTATCAGTTGAATCGCCTTTTAGACATGAAGTGCAACTTTTACGTGTTTGATAGACATATATAACGGATGTATTACAAACTATGAGATCAGGACACACTGTAAAGAAAACTATAACATAACTAAGTGATCTATAGTTACTGACATTCATAAAGTATAACCTGAATCCACATTTAGCGCATTATGATTTATACAGAGGTCTCAAAGGTTCTTTGCACCTATTAATGCACAACATCGAACTCACTTTAATGACATAACTGATATCAGTCTAATAAGTGATTGTTAATAACCAAAAGATTATTCATATGTTCAGAGAAAGATTGTTCCATTTTTCATTAAATGTAGGAACATTGCCACAGAAATGTTTGAATGTGGTGCAATATGCCTTTAACGTAGAGTTGTGCTCAGTCTTAAGTAAATGAAAGTAAACGTATTCAATCTTATAAAATGATATAACAGCTCATGGAAAATAAGAATTAAAAGATATATGCTCTCACTCTTTTAATTTTTCAGTTTCTCATTCTACAGTTTAATAATTTTAAGACTGTGACAGTTCATGCCTGTTCCGATTGCACCGAGCAAGTTCCAGCGATGTTCACCACCGTGCAGCTCGCAAAAACAGACCAAGCCTCCTACCAAGCTCGAGCTGACATCCAGGCTTGGTCCTCTGTGCTGTATTTCCAGCATTTGGCTGGCAGAGGGCGTGCTGGCAGCAACAAACCGAGCGAGCCTAGGCAGCATTTGCACGACTCTAATATGCACCCTCTCATACAATTAAGAAGTCATCTGAATTCTTTTTATCGGTTATGATTAACTTATTTTACGATGATGCAGCCATCCTGACTTTATATTTCTATGTGACTCATTTACATTCTCCTGCCTTATTCAAGTTAATTTAACTTTTTTTAAATAGTTTTCTGTGCCATTGGTATATGATTTGCATCATTAAACTAAATTCATTTTGTGATAAGCTGTTTCAGTATTTTGTAGGAGCAGTCTCAGTGAGAAAAAAAGCCTCAATTATATATGTAAGATTCTATTACTGGTGTCAGTGTGTCAAACAACTGTGAAAATTATATATACTGTTTATAACATGTTTGACTTGATAGTTTTTTTTTTTTTTATTTGATGTTTCACTATGAAAATCGTTATTTACCTAAGGAAAGGTGTAATCGGACTTCGTTTTAATGTATTTTAGTTGCCACCATTGGATGGTTCGGGAATATTACGTGCACTTCGTAGAAAATAAAATTAACACTCCGTTTTCAAAACGTCATGAACACATTTATTCTGATAGTTCCTTAAGTGTACTAAATTCCGACCACCAATGGAAAATAAAATGTTAACACTATTATACACTTCACGATAACATTTATCCAAAGATTGCAATTCGTTAGAGTGGCAAGTGACTTGCAAGCACTTAATGTAATATAACTTCCAACTGTTCGTCATACACCGTCTGTTCTTAATGCTCGTAACGGCTAAATAAACAGTCTTTACTACGTGGGAAGTCACTCTTTGAGTTCACTAATCTCCTTGAGTAACGAATATTGCCAAATTGATTTCACATTAGCAGCCACCGCCAATTATAAACACGGAATAATCACGCCAAAATCCGTCGTACACATATGCAGTACCGCGTACACTTAATCACAAACCAAAACTCATATATTTGGTCTCCGACAACTAACACAGGCGTAAAATATGCATTACGTAGTTAAATCGGGTTAAACACTCAACACTGATGTTATTTATATACCCGTTAAACCACTAAGAGCACAACTTAAAACACATTTTTTTGTTACGCCATGTGTCTACTTCAACACTCGCTGGCAAAACTCCAACAAAACTCTCTCTGACCTACCACAGCTAGTTGTTCAGAGATAACTATATCATCGACTACATTAAAACACTTTCAATTAATTTCTAAAATTTAAAGGAGGGCGGTTTTGTACACTGTATTGTGACAAGTGCTACATTAGCTTCCCAGATAATGCTGCATTGATTTTTTAATAATTAATACATGAGACCTCATTTTGACACCTTTAATAGAGTGTTAAAAGCCACAAGATGTTTCCTGGCCAAATTGTAAGTCTTCTCATCACACTCAAGTTGGCAACAGTCTTATTAGGAAAAATTTTCCAAATGCAATGCAAAGTCAATCTGTCATCACTGTAAAAATTGTGAGGACATGTAAATACTTGTATATCATCTTTTATTTCTCATGTGTGTCATTTGTCCTTTTTTTAATAGGATAGAGTAGCCCAATCTGTACCATATTATGCTAATACCAATTTGTCAGTATTATTACTGTTACAGTGGCAGATGTGCTCTTGTAGTCTTTTATGCACAGAATGTCCAATTTCTCCTACGTTTATCTGGCCTCAGCTGCAAGGAATTTCATAGATGCCTGCCTTCTATAGAGAACTATCTAACAGATACTAAACTTCCCATTATTTCCCTTGTGATGTCATACATTGTTACCTTTAGACTTAAAAGAAACATCTCTCTTATCTGTCACCGCTTCTACATGTGGGGTGGCAGCGATGCCTGATTACAATCATGGCTTCCTTCTTCAGAGATTCAATTAAAAGAGATATCCTAATAAATGCAGCATTAAAACTGATGCTCTGGATTAGGTATAATTGATAAAATGTACATCATTCGGCCACAAGGACAGTAGGAGCTACATCATTTCCTATGGTATTTTAAAAAAGTGCATGATAAATGGTATTTAGTATGAAGATAAATCAGAATCCTTCCTTCTAAATTTTTTGATTAAGAAGATGGTACCTTATGCCATTGGATGTTCTGAAATCTCACAACTATTGGTATCCTCAGAATGAATCTCATCACAATCTGGCCACAAAATTTAAGATGTTAAAAATATTAGTCACTAGGATCACTCGAATCTGCAATGACAGTGGTATTGAGTTAGAATTTGCACAACTAAGAACAATCTTTAAGGCCAACAGCTCTAAATGACCTGTGGCTAATAAACCTACACACCTCATATGAAATCCTGGAACACATAAGGTTACCCAAGTGCTGCCTATAGGCACTACTATCATCCAATGTGTAGTAGCATGGAAGACAGGAAATCTGGGCCATATACTTTTATAAAATAAAATAAAGAAAAACCTTCATTTACTGGAAAGAGTGATGAGAGGATGTACCAGAGATGTAAGGGATCTGGGTTACAAAACTTTGGTCAGACCATTGCTTGAGTATGGTGTAGTTTTGAACCCATGTTTTGGGTGTCAAATACAGAAGTTGGAGGTTTAATTTAATTTAATTGCAATGGAGCACAGGTTCCGGTGGCAATTTCCCTACATACCCATCTTCCCCCTATCCTGCACCTACCTACATTTGCCCTCTACAAATTTTATCTTTAAATTCTTTCAAAGTTAACAACTAGATTTGATTGTGGAAATTACTGCAGGACCCACTAAGTAAATATGATAAAGGAACTGTATTTGGAGTCATTTGAAGTTAGGAAGGGGGTGAAGAGAGTGCTGGGAGTAAACAAGGTGTATGTAGGTGATGGGGCTATATTGGTTGAAGAAAGTATGAACAATGCTTGGAAGGAAAAAGTTGACTAGATGACACTCAATTTTACGCATAAGGGGGTGGGAAAATTTTATTTTGTGGGCATGAGTGTCAGGGATATTAGGGGAAGTGATGAATAATTTACCAAAAACACTGAAGGAGTTTAAAATTAAATTTTGTAAATTGCAAAAGTAGATGGGTAGGAATTTAACACTGGAAGGTTATAAGATAATTGTAATTTTAAAAGTAATACCATTAGATGGCTAGGGAAATTGTCACCAGAGCATGTGCTACATTGCAATTAAAATTCAATTCTATTCAACTTTAATGTCCGAAACAATATATGGTGCAACACAGAAAATAATGGAAGTGTAGTATATGTTAAAGACAAAAATTACCCCCTGAAAATGGAGGTGTCTTCGAAATTCCTTGCAGATGTGGACAAATATACATAGGAGAAACTGGATGTTCTGTGTGTGCAAGACTGACAGAGCACATCTAACACCATAAAAGTAACAATATTAAAAAAAAAATTTGTAGCAAAATGCTATTGTATTTGATAAAACTTTGAAGTACAACAAATATCAAATGTTAAAATAAAACAAGCGTTAAAAATTTCCACAAAACCTCACTATTTCAACAGCAACAGTAGGATGCCTGGAAAATTCTCGCTAAGATGATCATTGTTGTGGATATTCAACTGATCAAGAAAAACTGAGTAGCCAGCAAAAGTATGACCAAGGCTCCAAAATAAGGGCCAGAATGTTAGTTGTTAACAAGTTGATGTGGTGCCAGCTGGAAACCAAAATAACAAAAGCCTTTAAACATATTTCTAAAAGTATAATTTTTTATGCAAGTTATTGTTGTCATCTTAAACTAAAAAAGAACCTGTGTTTAAATAAGTGATCAAGAGCAAACTTCGTGCAACTCAGTTTGGTTTTTGTTAGCAAATAATATTAAAGATGTTTTTGGGCTATGAATTTTAATCATCTTACCATCCAGCATGTAACATATTTATTTTTGTTTAATATAAAGTGATAACTTTCTTTGTTTCAGGCTTATGACTTCAGCAGGATGGAATGATGTACTTGAATCTCTAATGATTCAGCCACCAGACTGTGATATAAATTATAATAACCAACCTAATGGGAACTGTGGTTCCCCACTTTTAGCAATTACTTACTTCACTAGCTTCATCATTATTAGTTACATGATAGTGATTAATATGTACATTGCAATCATTTTGGAAAATTTCAACCAAGCACACCAGGAGGAAGAAATTGGAATTGTGGAAGATGACCTAGAAATGTTTTACATAAGGTGGTCGAAGTACGTACTTCAGATTTGAATTTAGCTGGTGTTTAGGATTTAAATTCCATAAAAAAATTTCTTTTACATGAACCTAGAGAAACTATTGTTAGAATATAGTATTATAGTTTTCTGTACTTTATACATTACTCCTGAAGAGTCCATTTTTGTACCGTTGATACAGAATGAAACAAACAAGGCTCTTTAGGCTTTACAGATTGAAGCAGAAAGCAATGATAGGAAATCATGTTGTTTGATAGAAAGGAAGTATAGAAGCTAGTAAAAGGTTACAGAACAAACTGGCTGAAGAAATGAGTGTGTTAGATACTTCAGTAACTGTGGGGGGAAATAGGAATGACATACTATGAGTGTCACAACTCCTGCAGATGTGCAGCCAGCAAGGAGCAATAGGAAGGTAGAAGAATAAATCTAAAGTATAGGACCAAACCGAATTCACAAGAGCAAGGTTCAGACCTGGATCAATAAGGTACAGATGAATATTTTTCAAGTGTATTTTAGCCTAGTCGGTCAGATGAAAAACAAAGTACATTTACTCTGTATAGGTTTCACAAGCTGGATGGGATTACGATAGAAGTAGAGGGAGAGACAATTAAAGAAGCTCAGTAAACAAGACACTCCCTGATTGGATACAATTCAAACTGGTTGTGAGGTTTAATCTAATTATGATAGAGCACACACTGCAGTGGGTATTTCCCTACAAACCTATTTTTCTTGTACCCCACTACTTTTGCTCTGTATTCATCACTTCCTTTGGAAATTTATTCCAATCCCTGACCCCATTATCTAAGGAAGAAAAATTTCCCACGTCCTTATCCCTGAAATCAAGTGCCAGCTTGTGGTCATGGTTATCTTTTTCCTTTCATCCACAAAAATCTTTCTGTGTCTTATTACACCATGTACACTCCCACCACTCTTTTCATCCCCCTTTAAGTCTCCCAGTAAATTATTTCAAGAGACAAATCTAGCAACCCGTATGTGTACCTAATAAGCTTAGTTACCTTGGCATTTATTTTCATTCCATGTTTAACTACACAGCTAGTTGTCCTGCTATATTCTCTTGTGGCTGTTCACAGACCTCTTCTTTATTAATCCTATTATATAACATTATGTCATCTGCAAACAATCTGATTTCAACCCATCAGCACAATTATTCATTAGAATAATGAACAGCAAAGTACCCAATACACTTCCCTGTGGCATATTAACTTTTACCTATTTCAGTACTGCATTTCCCACCATAACTGTTTGCTTTCTACATTTTATTAATTTCTTCATCCAGAAAATCACTTTTCCATCCACTTCAGTCATTTATATCTTATCTGTTATCATTTTATGACTCTCTCTGTCAAATAGTTGGGAGAAATCCAGTACCACACCATCAACCTAGTCTCCCTTGTCAATTTCATCTGCAATATCTTACCTATAGTCCACTAACTGAGATTTAAATGTGTGCGCTTCCCTTAATCCATGTTACTGTTTTGTAAACCAGTTGCTTCCCTCATTGACATTCTTGAGGTGGTTGCTTACCAATCTCTCCATCAACTTTTCCACCACTAATACCAGATAATATTTAATTTTCCAAGAGATTATGTTAGCCAATGGTCATTTACACTTACAATGCTTCTGAATATCTATGAGCTCTGCTTATAGTTCTCTCCTTTTGTTTTGAACTCATTATCTATTTATGTACACAAACTTAATACAAGAATTTCCAGCATTTTTATTTTCAGTAAGCTTGTAGATTCAGCTGTTGATTCAGTTTTGTTTTTAAATATTCTTACAATAGTATGAGGTTCTTCTCAAAAGTAAGGTTCTCTTATTTTGTGAAACTAGACATCATTGTTTATTACGATAACTATTTACATCATTGGAAAGCTTAAACACTAATCTATTTTTCTACATAATCGACATTTTTTTCCACACCTTTCTGTAGACATTCCTTCAACTTTAGTATCCACATGCTGTAGAAATCCATCACCAACCCCACCGATGAAACAAATATTATATTCTTTGACTTCATCCAGAGGTCTGGAATTATAGGCCACCCATGTGTTCCTTCAACTTTGGGAGCAAGTGGTAATCATAAGGTGCTGATTCTGGGCTGTTTGGAAGGTGGGGAATGACAGTCCAGCCAATTGTCTTCAGTTTGCTGAGAGACATGGGATTGATCATTGTTGTGGAGCAGCTTCACACCTTTGCTGTTTTCCTCTCTGGCTGTTCTGGATGGCTCGTCTGAATTTCCGTTATGTTTAATTTAATTTAATTTAATTGCAATGTAGCACAGGCTCCGGTGGCAATTTCCCTACACACCCATCTTCCCCCTATCCTGCACCCACCTACATTTGCCCTCTAAAAAATTTTATCTTTAAATTCTTTCAAAGTTTTCAGTAAATTATTCATCATTTCTCTTGGTAACTCATTCCAACCCCTGACACCCTTATCTAAAAAAGAGAATCTTCCCACACCCTTGTGCCTGAAATCGAGTGCCAGTTTGTGGTTATGGTCATCTTTACCCTTCCATGCACTACTTTTCATACCTATTGCAATATCTTTCCATGCCTCATCGCCAGTATATGCCCTGTACACTCCCATGACCCTCCTCATCCTCCTCCTGTCTTGCAATGAATCCCATTCCAGCTCCTTTATCATATCCATCACTGATTGCATTCTGCGATAATTTCCAGAAACAAATCTAGCAGCCCTTTTTGCACCCTCTCCAACTCCTGTATTTGATACGTAAAATGAGGGTCCCATACTACACTACCATATTCGAGCAATGGTCTGAAAAAAGTTTTGTAACCCAATTCCTTGACTTCTCTCGTACATCCCCTCATCACTCTCTCCAACAAGTGCAGAACTTTGAAACCTTTTCCTACCACCTGTCCTATGTGTCCTGCCCAGTTAAGTTTGTTATCAAAAGTAATTCCAAGATATTTACATTTCAAGTCTTCAGCAAGAAATTCTTTCCCCATCTTATATTCATAATTAACCTTTTGTTTTTTTATTTGTGTATCTAATAAGCTGACTCTTCTTTGCATTTATCTTCATTCCATGTTTACCAACCCAATTAGATATCCTGTCCAGATCACCCTGCAACTGTTTACAATCCTCTATCGTTTTGATTCTTTTATACAGCATTATGTCATCTGCAAACAATCTAATTTCAGATAGTAAACAATCAACACAATTATTCATTAGAATAATGAATAGCAATGGTCCCAATATGCTACCCTGTGGCACTCCCATTTTTACTTCCACTTCTTTTGATACTACATTTCCTACCCTAACTTTCTGTTTTCTACCTTTTAAAAATTCTTCTACCCAGCAAATGACTTTCTTATCCACTCCAATGGTTTTTTACCTTATTTACTACTATTTTATGGCTTACTCTGTCAAACGCCTTAGACAGATCTAGTGCTACACTATCAATTTGGCCTCCCTTGTCCATTTCATCTGAAATATCTTGCATATATCTCACCAACTGAGATTCGCATGAATATCCTTGTCTGAAACCATGTTGCCTGCTTGAAAACCACTTATGTTCCTCACATATATTTCTGATGTGGTTGTATATCAATCTTTCCATTAATTTACCTACCACTGATGTCAAACTGATTGGCCTGTAATTCTCAACTCTATTTCTCACCCCTCCCTTATGTACCGGTGCTACTATTGCACTTTTCCAGTCCTATGGTAAGCAGCAAGTGTCTAGACTCAATTTCACAGTACCTCTCTCAATTTATTGTTGTCCCAGTTCGCATAAAGTCCATCAGCAATATTCCCTTACAGGTCTCAAAACATGGTCGCTTCATAGTATTCTTCTCCAGTTATCGTCATGAATGTCCATGTGACCACCCGTGAACTCCCTACATCATTTGTAGACCATAGATTTCATATGACTGACAATGAATATCTATAGGTGGAATCTTTTTTCATTCAAAAAATGGATAACTGCACGAATTTCACACCTGGCAGCAACCGGGACAGCCATCACAATCAGCTGTCAGGCCAACACTGCACGGCGTATTTTAATGGCAATGGTGAGGATAGAGAGTGTGGAAGCTGTCTCACACAGCATTGTTGCTGGATTTTGCCTAACACCTCTCCTTGAGGAGCTACCGTGTTGTGAATCTTATTTTTGAGACAACCCTTGTAAGTTGAGGTTAGAAATTAGAGTGTTCCAGTGTTTCTTTTAGGGAAATAACCACTATCATAAAGCAGTTATCAGTTTGTTTCAAGTTTCTAACATTCAGAATTTTCAGTGGACAATGGACTCAAAGATTTTAGTACAGTTTCATATCTTGTTCCTTCAAGAGAATAAACAAATCTCTTAGAGAGGCACACATTAATTTTTCATTGTTTATATTGGATCCAATGATAGTTTGTTGCATATTGTAACGATGCTTACCCATTGAGTGAGTATCTGTTTTCATTTACAAAATCAATCTTTTGCTCCATATTGACTAAATGTTTTTTCAGTTGTAGAATGCTAAAGAATGATTGTTAAAAATTACCTCATTCTGGGCTGTGAACATCTGTAAATGGACCTGAATAAGTTTAATTTAATTGCTATGGTTTACACGCTCTGGTGGCAACTTTCCTTCACACCCATTTTTACCCTTAACTTTTCCCACCTACTTTTTCTCTCTACTAATTTCAAATTCTTCAGTGTTTATGACAAATTTTTCATTATTTCTCTTGGTAATTTATTCTAATCCCTGACCCCTTCCCTATGAAAGAGAATCTTCCCACCACTTATGTCTGAAATCTACTGCCAGATTGTGGTCATGATCATCTCTTCCCTTCCACGCACCTCTTTTAATTCACCCATCAATGTCTTTCAATGCCTCAACACCAATATGCACATTCTATACTCCCATGACTCTCTTCATCCTCATTCTGTCTTCAAATGAATCCCATTCCAGCTCCTTTATCATATCAGTTGTTCTCTAGTTAGTTCGGTAAAATACCCAAAATTTTCAGTTAAATGGATACATAAACAAAAGTTTTCACGTAATTATAAAGTGGAGGAGAAATTACTTAATGATCTATTATGCAATAGTAAACTCATTTATACAGAACACACTGAGGAGGTGGTGGGGGAGGCTTTTAAATCCTCTATCATTTGCAGTGTTTGATGATGTAATTTAATAGGGAAGCAAGGGAACTGGGATACAAAATCTGGGACAGGCCCTTGCTCGAGTTCTTTGGATAGTGTTGGACCTATATGATGGGTATCAAATACATTAGATGGAGTGCAGCTTAATTCATTTGCAGAAATTATAGTAGAATATATTCAGTAAATAATAAAAAGTGGATAATTAGATCACTAGGAGCATGTCACTGGAGTGTATTCTCAATCACAATTTAAAAAATTAATAATAGTAGGTGATATTGTAATGGAGCTGGGCTGTCACTGGAAGACAGGTAAGTTCTGGATAGATATTAGAAGAAGAATTAAGAGTAATGTATGGAAGGGAAGAGATCGCAAAGACTGTACAGTAGCTCTTGATTTCATGCATAAAAGGGAGTGGAAGATTTCATTTGGGAGGGCAAATTGCTAATTGGTCATAAGCTCAAACCAGATTTTTAAAATCTATATTCAGAACTTCTAGGTTGTACTCTTAACAATCACTTCAACCTTCCAAAAAGTTATTTAGTTTATGAAATTTTGGTAATTTGTTTTTATGCCTTTATTTTCTAAGTAAGAAAACAGTAAGATTCCAAAAGAAATTGAATTTACTGCTATCAGATTTTGCTCACAGCAAGGTGAACACAACAACAGGTTCCTAAAATTTTAGACAAATAAAATTTATTAAATTATTTGTCTCTTGTAGAAATCTAATCAAATTTATCTCTAAATAACGACTAATTTTAGGAACATTTGAAGTTAGATTTATTCTGTAGTGGAATGTGTACAGTTCTGCTGAAGATGTATAAAAATAAGGAATAATTGAATATATTCTGTTACTAAATATGACATTTATATTGAACATATGTACAACAGTGTCTAACATCCTCGTTTTCTTTTTACAGATATGATCCTCATGCCACACAGTTCATCCGCTTTTCACAGCTTTCAGATTTCATTGCAAGTCTTGATCCTCCGCTTGGAATTCCCAAGCCTAATATTGTAGCACTTGTCAGTTTTAATCTTCCAATTGCTCGTGGTAATAAAATCCATTGTTTAGATATTTTACATGCCTTGGTTAAATATGTTCTTGGACATGTTGAAGAAACTGAAGAATTTAAAAAGGTATTTACATTAATATCTCTTACTTGAAGTAATTGTAAGTAAGCTTTTAGAACTGCAATAAAGAAGAATTCATAGGTTTTAATCAAAATCAAAAGTTTTACAGCTTATGTTTCAAAAGGAAAGCATTCAGTTCCACTATACACAGCACAAACTTAAAAGGAGCTCAGATGTTGTTTTCAGTAAGCTGATACGTCTTTATAATAAGTAATCAAGAAGTAACAGTTCCTACGTGTTGGTTCTTTAATGTGGCTGATTTCTTAGTGAGAAACATGAATTACATTCTTAATACAACTTCTTTACTCACTTTTGAAAATACACAGCTCTCTCAATCATCCAAAACCTTTCATTGTTATGTAATCATCTAATGTTGTGGCAAGGAAAACAGTTTTATAATCAGCTTAACCAGAATCGTACAGAAAACTTAAGATTTATTTATTTCTTACTCTTGATTGATAGACCCGTTCTAAGAAAGAACCACTTGGATGTAAAACTTGTCATGGTTAACGTATACATATACAACATGAATAACAATCACAGTGAAAATAATTATTGTGTTTTAAAAAGACAAAAAAGAAAGTGAATAATAAAAATTAATTTTAATAACTGAATTTTGCAAAAGTCGTATTTGATGCAGTTAATTCTTTTGTACAGATTCTTGAACGGAGTACAAGGAGTTGCCAACAAGATAGTCTCTCTATTATTCTTTAAATACATCTTTATTATACACAAACTGTTTTATACTTTTAGGAAGTTTATTGATAAGATGTGATGATTAACTTCTCTTTATACTAACAACAGTGATCTTTGTGTTTTGTACAAGTTTTTTGTTTCTTGTATTGAAATTGTGTACCTGTGAATTTTAAGTAAACAAGTTAAAATATTCTGTGACAAAGCACACTCGAGAAGATATATTGAGAAATAATTGTAAGAATTTTGAGCTTTCTGAAGAGTTGTCTTCAAGAAGTTCTTGGTTTTACCTTACACAGCATCCTTATAGCTCTTTTCCTTATGCTACACAACTTAATGAAAATAAGATTAGTACACCTGTTTCGTTAATTCTAGATCTGCCATTAGAGAAATTATTCTTATTGCAAAGGTGGAACCACTTAAATTTCATCAGAAGTAATGTGATATGTTCTTGCCAACTGAGTTTCTTGTATATTTATGTTTCATTGATAATTCTTATTACCAATATATAACATACAAAAGAAAATTTATTATGATGTAAACTTTCTAATTTTTTAAAATTATTATTATTAATGTCATTCTCTGATTATTGTGATAAATTTCAGTTACAAGATCAGATGGACATTAAATTTAAAAAACAGTTTCCAACTAGAAAAGAGCTAGAAATAGTCTCATCAACAAGGATATGGAAACGACAGGATAAAGCTGCTAGAACAATTCAGAGATCTTTCCGGGAATACATAAGGTATTTATTATGACATGAACTTAATTATATTAAGTAGGCATTATTTTATGTGATTATTAGTCAGCATTTTTTAATTGCTGAGGTTATCCTTGAAAGTCTTTCTTGAATTTGTGATGCCAACTAAGGCAACTGAATATAGAGTTGCTTTAAAATTTATCAACCTCAAAGTGTAAACTAGTAATATTGAAAACTACATACGAATCTAATACTTCAACTCCAACACTCAAGTAAAGTTTTTGTCAAAAATGTAGTCCTGATCTCCTAACCTGCAAATTAAAATTTTCTAGCTGTTTATGCCTGAATTAAAATTCTACTTTATGGATGTGTCTTTCACGTATGACTACTATTGTTTTTGCCTAATATTCATCCAGCCTTCATCACTAAAGCATGCCTCATATATGCCTACCAATCTTGTTAAGTTCCTCATCAGATTCAATAATTCCCAAACCACCTCGTTTCTCTCACCAGTTACAGTGAACATTCCACAGCAATTTACACACACAAATATATCTGTATCCTCTTTTGCATTCACAACAACATCAGTATTTGATACCTATAGTGAGTCCTAAATAATCTCATCATATTCAAGGAATAGTCTAACTAAGATTTCTTAACCCAGTTCCCTTACTTTACTGATACATTTCCTGATTATCCTCTCTAACCTTTCACTATCATCTATCCAATGTGTACAGTCCAAATGATATTCCAGCTCAACCATACAGTCATGCAAAATATTTATTTTATGATAATACTGATGGTGAAAATGTTGTTAGGTAATAGAAATGGGAAGAATACGTAATGTAAATGTTTCATTTACAACTAATTAAGGCATGAGGGCCACGGCTAAGAGACAAAGACGAAAACAGTTTACAGTATTCTGGTATTCACCTTAATCATGTTGAGAAGTGAGACACATTGCAAGGGGAACAGAAGTGAACACACTGAGATTCACCACATGACTAAAGCCAGAAATACACAAGGGAAAAGAAGTAGACAATAATTACTGATTAACTACTTCTCCCTCACCATTGTCATTCCCACCTACTTAATCTCCATTTCTCGCAGACTTCCCAGTTCTCCATCTGCCTGCTACTGAATTGGCTCTGCCACTCCATTGTGAACTGGGAGACATAAGTCACAGAGTGAATACTCACACATCTCGCAGTGTCTCTACAATTGCCTGCATCCTAAATCCAAGATCTGTATTGGGTAACTTCTTGCTGTGCATAAGTAACTACCCTGTTCCCTGTCCATATGCCATCCACCAATTAGGATGGGCATTGCTTTCCAGGTATTAATCTTCATTCTTAATTTAATTTAATTGCAACTCTGCTCTGGTGGCAATTTCCCTATGCACCCATTTTCCCCCTTTCCTGCACACTCCTACATATGGCCTCTACAAATTTCAACTTTAAATTCGTTCAATGTTCTTCCAGTGAATCCCATTCCAGCTCTTTTATCATTATCTGTTACTGACTGCAATCTGCAGTAATTTCCAGAAATAAATCTAGCAGCTGTCTCATAACCTTACTTATGTCAGTATACCTTTAAAAACAGTTTAAAGGGTCCTTAAAATGCTTAAAACCAACAGCAGATCATTTTAGAAGCATTTTCCAATAGTTTGAGAGTAAAAAAACATGTCAGTAAGGAGAGCTTGAGGTATTTTATAAGTTTTCGAAAGTACTATAAAGAAAGTTAAAAAAAAAAATTTAAAAGCCTTTTGGCCCCATTCATTTTCAGAGGTGTAAGACGAGATGACAATTAATTAGGTCCAACACTTTGCGTTTTAGAAACTTGTATTAAAGAGATATTGTGAACTATGTGATCTTGCAAGCTCATGGAAAAAATTGAGATTGCACGTGAAACAGTTTTCTCTTGATTTTTAAGGGATAGTAAAGATTCTTAGCTAAAAATGTTCAGCATAAAATAATACGCAACATATGAAAAAATAGAGTCAATAACTAAGAGGAAAGAATGTTTTTAAACAAAATAAGAGACTTTGCTGACTTTGCAATTCAGCATTTCTGCGAACATACAAATCTGAGGGTGTATAAATGACATTTAGATTAAATAGAAGTTTCCACTGAACACATGGAGTGATTTTCGTAAAGATTCTGACAATATATCAGCCGTAAAAGGGAAATTAAGGTTGAAACATAATGGCTGCTAGAAAGCATCATTTTGGAAACAAAGGATCAGCATTAATGGAAATAGATAATGAGTAAATAATATTACCATCAGATAGAGAATCAAATTTAGCAAAGTTTGAGATATATTACAGATCGGTAGCACCCATATATTTGGAGATAAATGACATCAAAGTTTTTAGCTGACTTTGCACTTATAGTCAGAGTAGATTTTCACTATCAAATAAATTTGGAATCTAGACACGTTATATGTCAAACATTGAGGAAATTATTATAGAATATTTTGATAACAGAATTATTTCACAGACTGAAGAATTGTAGGAATGATGACAGATTAAAGCTTTTACAACTTTAGCTTGAAATCCACAACACCTAGGAGAAAAACTCTCATAGCTAAAATTGACATTTAAAATATGCTTCACAATAGATCAAAATTTCAGAGTGACTGGGGAAAAAAAATAAGGTTTCTCTTTGTCAAATCACATGTTTGCTGAGTCAGCTGGCCCAATATGAATATAAGGAAGCCAAGCAAGCCACGAGAAGCAGTAGTGATCCAGTAGAAATTGAATTGAGAGGACAGTGTGGTCATCGCGGATATGTAGGCGAAAATTTTGGTAGTGACGCAACAGTGTTGCGGGCTCACTCTTCCTTTGAGATGAACTTTTAACTTTCATCCAGGGAGGAGAAAGTTTCTTACTGTGAGAGGATGGTTTAACCTGTAATGATTTATTTCAGATACAAGTCTGATGCTTTTCTATTAGGCCTACGCTGGTACCGAGTTTATGTATGAACTTTTGCAAAATATATCATTTTTAATTTATGAGAAAGTTTGAAGTTATATTTTGAGAACATACTTTTTCCCTTGAGGTAATTATGAAAGATTGGCAACCGTTAAATAGAATCTGTAAGGGTAACAGACACAATCACAGTTAGGACAAGCTACTGTATGCTACAACCCCCAGCTAGTAGATTGTTTTACACAGCCCTTTTTCGCACCCTCTCCTCCTGTATTTGAAACTGAAAATGTGGTCCCCACCACCGTATTTGACCAATGGTCTGACCAAAATTTTGTAACCCAATTCCTTTATTTCTCTTGTACATCCCCTCATTACTCTCTCCAACAAGTGCAGAATTTTGAAACCTTTTCCTGCTAGTTGTCCAATGTGTCCTGCCCAGTTAAGCTTGTTATCAGACGTAATGCCAAGATATTTACGTTTCAAGTCTTCAACAAGCAATTCTTTCCCCACTTTATAATCATAATCAGCCTTTAGTTTTTTATCTGTGTGTCTAATAAGCTGACTCTTCATTCCATTTATCTCCATCCCATATTTACCAATCCAACTAGATATCTTGTCCAGATCACCCTGCAATTGTTTACAGTCCTCTACCGTTTTTGATCCTTTTATATAGCATTATGTCATCGGCAAACAATCTAATTTCTGATAGTAAACCATCAACACAATTATTCATTAGAATAATGAATAGCAGTGGTCCCAACATGCCACCCTATGGCACTCCTATCTTTACTTCCACTTTTTTTGATACTGCATTTTCTACCCTAACTTTTTGTTTTCTACCTTTTAAAAATTCTACTTCCCAGCACATCACTTTCTCATCCACTCCAATACTTTTTATCTTATTTACTACCATTTTTCTTTCACACTCTCCTGTCCTCCAATAATTTCCAACATTGCTCCTTTATAATATCTGTCATTGATTATTTCGTATATTGAATTGAATTGAATTTTATTTGATCCATGAAGTCATAATTTATGACATAGGACAAGTCATCAGTAATTACAATAAGCATTACAATATAATTTTTTCACACAATATAGGATTACATATCATTATTATAATTATCATACTTAAAATTGCACAGTCAATACATATGTTCAACTGAAGTTAAATTAATATTTCAATGTTTTACAAGTTACAATACAAAATAATTTAATCATGTTTGTTCATTTCTCAATTGTTCACATATTCATTGACACTATAGAAGCTATTGACTAATAAAAAAAATTTTAGCTTATATTTAAAATTATGTAAATTTGATATTTGTTTTATGTTTTCAGGAAGAGAGTTGTACAGAATTTTAGGCTTGTAGAGTACACTATTTTGGTATAAAGCTTTCTTGTGCCACTCTATATGGAAATTATTCCTATTCCTTGTTTCGTGTTTATGTATTTCCTTATTTAGCGCTGCATATTCCTGATGTGATTTCAGGAAGCAGATACACTCAAATAAGTATATACATGGTAGAGTCAGTATTTTTAGTTCTTTAAAAATATCCCTGCAGGATTCTCTACGTTTCATACCTTTCATGATTCTTATAGCTCTCTTTTGAAGTATGAATGCCTGTTTTGCATGTGTTGAATTTCCCCAAAAAATCAGCTATAATATATGAATAGTAGGCACACAACATTGTTTTCAAAGAGCAGCAATCTTTAAGCATTCTTAAAATATAACAACATTTGCTTAACTTCTTATTCAGTGATTCAACATGTTTATCCCACTTTAAATGTTCATTCAACCATATTCCTAAAAATTTTGTGTCATGTATTTGTTTTATATAGGTATCTCCTATCTTCACTAAATTACTACTGTTATTTTTGTTTATTATATGAGTGAAACTAATCCATACTGTCTTTTCATGATTTACAATCAAGCAATTATCATGGAACCACTT
The DNA here is from genome assembly GCA_031002005.1 of Vandiemenella viatica. Lineage (NCBI taxonomy): Eukaryota > Metazoa > Arthropoda > Insecta > Orthoptera > Morabidae > Vandiemenella > Vandiemenella viatica. The sequence goes on along the minus strand of JARYHS010009186.1, from coordinate 223,328,600 downwards.
TTCCACTTCTTTTGTTGTTGCAGTAATTTTCTGTTGTAGGTCAACTTCATCCTGCCCTTTTATAAAAATATTAGTGTCGTCTGCAAACAATACCTCATCAGCTGTTAATAAATGATTTGGTAAATCATTTATATATATAAGAAATAGTAAGGGTCCTAAGACTGAGCCTTGTGGTACTCCGTGGTCAACTTTCTGATACTCTGAAAAATATTCTTTACCATCATGACATACTTTTACTCTCTGGTACCTGTTGGAGAGATATGATTTAAACCAATCATATGCTTTGCCACGAATACCGTATCTGTACAATTTTATTAATAAGAGGTCATGCCTAATAAGATCAAAGGCCTTGGACAGGTCTAAGAATAACCCACTGTTTATTTCACCCTTATCCACTGCACTGAGAACAGTATTTAGAAAATTGTAAATAACTGTTTCTGTGGACCTATTTTCCTAAACCCATGTTGTGAATTGCTTAGTATTTTGTTTCTAGTGAGAAAATCAGTGAGCCTTTCATACATTACTCTTTCAATTATTTTTGAAAATCCAGGTAGTAGAGACAAAGGTCTGTAGTTCTTTATGTTATATTTGTCATCCTTTTTGTAAAGTGGTGTTACTGTTGAATACTTTATTTCTGTTGGGAATATTCCTGCACTAAAGGAATCATTAATAATATCTGTAAGCTGGGAAACAATGTATCCTGAGCTGAGTTTAATGATTTTGTCTGGGATCCCATCAATACTGCAGGACATTTTATTTTTAATTTAGAAATAGCATTTCCTACTTCTGTTATAGTAACTGGATATAGAAACATAGTTTTTTCATTCATGGGGACATTTATATTACCATTTCTACTGCACATCTCGCTGGTGAAATTTTTTGCTGTTTGTGTAGTGTTTACTGAAAATATCTGCAATCTTTTTGGGTCCTGAATAATTTTTCCTTCACTTTTTATAACATATGAATTAGTTTTTGCTTTAAAATTGCCTGTGCTTTTATTTATAATTTTCCAAATGGATTTAATTTTATTTGAGCTCTTGGAAATATTAGTATCATTTGTCTGCTTTTTTGCTGCTAATATTACTTTTTTGAAAATTTTTCTATAGCATTTTACATGTGACTTTAAATTTTAATTTTGTTTGGATAATTTGTTTAAAATTCTAAGATTTTCTGCAGAATTTTTAATGCCCTTGGTTATCCACATGATTGGATTGCTTGTAATTCTAACTCTTTTTAATGGGAATGCAACTTCAAAACAATACTTATAATTAGACATAAAACAATTGAACTTATCATCTATACTATTATGCATTCCTTCCCCCCACTTCATATTTTGAAGCATGTAGTTGAAAGTCATGATATTATCATCATTAAAGGACCTCCTCTGCACATACTTTTCACCAGTCCTGCAAGATTTGGTGAATATGTTCTCTACAGATAATTTAATTTTTATTAACAACTCTAATTGTCCCCATTTGCTTTCCCTCCAAGAGGGGCCGCACACTACACCACACTGCTCAAGCAGTAAATCTGTTTTGTATTCTGATTTTCTCACTTCCACAGAACATTCACTCATCAGTGAATATTCACCCTCCAGTAGTTGCGAGACTTTAAAGCCTCTTCCTGCCACCTACCCAATTGATTTGTTACTAAAGGCCAAAATGTTTACACTGTATTCCTTCAAAAAGCAATTGCTTCTGCCTAATAATCAAATGAAAACTTTTATTTTACAATCCATGTACCTAATAAGCAGTTTCTCTTTGTCATTTATTTTTCATTCCTTGCTGATATAATAAACTAGATATTCTGTCTAGATCCGTCTTAAGCTGTTCATAATCCTGTCTCTTATTAATTCTATTATACAACAATATATCATCTGCAAACAACCAACTTCTAACAGTAAACTCTCAATGCCATTAATGCTGTTTCCATTATCTTTGTACAATTTGACTGACTTGCAACATATTTTGTTTCTTTTAGCAATTAATTTAATTGCAATGGAGTGCATGCTCTGGTGGCAATTTCCCTACACACCAATTCCCCCCCCCCCTTCCCCTCCTTTCTGGCACCAACCTACTTTTGTCCTCTGCATATTTCAACTTTAAATTGTTGGGACGTTTTTGGTATGTCATTCATCAGTTCTCTTGGTAACTTATTCCAATCCTTGACCCCCTTACCTAAGAAAGAACACCCTTGTGCCTGAAATTGGGTGCCAGCATATGGTCATGGTCATCTTTTCCCTTCCATGCATTACTTTTAATTCTTACACCAAAATCTTTCCACACCTGATCACCAATATATTCCTTAACACTCCCATGACTTTCTTCACCCTCCTCCTGTCTTCCAATGAATCCCATTCCAACTCTTTTATCATATCAGTTACAGATTTTGTTATGTGGTAATTTCTAGTGACAAATCTAGCAGCTCTTCTTTACACCCACTCCAGTTTGCGAGGTTCCTCTTATCGCTATTTTGACTGCGACAAGAAAGATTGATAGCCCGTTTTATTTGGCACTTGGCCCTAATATGCCTTTTTAACGGTAGTCGCTATCACCTCACCGATATATTAATATACAGTACTTTTATTACAAAAACTTCAATAATGTCTCAATTTGCGCAACGGATATTCTAATACTATGTAAATAACTTTCACCACACTTTTGCTATAATCCACAATTTATTATACTCAAAAATTCACACAAAACAAACAATGCTTTTACTGAAACGATATTCTGTACAAATTTGCCTTGCGCTCGTCGAAATTAGTTTCTTCACATATTCACGCTATGCTAGCTCAAAACAGTCTCTCACGCCATATTGGCTTCTTCCTTCTGCGACACTCAATCTCATACTAACTAACAACCATCCCTCTCGCCATATTGGCTTCTTTCTCCTGCGACAACATAACATTACAGTACTGCCAACTTCTCGCAACACAAATTACTAAAATAACTTATAATTACCCCGTCCTACACAAACTAATATACTAGAAGACTTATTTATAAACAATTTATAATATAATACTATAACGCCGTAATGACTGGTGAGTGGGGACCTCACAAGTTCCTGTATTTGATACCCCAAATGTGGGGTACATATTACTCCACCATATGCAAGCAATTGTCTTACGAAAGTTTTGTAACCCAATTCCTTTGCTTGTCTCGCACATCCACTCATCACTCTCTCCAACAAGTGTAGAATTTTTGAAACCTTTCCCTACTACCTGTCCACTTTGTCCTGCCGAGTTGAGCTTGTTATCAAATGTAATGCCAAGATATTTACATTTCAAGTCTCAACAGGCAATTATTTCCCCATCTTGTAATCATAATCAACCATTAGTTTTTTATCTGTGTATCTAATAAGCTGACTCTTCTTTGTATTTATCTTCATCCCATGTTTACCAACCCAAGCTAGATATCCTGTCCAGATCACCCTGCAGCTATTCACAGGCCTCTACTGTTTTGATACTTTTATATAGTATTATGTCATCTGCAGACAACCTAACTTCTGATAGTAAACCATCAATACAACCATTCATTAGAGTAAAGAATAGCAATGGTCCCAATATGCTATCCTGTGGCACTCCCATTTTTCCTTCCACTTCATTTGATGCTGCATTTTCTACCCTAACTTTTTGTTTTCTACTTTTAAAAATTCTTTTACCCAGCAAATCACTGTCTCATCCACTCCAATAGTTTTTACCTTATTAACCACCATTTTATGGCTCAGTGTGTCAAAGGCCTTTGGAAAATCTAGCGCAATACTATCAATTTGGCCTCCCTTGTACACTTCATCCGAAATATCTTGCATATATCCTACTAACTGAGATTCATGAATATCCTTGACTAAAGCCATGTTGCCTACTTGAAAATCACTTACACTCCTGACGTATATTTCTGGTGTGGTTGCATATCAGTCTCTCCATTAATTTACCTACCACTGATGTCAAACTAATTGGCCTATAATTTTTTACTCTATTTTTTCACCCCTCATTTATATACCCGTACACACCTGAATAAATGGGTGAGTGGTTGTCTCAGCTGCAGGTAAATGTGTTAATTATTTTATTTTGTAATGATAAATGTGTTAACAGTCAATGTGAACAACAAAATTCTCATGAAATTTCATGTTTCATAGTTTCTTAACCACATCACTATCTGTGGTTGAGATCGAGAACTTTCAAGACTTCCTTAGTGCACATCATTTTACAAGTGCATTTTCTGAACTCTTCTTAAGTAATTTGACAGTTTATTCATTATTAAACTTCCAGCTGAAAATCCAAGATATAATATTTAAACGTAACTATAGTTCTGTATGTTGGAAAATATACATTCCTAAATAGAGTGTAATAAATAAATGTCAATAAAACATTTACTGTGAACATTGACTCTTCATTATATAATGCTTGGCTCTAAGCTTGCCTGACAGTTCTTGATATTTTATTGTAGGTTGAAACGTGAGCGTGAAAGGGAACCTCTAGATTTAGAAGACGAGATGACACAGACTTCTAGTCCCGGAGGATGGCAGAGCCGTCTGTCAGCATTTCTCCATGTGCACCGTGGGAGCCGTGCATCATCACGAAAATCTTCTCGTGCTTCAGATGCTAGTGATTTGTCAGAACTTGGAGGAGCATGGCTTAATCTTCCACTGCTATTTTTGACAAGTGCACATCAGGTTGTAGGTGTCGGTTCAAGTGTTGTTCAATCTGATGGTTTGAGTGCCCCCCTCAAATGGCAATGGAAATGTATGTATAATGGTGAGTGAACCATCACCAGAAACTGGACCAGTAACTATGGACACAAGTAGTGTCAGTGTGCCAGATTCTGAACACGTATCAGGTAGACAAGTTTCTCAACGAAATGGTAATGACACTGTTACAGTGAGAAGCTCACCAGAAGATTTAAAGACTGCAGAACTCAGGCTGAGTGAGATACACACAGAAGTTACTAATACTTCATCTGTAGTGGAAAAACCTTCCACCTTACCTGAACAAAGCAGTCGTAGAGACTCTTCTCATTTTGACAGGGGTTCCTCATCAGACATAGCTAGTAGTCCTAAGGACAGGCACCCATTAGGTCTTTTGCCTGGTGGTAATGTCCTGTCACTGTGCCCTTCAGAACCCAGTAGTTTTGATGAATGTAGCTTAATCACTAGGCCAACATTGGAGACTTGCATTGATCCTTTAGAAAAACATCCAACAAAATTTACTTCAGGAGGTCTGTCGTTACCACCCAGTAAACCTTCAATTGTGTTGGATGACCCTCCATTAAATCCAGCTCCCCTGGAAAGGCGGCCACAAAGAGGACGATATGCAGGTGATGCAACTTTAGTACATGTACTTGTACACAGGGAATCAGAAGAAGCTCCTGATGACAAAGGAAGCTGATGAATTTATAATTAATGTGCTTCTCTTTTAGTGTCCTTTCTGTGGAAAGAAGGATGAAGAAAGGGTAGCCATAAGAATATAATTCTAGCAGTTCTAAAGAGCATTCCCAGAGTTGGATTAGCCCATCCCCTGCTGAAATATATTTCACACATACTATAATAATAGTCATAGATCCATCCGAAGGAGTATTTGTTTCCCATTTGTGTGGAAAGGGGATTGGCTGCAAATTACCACTCATGGAATGTAAAGTTTAAGGGGGAAAAATCAGGCTGGTACAATCATTTAATTATCTCAACAAAATACTCAAAAATCCACATAAGTAAAAATGCGGACCAAGGTATAACTGAAGCATAGGCTTTCACGAATGGTAGAGTTCGCTTGAAGTGGATAACTAATGGAATAAATGAGTTGTTGTTACTGTTGTTATTAGAAATGATATTAAAGTGAAATATTATTTCGTCATGTTGGAATTGGTAGAATATAATGCAGTTGTTTACTTCCAGTGTGGATAGTGGCCTTCTAATGGAAATTTGGCTGCAATAAATTAGGTAAATAGAATTTTATATTGTGATGAAGAGGAAAGAACTGTAGTATGAGTGAGTGATAGTCAATTACAGTGCGTTTATAACTATAGTCAATTTGTAAATCTCATACTTTTCAAGCGAAAGTCCCAATTTTTTTACAATCAAATGACCCAATGTAATATGCTTTAACAACGATATTGCCACTAAAAATATGGGCTTCCTTTAAAGCCAACAGTGCTTTTATAACAGAAACTAGTTATTTACTGTAATATTTATGTTATGAATTAGAATGTTCTGTTAACGGTGATTGATGAATCCCATATTATTAGTGGTGACAGTGAAATAGTTTTTAGTGTTATTAAGAATGTTGTAATAATTATGTAATTCCTTGCTGCTTGTGCTACATTATGTTGGGGTTACTTCAGTCTTTTTCTTTGTTGTTTTGAACTGCTAGCTGACATAATTCATAAGATGTCTCCTCACAGGCATCCACTCTGAGTAAAGCAAGCAAAACTATGCAGACTGACGGAAGGTACCATTTTTGGCAATGATGCTCTTCTCACCAAAAAAATGAAAGATATCAGTTTTTATTAGTAGATCTGATTTTCTTTTTTATGCATTTAAACTTGCTTTTCTACTAGCACACTGAATATAGCTGATGCTAAGTTATTAGCAACATTATGGGCTCTGTTAAAACATTGTTTGTATTTTTTTTTTTTTTTATGCCAAACTGCCCATGAGCATTGACAATATTGTTATTGTATTATATATATATGTATATACATAAACTTGATCAAGTTGAAGGCCTATATAGTTGTTAACATTTTTATCACAAAAAGTTTAATATTGTGCTAGATAAAAGTGAAAGTGTGTGAAAAAATATTTTTGTGCACAGAGATAAAGAGTCTGTCAACTATCTATCATTGTTGATTTCAGGTACAATAGATATTGGTACTAATATGAAATACCATATTTTGCATAGAAACATTGAACCCATTCTTTAATTTATAATTTCTGAAGATCAGAAGTTCATTTTATGACTTTAAATATCTAATTCTAAAGAAAATTATCATTCAAATGGAAACAGTAATTGTTGCATGTCTTCTCACCATCAGAAAAATTGCTGCTAGATATTTTCAGGTACTTTTTCAGATTATTCACTTCTGGAAATAAATTTTGGTATAGAAACAGAATACATTACATAAAAATTTGTATTAATAATCACATAAATATCTCAATAGAAAAAGAATTTGGAATTCTAATTAGAAGATGATATATCAAACCTGATTCACATATGACACTCATGTTCAGTATAATATATCATTATTAGTGGCCTTTGTAAATTATTTTTGTACGATACAAATTAATTTTTAAGATTAAAATGGTTGCAAGAGAATCTGAAATAAATACATTAATTACTGATCGGTAGATTTAGAAATAAGATTTTTATATCTATTTCTTTTTTGTGCCTATAAACAATTAGAATTTTTATAATAGATTTATAATGAATATTCATTTTATTTTGACTGGAATGTGTAAATGGGCTAAAGTCTATAACATTGCCTAGACTCTCAGTTCCTTACATAGTTTCTTTCATAGAGAGTGGCAATGACTAGGATGGCTGGCTTTCGACACTTTTTCTCTCATGTTGTTAAGAGTATGTAGTACTACAAGTAAACTTTACTATTAAAAATTTTATCTGATAACAAATTAAACTTTTATGTTAGTTGCAACTAAATTCAATTGACTTGTAATATTTTAATGCAACCTCCTGACTTTATTTAGCGATATGTATTAATTGTTTAGAGTTCTCGTTACTGATTCCAAAATAGTGTTTAGTTTACATGTACTAATTACCCTAATGATTTTTGAACATCTTCTTTCATATTCTTATGGTTGTAGTCACAAACATATAGTATATTTGTGGTATTTAAAAAATTAACATGGTTTCAAAACTATTATTGCATAGAATATCTACTTTGTTAGTCTTGCACATGCAGCTGTTCTGCTTCTACTTGGAACAAAATTATAAGTGATTGTTTGAAACACATTCATCCTCATATATTCAATTGTTGTATGTTGAGTCAGTTTCCTGATTTTTGATAGTTTTGTATTTATTCGGTATCAGTATTTTGTTTTTCTGAAGTCCACTCATGTACAGTTGTTAGTCGTATATGCCTTACATGTGCAACACCATTACAGTTGTGTACTTAATACATTGTTACTGTTCTACTGCAGAAAACAAAAGTGAAATGATCCTGAAAACTGTTTTATAGTTATTACAGTGTCATTATTATCAACATTATTACTGTCAGGATGTCACAGCTGGTATTCATTCATCTCATCATTTAGGTTTAGTAAAAGACACATTATATACTAATAATATTCTATTTATTATTATTATTAATCATAATTGCCCTTGACAGTGTTTAAACTCAAATTATTCATGTTTATTCAGTTTTTGTTTCTATTTATCTTCTTCCTCTTCTCTTCCCAAAACCTCTTCATACATTCACTGTGTTCCTGTTATCTTTGTTCAGTCCATTTAGTTCCTTTTTTCTTCTGTATTTTAAATTTGGTGTTCATAATTTTGTTCCTGAATTGCCCCCTTTCCCGTGTCATTTCTTGCTGATCCCTGCACGAGTCAAGTCCTCTTATACTTACTGGAACCAAATGGTTTTCCTGAGCGAAACGTTTACCACATTAAGGATCCTCTTTGTGAGTCTAGTGCTGTTCATTCGCTGTAAATGTCCATAGAATTGTAATTTATGTCTTCTGATAATGTCTGTCAATCTATCTGTATGTTCGTATAGTTCTTTTGTTGGTCTATTCATCCATATGCCATCGTTATATATTGCTCCAAAAGTTTTCTAAGGATTTTGCACTCAACTTTTTCCACTTCCATAATGCTTGAAGCCCCAATAGTGGTTGTTTCTGATGCATATAATGCTTCTGGCAGTACCACTGTATTGTAATGTCTGGGTTTGGCCTGTCTTGATATATTTCTTTTGTTATGATATGACAATGTGAGTCTGTAAGCCTTCTGACGTTTTTCTGATCTTTCTGAATTTGATAGCTTGTTAGATCCTCTTACTTGTATGTATTCCCCTAGATATTTGAATTTCTCAACTCTTTTTATGTTTCCAAGTTTTGTGTGTATTGTTTGTACGTTGTTGTTTTGTTTCTCCATGTACTGCTTTTTTTCATATAGAGGTAATTTGATGTAGCTGTTACAATGCATCTTGTGCTTCCTGCCTATTGTTGCTGAGTATTGCCAGGTCATCCGCAAATGCCAGGCGTCTTATGATTGTTTTGGTATATCGTGTTCTTCCTAGCTGTTTTCCTTTGACCTGTTTTTCTCATTGTTTTTTGTCCAATATCATGTTGAATAAAATCGGTTTTAATCCACCTCTTTGCCTGACGCCCGTGTAAATTTTGAATGGTTCTGATGTTTCTCCCATAAATTTCACTTTAGACATGGTATCAGTGAGTGTTTGTTGTATCAGGGCCCTTGTCTCCTTGTCTATGCTGTATTCTTTCATTATGTCAAAGAGCGTCTGTCTGTCTATGGAATCATATTCCTTCCTGAAATCCACAAATGTCCCTACAATATTGTTTGTTTGTCTTATCTTCAGGAGTGTTCACAGATTCCAGATTTGTTCAATGCATATTGTATTTTGTATTTATCTGTATATGTTTTTCATAGATCTTATAACAGCCTTTGATTCTGTTAATCAGGGAAACTCTCTTGAGTATCTTACCCTTAATTGGGTGACCTGACAAATGTATCCAATTAATTAGGCTACTAAATGATAGCACGAATGCCACTGTTGTTACCAGAAGTGAACAAGGAAAGCCCTTCTAGATCACTGCAGGTGTGAAACGGGTGTGTTCTGGCTCCTACCTTATTTGCAATTTTTGTGGGAAGTCTACATATCTTATCAGTAACAAAATGCTATGGGTGTGGATATTATAGACAGAACTGACAGATAACTATTTCATCTTAACAGACTACGAGTCAAGTCCAAAGTGACCTTAACTTCAGTCGTTGAACTTCAAAATGCAGATGACGTTGTGGTTAGGGCTATCTCAGAGGAGGAATTACAGATTATTTTAAATGTATTTACAGAAGCTTACTAGACAATTAGACTAGAGCTTAATGCTACCAAGACACATCCTCTACCAGCCAGCACAAAACTCCAACATAGCGGCCCCATCTATTATAGTCAAAGGAAAAAAAACAGGAAGTAGAACATTTTCCCTGTCTTGGCCATATCTCAAAAAAGGAAAATATTGATACAGAAATTCAGTATCGAATAAGATTTGCTAGTGCAGCTTACGGCCGTCTTAAAGAGAGTATTTTACAATAATGACATCTGTTCTGTTTACAGCACCATTGTATTACCAACTCTACTTTTCAGTTGTGAGACTTGGACTACCTACAGAAGACACTTAAAATTTCTGGAGAAATATCACCAATGCTGTCTGAGAAGAATTCTGAAGATAAAATTTCAAGGCTGTCGAACAAAGTCAGTATACTAGAAGAAGCAAATACCACAAGCATTGAAGCTATAATAATTAAACACCAACTTAGATGGTTTGGACAAGTCATCCAAATGTCGAATAGTTGACTCCCGAAACAATTAATTTATTCACAACTAAAGAATCCTCAAGGAGGACAAATGAAGCAATACGACTTTGAACTTGACGCCAGTCTTAAGAAATGTGTGATGAATAAAAACAACTGGGAGGATGAACCCTGTAATTGATCTGCATGGCGACAAATGGTTCACAAGGGATCACAGCATTATGAAGAGCACAATAACAACTAGAATCCAACATAAGAAATCGTAGGAAGGAACAGGTGAAGTTGAGAAGAGATGTTCCGTCACAATTTCATGCTGATGAGTGCCATCATTGTGGAAGACCCTGCTATTCTAGAATTGGACTTTTCAGCCACTTAAAGACACATAGATGATAAGTAGAAAGATATTGCATACTTGCAAACGAGTGACTGTCTTGATAATGATGATGATATTATTTACTGTGCAGTATTCATTGTTAGGATTTAACTTTATCTAAAAAGAGATATTAACATGAGGGAAGATGTTCTTGTAAAGTAACTGTTACAACCAAATTATTTATTCTGCAATAATTTCAAATGTACTTTGAGCTTTGCTCCAGTTTAGTCAAAACGTTCAGCAATAAGTTTTCCAATTTCTTTGATACCGGTTAGCTTAAAATACTATTAGTATAGAAGCTACTAAAACACCTGTCTTTACTGGAATACAGAATATATTGGAACCAAAGTTTCATACTGCAAAATTCTAAACAAACAGTACCAAAAAGAAATATGAATAAGATGAATGTGAAACAGGAAAACATAGGATTATTAAATTTATATAGAAAAAAAATCAGCACTTAACTGAATAGGTATTCACATTAAAAAATACTGTAATACTCCAAAAAAGGAAAAACCTATAATTCTTTAATTTAAAAAAAAAAATCGATCAGCTGGAAATAAAAATGTAATACAGAAGAATCAGTTTATTTACAAACTGATTCACTTTTGGATTGCTTAATAATCCTCTTTCTGTATCTTCATTTAATAGTTTCCTGGAGAAATTTTGGGAAAACCAGCGATCAAATACTTGCCTTTCCAAGTATCAGGCCAAAATGTTAACTATTCACCCACATTACGGGCTAGAACAGAATTTCCCAAATGGTCAGTTATGACCAGGTATCAGAACTGGCAGCTCACCTTGCCTTCACCTCACAGTACATCAAAGAGAATTTGCTAGCTCTGTAGACTAATGTAAAAGAATTTTTTTCCCTAATCAGCAGTGACAAAGAATGGATAAGGAATCCATTTACTTTTAACATAGAATCCAACATGGAATTGCTGAATTCAGATGTTGACTCTATGCTTGAACTGTCATGTGACACATCACTCAAACATGTATATGAGAGAATACCACTGATGAATTTTTGTCTATCATGTCATACAGAGTATCCTATTCTGTAAAATTTCTGACTGAGTTTGCCACAACCTACACGTCTAAACAGATTTTCAACACTGGTTTTCATAAAAAGTAAATATAGTATCATATTGGAAGTCAAACCAGACATGAGAAAAATGTCATCACTTTTTCTTACAAATTTAAAATTTTTAGTTGTCAAAAAATAGCTTCACACTTTTTTTGGCTTTACTTCTCATCAAGATCATTACAGATGGTTAAGAATTTGGGCAAGGAATGAAAAGAAATTCAGTAATAGACTTTTGAAAGAACCATCCCAGCATTCATCTAGAGTGAATTGGGGAAACTATGGAAAAGCCATATTTGGATGGCCAGACGGTATTTCCTCCCAATCGTAAAACCAAAGTGTTACCATTCACCCACCATGCTCAATTTCATTTTTCAATTACTTTTAGAAAATTTCATATAAGACTCATTTTGTAAATAATAGTTAAAGTACATGAAAATTATATTGACAGTCAAATAAAGTTTTATTTTACCTACACATCTCAAAATGTTTTTAGTGGTCTTGAAGAAAATCCTAAAAATAACTGTATCATAGGAAAGAAAAGTTTTGGAAATCTTGGGTTAGTGGATGTTGTATATACTAATTGTGTTACAGCAGAGGAAAATTGATAACTAGAGGGCAATTTACCACAACACATACGGGCATAAACAGGGAGAGGGAGCGAGTATTATAAACTACAGATACCACACAAAATGCAATTAGTTACACAATATGGAATCCTATAACTGCAAATGGTATGGAGGCATCATCTAGAATACACATTCCCTTCCTGCAGTGGAACCGTGAGTTATCTCAAGGTACTGGTAAAATGTTTCAAATAATAATAATAATAATAATATTTTTAAAAAAACTATAAAATACACCTTCCTCCCTTCAACTGTTGTGAGTGTTTGGCGGCTTTACCTTTCCTTTCTGTGTAAATATCTCTTCATTGCATTTCTTCCTACTCCATTTTTGCCAGCATATGAAGAGTACATGAAAAGATAGTCAAATTTGGTGCAATGTTTTGGTGGTTAACTTTATTCTTGCAAGAAGTGAGACACCAGGTGGAGTTAGATGTGCACACAGTGACGTCTGTAGGCATCGTCATGTGCACATCTAACTCCACCTGGTGTCTCACTTGCAAGAATAAGGTTAACCACCAGAAGATTGCATCATTTGTGTTTGTCTTTTTTTGTTCGTCTTTCCCATCTGTGGTAAGTGTTGGGTCTCATTACCCTATCCTTCCCTCATTGCATTGCCTTAAAGCATTTTCCGGCTAATTATTACTATTATGTATGTACTGTTATGAACTCAATTTTTTCTGTGTTCTAATTTTTAATATATATATTTCTGTCTGATCTTGCATTTACTTGTAAAAAGAATGGTTCCACTCTTATTCATTTACTAATCTTGAGATTGTTTTCCATCAATAACAAATAAGCACTTTATTTTATCAAGATCTCAAGCAGTACTACTCTTTTGACTGAAGCCATTTTCAACGTAAATTAACCATCACTATAAATTATTGTGTTACACTCATGTGTTACAACTAAATACCAATCAATTATTCAACTTATTTACACATAAAGGAAAGAAAAAACTACTCACCACTCAGTAAGGTTGAACGAAAGAGAGCAGTGACAAAAAACACTTTATAATATTGGGAAAATAGAACCATGTGATTGAGCTCATATGGGAACCCATGGGTGACACACCATGACTGCTGAATATGATATTCAGCAATACTTAATTATTACACAGATCCCCTTAATGGCTTCCATGCAGTAAATTAATTATCGTAAACTGTAATCATTTGGTTTCATATTCTGATTCTCTGACTTCAGTTCTATTGGTTCTCTTTTTAAATTCTGATCTTGCCTCTAGAGTTAGATCTAGCTCTTAGCTCTATGGTTGAAAGTTACAGTAGGTAATTTCATCTCATGCCATTACAGAAAATTGGCAACAGTATAATATGGCATCATGTCATCTCTCAAAAAAGTGTAAAAAGTTGATCAACTTTTGATGTGTATAAGCCAAAAGGAGCAAACAGGATGGAGGAATAGATGAGAGACAGTGATGATGTGATATTGGACAGACATATTTAGAGGGCAACTGTGAGTCCTCCTAAAGCCCCTTCACTAGCTTCTCCCCTTTTTCCCCCCTCTTCAGATGTAATTATTGCTGTATTTTGATTCCTTCTCTAAACGTGTCTGAAATAGATTTTTCAACTAGTGAAAGTTTTTTCCCTTGAGAAATTTAGTGTCACTCACCAATACAAATATTCTGTATTGATTATGAGAAAAGGTAATTTTTCTCTCCCCTTATGTAATATTATTTGTCAACTACATTCCCTTCATTTTTCTTAGACACTCCTTGTGGTTAGTGACTACGATGGATGTGAGGAATGCTTACAGTTCATATCTCGTGTTTAGTTTCTCACACAATTATTATTATTAACTACAATGGATTCCCAAAAAAAAAAAAATGAAAGCTGCTTTATAGCAAAATAAAAATTAGGATTGGGGAATAAACCATCACTTACCACAGATTATCATAAGATAGTGTCAGTAAATGAAAAAGTTAGGAACATACATGATACATTGTAATTATTGGATTTATAGCCTGCCTCAGAGGTAGAATATGGCATGCACAGTGCACTTGTTAAGGAGCAATTGTTACTATTTGTGGTGTGAAGTGGTTGGGAAAGGTTAAAAAATGGAGAACACAGCACAGGAAGTGGAAGGAACAAGTTGGAGAGAATCACAAACCACCTCTCACCAGAAGGTATAGTCTTTAAATTAATATTTTTCTGAATAACTGTTCATTTTTTATATATTCATTTTATTTTATATTGTTTTCATATCAATTTATGATAATCAGAATTTCCACCTTCCATGTAACATTTAATGAAATAGCGACAATGAAACTGCTGTTACGCAAGTTATTTATTTATTTTGTATGGCAGAAGAAATACAAAAACAGTAACTACATTAAATTACAATAAATATAACTACTACTACAGACTGATGTCCAACAATTGCAGCCATTCAATTGCTTCTGTGGTTGCTTCATGAATATGATGCATTGTACCACTGAATCTCCTTAGAGGGCATTCCATGGCAATGTGGTGAATGGTTTGATCGTAGTTACCACAGTTGCAAGAAGGCTTCTCTATCATTCCCAACTTGTACATCCAGTAGTTGCATCTACCGTGGCCTGTTCTCACTCGGTTCGATGTCATCTAGGTTTTCCTAGAAAGGTTGAATCCAGGAGGCTGTCATGTAGGGTCTTGGATTAGCGGGGCTGGAATTTGTCCAATCAGTGCACCATGCTTCGCCTATGTTGAAATTATTTTGGACCAGCTCTTGACCAAACTTCCATGTTGAATATCTAGATTTTAGTCTATTTGGAGCTTTGTGTGTGCAGTCCTGATGAAATGGAAGGTGTGGATATCTTAAGCATTTCTGCCATTCCTTTTTTAAAGCCACTTGTCTTCAGAGACATGGTGGGGCGATGTTACAGAGTAGAGGCAGCCAGTCTGTAAGTGTAGATTTAACAGTTCCAGATATTGTTCTCATTGTGTCATTTAGTTGAATGTCCATCTTTTTGTGTAACTGTTATTTAGCCATACTGGACTGCAGTATTTAGCAGTAGAGTATATCAGAACAAGATGTTCTAAGAGCTGCGGCATGTACTCCCCAACCCGTTCCTGAAAGTTTGTGAAGGATGTTATTTCAAGTTTTTACTTTTGCCGCTGTTTTATGGATATGTTCCATATATGTCAATGACCGGTCGAGAACCACACCTAGATATTTTGGATGGGGATTCTACTTCAGTAATTGGTCTCTGAATTTTATCTGAGGTCTGTAGTAGGATTTTCTATTGTTTGTGTGAAAAGACCTAACCTCTGTCTTATTTATATTCGGTTTCAGCCACCAAATGTTTAAGTACTCATTCAGTTTGTGAAGATCAGTTGCGAGATTTTCTTCAGATGTTTTGAAGTTGCTAGATTGTGGTGTCATGGCTATGTCATCAGCGTATATAAACTTCCTAGAAGTGGTAGATGGCGGTGAAGATGTTGAAAGTGGAGCAAGGACAGATCCTTGTGGTAGCCTGTTGTTTAATCTGTAAGATTTCCTTCTGTTCCCATTTAGGTGAACCTCAATCATTCGATTGCCTAGCATGTCATTCAACAGAGAGGCAATAAGCAAGGGTAGGGAAAATAAGCCCATCACTCATCACATGCAAAGACAGGAGAGCACAGGTCATTCAATCCCTTTACCAAATATCCTCATTTATTCATGATTAAGGTTTGGACCAAACTGCTGTAAAGCGTATTCTTATTTTTGTGTTCATCCAGTCCCTCCTGCCTTCATCTGTGGGAAGTGATGTGTTTATTTTCCCTATCCTTGCTTGTTTATGCTTTTTGTTTGTTATTTATTCATTTTGTAAACTTGTGGTGTATTTTGTTCTACACTTAGTTTATAATATATTAAATCATGTTTGATGTAATTAAAATTGTAACATTTGTGGTTGTTTACTAGTTGGTGTATTTAAGGTTGATAGCTGTACTAGTCGAAAAATGCATTGTAGTAAAGCAGAGATGTGCAATTACCATTCTTAATAATAACAATATAAATAGTGAGTAGTAAATAACCAGCAAATGTTACAATTTTAGGATTACATCAAATGTGGTATAGTAAGTTGTAAATTAACTGTAAATTTCAACAAAGATTTGTTGCTGATGATGCCTTGATAAGAGAAGAAATACAAAATCATTAAACAAACAAACAAAAAAGTTGCATTGGCATTATTTAGTAACAATTAATTAATTAAGCAACTGTGAGAAGAATGGCCTGCAACAATATTGCACTCCAATTAAAGAACGTAATCTCT
This sequence comes from Vandiemenella viatica, assembly GCA_031002005.1. NCBI lineage: Eukaryota > Metazoa > Arthropoda > Insecta > Orthoptera > Morabidae > Vandiemenella > Vandiemenella viatica. The sequence goes on along the minus strand of JARYHS010009186.1, from coordinate 223,311,767 downwards.
AAATGTAACTACAAACCATAGCAATAGATTTCCAGTCATGGCTTAAACAATATGCTATCATAGGCAACTTTTATTTTTGAGAAGATAAAATTAGCACCTAAATGATTTTGGTTTTGGTGGCAAGATATTGGAACTATTGATTATCAGTTCTCTTCATTTGGCTATGTGTCATAAGAACAGAAAATTTCATCTATTTAAATTTGTAGTATTAAGATGCTTTCTAGAAGTAAAGTTGTGAGTGTGTATAAGCTTACACATTAAATTAAGACTGCATAGTATAAACAAGTCCGCTCCTGGCATATTATTTAAGTACTTTTTCTTTTTTCAGATTATAAAATTTAGCATAAACACAACATTTGTTTGTTTTACTATTCTCTCACCAAAGCCAGACAACACATAAAAATTTCTTGGGAGAAACTCAATAGGAGATTTTTGGGGCTGAAGATCTAATTAAACAACAGATTAATTTAATAAAATTCAACAACTAGTGTTAAACAGTCCAAAATAAGTTATACCAACACATTTTTAATTGATGTTATTTCCTATTTCATCGAGAAAAATAAAATGCATTCCCTTTTTTATTTATAAACTTCAAAGTATTTCATCCCAAATTTGCATCTGAATCTGGATTTTCAAATGATTAAGAGTATTTTATTCCTTGTCTGTGCTTTTGTAACAATATGAATAATGAGAAAATGATTAGAAGGCAACATCACATCAGTTTAATATATGCCAAGTTTCTTGCTTATGTTCCATGACCTCCCTTACTGTATTGCATGTAAATTGTTGACATATGAGAGAACTAGTGCAATTGGTATACAAGTCTGTCCAGTTGCTGCTACATATCGTATATTCTTTAAGAAAGCCAACCAAAAGTCATACAATCAAATGACAGCATTCTTCCCTTCTTTGTCTCTGAAAATTTCCAATATCTCATTCATCTAGGATATCATCAAAATTCGATCAGCAAGATCCTGCTTGAAGATTTGAAGTGTAAATATCTTGGCATAATATTTGATAATAAGCTTGATTGAGTGGGGCAGGAGGTAGGGAAAGGTTACAAAATCCTACATTTAGTTGGAAGAGTGATGAGAGGATGTACAAGAGAAGAAAAGGATTTGGGTTACGAAACATTGGTAAGACAATTGCTTGAATATGGCAGTGTAATATGAGACCTACATTTTGGGTATAAAATTCAGGAGTTGGGTAGTGTGCAGAGAAGAGCTGTTAGATTTATATCTTTAAATTACTGCAGAAAACAATCAGTAATCAATACAATAAAGGAGCTGAAATAGGATTTATTGGAAGACAGTAGAAGGGTGAAGAGAAATATGGGAGTGCACAAGGTGTACTGGTGATAAGACATGGAAAGACATTGGTGGAAGAATTAAGAGCTGTTCATGTAAGGAAAAAGATGATCATGACCCAAGCTGGCTCTTGATTCCAGGCAAGGATGTGGGAAAATTTTCTTTCCTTGATAGGGGAGTCGGGGATTGGAATCAATTTCCGAGGGAAATGATGGATAAATAACCAAAACATTTAAAATTCATAGAGGGCAAAAACAGGTGTGTACAAGAAAGGGTGAAAAATTTTCGTGGAGCAAAATTGGCAATGGATTGTGGGCTTCATCGATCAAATTAAAAATGAGAGTTTTCATTTTCCAAAATGGTCAAAGTTCAAGTAATTTTTTTAAAAGACAATGTGTGTTGTTCTTATCTAAGTTTGGCACTTAATGAATGTGACTACAACCATAAGATAAATCATTAATTGTTTCTGTTAAGATTTTTATTAAAATTCTGTAAGAGTTTAATAATGAAATCTGATTAATGCAATTTAAATTTTTTATAGTTTTGTATGAGGAAATATGTGTGATTACTTGCAATAAAGCAGGGTACTACTAATTGACATTTTTTAGGGTCTTTAAAGTATTCCCACAAGGCAAAGTAGTAATATGAGCAACGTTATGATTTAAATTTGGATGAGATATTTTAATATAAAGAGATTCAAAACTGACATTGGTCAACAGTAAATTTGTTAGCATTTGAATTAATCAACTAGAGTTAATGTACATGTGCCTGTCAGTTTGGTTTTCAAACAGAAAAGAGTGGATTGTTATTTGTGCGTGTGTGTGTGTGTGGGTGTTTATGAAAGATAAATTTGTGTGCATATGTGTATGATATATAAAATTATACGACATGTAAATAGTTTTGATTTTTTAAAACTCTGTGCCGAAGACTGGTAAAGATAATTGTGCAAGGAATGCTCTTTGCTTCTACCTTTTGAATAGATAATTATCCTTGTTAAATAATCTTGGTGGAATCATGCTTCCACATGCAGCTGTGATTATCGTTTTCAGATATGAAATATATCTGTATATAAAATATGTTCAAAGTTGTAAAAAAAAAGTTTCCAGTTTTTCTGTTAAATATTTATTAAATCAAAAGCCAATATAAGAAACTTGTTTTTTCTTTAGGATTTAATTAATTTATAAAGTGGGACTGGCAACAAGATTCCTGAATGTTCTAGAATGTTTGAGAATGCTCTAAATGTTCTAGAATGTTTGAGAATGTTCTTGACTATACTAGAAATTGGAAGCACATATCCAGAATCCTCTGGAGCATTCTCGCATGTTCCAGTATCCTTTTGTGTTGGGGATACTTTCTTGCTCAGAAGGGTATATATAAGAAATGGTGAGACACTTGCTTTAGTATACATTTGGAAAACGGATCAAGGAAAATTGAAAGTAATAGACAGTGGAATAAATTTCAGGGAAAATTATCATGTTATTAATACAAAAATATCAAGTTTTACTCAAGATTAATTATCTATAGCTTGCCGTAGTACGAAACTAAAAGAATTTGTATATGTATTCACAAAATATGCCTGACCTAACAGGCCAAATTAGATAACATGCGGGAACTCAGTCCCTCCCTCACTCCAATGATTCACACTGCCCATCAGAGAAAGATGGATCAGAAGAAAATAATCTCACAAAGTAGTAAGATCACAAATGTTGTTCGTAAGCAAGTATTCTAATAGAATGAGTTAATTATTTATGAAATAAACATCTGGTTACAGACTATGGGACAAAAAAATGAACAAATTACACCCTTAAGAAAATCAAACTAGTTCTCCAAACTATGCAAACTTACATAACTTCTTGTAGATACCAGTGCCAGATTAAGACAGCGCGGGGCCCGTAGCAAAATGTGAAGAAGGGGCCCTTGGTTTTTCACCGTCCAGGGTAGTAGTAGAGCATTTGCTAACTCCTGCTGCGTGGGTAATCCAGTACTGGTAGATACCATGTAATATGACAGACCAGATCCTATGAAGAACCCTCAAATACAAACCCAAAGGAAAAAGAGATTGTCACCAACAAGTGCTTAATGGGGTTGGTATATAATGCTTAGTCTGAACTTTAACTGTGATGTGTTGCCTTCGGAAAATAAATCGGTCGCCACTGGATTGTATAACCTCAATCAGGAAAGGTATGTTAAAATCAAAGTCACAAACAAACAATCGGCACCGAACGTAGTTTCAAAAATTAATTGATTGCAGATACTGAAAAGTGAACCGAAGCCAGATCAACCCGCATAAACACCTAACTGAATTTCAGTCATCTGGATCAGTCGTGGATCGTGTAACTACAACACACGCACCCATAATTCCAAAATGGTTGCCAAAAACGTTTCTACATGTATTTTGTGCTGCCTTCTGCCTACATTTCACGCCCAAACCACCAAATAAATGGATGTATTCACTCCACAAATCACAGTTACCAACTGACCATGAGGGGCTCTACCGCAACCCTATTTATAAAGCCGGTCTGTGAATCCAGTTCAGACTAGTTTCTCGCAGTTTGCCCCGAAAATCTTCGGTACAAAATAAATTACTTTTTATCTGAAAATTTTACATCAGGTAGCTTTCCCTCCAAACGTTAAAACTAACCCTGGTGAAAATTTCTGTAGCTATCATAGTTCTGCCATAAAAAAATTATTTTTCCAAAAATGTTTATAACACCTAAAGTTTAAGAGCTACGAAGCTGAAATAGGTTTTGAAATAATTTGTTTTCTCTCCTCTTTCATTTTATACCTAAATCCACTATCCTCTAACGGGGTAAAATGAAAAAATCTTATATGATGTGTAATTACAAAAAATGTACCTATATCTTTTGAACTATTGAACTTAAAACACTGAAAACAGTTTTAAACAATTTTACATTAACTTTTCCATAAGGCATCATCATTAACTAACTGTAATAAGAGTTCTTTAATAGCTTTTTCATCATTTAGAAATTCACCCTCCTTCTTCTATAATTTTAATTCTTACAAAACTTCTACTGGAAGTCGTTCTCCATACAAGTTTGTAATTACTTACTTTTTCAAATACCAGCAAAAATAGTGCGTATTTTCAAAAACCAATTGATGTGTTACACTCAGAAAAAATTCTTCTTTCATTTAAACACTACCCTCATTGAAAGTTTAACCTCATGGTATACCCAATTTTCAAAATCTTCCCAAAAATAATCCTTAAATTTTAGTTAAATCTCTCAAAATTTTATATTAGGTGTAATGAAAAATCATGTTTCTTTTGACCTCTACATCGTTTTCCTATCTATCAAAACTATGGCCCTAGGAAGTTTTAAACTGTCTATTGCATCATACAAAAAATGTGCTACTTTAACTTCTCAAAGTCTCATAACTCATCAGGAAAATTTCCTACCTACAAAGGTACAAATTATCATTTTACTCTACATGGCTTAAGGTAGCTGTGCAAATGAATGTAACATTTTCTTCTACCAAAACGTCTGATCCACATTTACCAGTTATGTTTACATTATGTTATGCCTTTAAATGACTGTTTACTTTAATAAATCACTTGAATTCCTTAAGAAATTGGCTTCAAACATTATCTGTAATGTTATTAGATTGAACTTGACACTCTATTGTATAAACAAATTTTGTGATGAAATTTCCAAATTTATATCATCTTACAAGATGGAGGAAGACCAGCAAGTAGATGGACCAAGACTAAAACACAAGATAAGAAGAAGACATATGAAATAAAGTTAATACAAAATTAAATAAAAAGTTGAGTTTTCTTTCAATAAACTTAATCATGTTCACGAAAATATGATCTTATCAGCCTTAGGACATTACATCAAAATGAAACACATTATTTTAGCCATGTGATCACAGGCTATACAGTAACTACAACGCCATCAAAATCTGACCAATAATTTTTGCATGACTCACTTTTAACAAAAAATTATTCTAAATTTCTCATTTATCAACCTCAAATTAATATTAAAAATATCCTACTTTACTTGCAGGAGAAAGGGCTGTACATTAATCAAAACCCCATCAATATTTAACAAGTAGAAAATCTTCCCCCGCCATTGTGTCCGAAATTGAGTGACAGGTTGTGGTCATAATCAACTTTTCTCTTCAATGCAATATTCCTAATTCTTACACCAATATCTTTCCATACCTTATCACCAATATATGAGGGTGGTCCCAGAAGTACCCGACCTAACAATGAAAAAAAAACAAAATTTTTGGAAAAAACTGTATTTATTTTCAACATAGTCTCCTTTCAGCTCTATACATTTATTCCAGCGATTTTCAATAGCTTCGATACCACTTTTATAAAAAGAACTGTCTTGCTCCTCGAAATAGCCATTAACTGCCGACATTACTTCTTTGTTGGTCGAAAATCTTTGAACACTGAGCCATTTTTTTAAGTTCGGGAACAGGAAGTAATCCGAGGGAGCTAAATCTGGCGAATAGGGTGCATGAGGTAGTAATTCGAACTTTAATTCATTAATTTTGGCCATTGCAATAATGGATCTGTAAGCTGGATGAAACAACACATTCTTCTTAGCCAAATGTGGTCGTTTTATCTTGATTTCTGCGCTCAAACGTTGCAATAACTTCGAATAATAATTGCCGTTGATTGTTTTTCCTTTTTCAAGATGGTCAATGAAAATTATCCCATGCGCATCCCAAAAAACAGACGCCATGACCTTGCCTGCAGATGGAACGGTCTTGGCCTTCTTTGGAGCAGGTTCTCCCTTTTCAGTCCATTGTTTTTATTCTTCTTTTGTCTCTGGGGTGAAGTGATGGACCCATGTTTCATCCATGGTTATGAAACGGCGCAAAAATTCAGCTTTTGTGCGGTGAAACATCGCTAAACACTCAATTCAAACATCTTCACGAAACTGTTTTTGCTCGAGTGTGAGCAAATGCGGCACCCACCTTGCACATAACTTTCTCTTGTCAAAATTTTCAGTTAATATGCGATGTACCGCACTTTTTGAAATGCCTACTATGTCTGCTAGCTCACGCACTTTCAGTTGACGATCATCCAGTACCGTTTTGTGGATTTTCTTCACCATTTCTGGAGTCGTCACCTCATTTGGTCGACCACTGCGATGTTCGTCTTGGCAGCTCGTACGGCCTCGTTTAAACTCTGCCACCCAATATTTTACTGTTGTAAACGAAGGAGAAGACTCACCCAGAGTAGAATCTAGCTCAGTTTTTATATCGGTTGGGCTGAGGCCTTTCAAATGAAAGTATTGCATCACATAACGATGACCAATTTTCTCCATTTTCATAAATTTACTCACAACGTTCAAGATTAATTGTTGCCAAACAAATGCGAAACAACGTAGTGTCTTCAAACTTGAAACATGTGCTTCATAGACTACGTGCTTTGAAATAAAGGGATATTTTTCAAACAACTACTGCCACCTCTCGGTCAGGCCGGGTACTTCTGGGACCACCCTCGTACATCTTATAGAGTACCATGAGTCTCTTCACCCTTATCCTGTATTCCAATGAATCCTATTCCAGTCCTTTTATCATATCGGTTACTGATTGTGTTCTGCAGTAACTTCCAGAGACAAATCTAGCAACCATTCTTTGCACCCACTCCAACTCTTGTATCTGATAACAAAAATGTGGGTCCCATACTACTACACAATATTCAAGCAATGGTCTGACACAAGTTTGGTAACCAAATCCCTTACTTCCCTTGTCACACTCTCCAACAAGTGCAGAATTTTGAAACCTTTTCCTACTACCTCTCCAATGTGTCCTACCTATTTGAGTTTGTTATCAAGTGTTATACCAAGGTATTTACATTTCAAATCTTCAACAAGCAATTCTTTTTCCACCTTATAATCAAAATCAACCTTTAGTTTTTTTTATCTGTGTGCCTAATAAGCTGATTCTTTCTTCTTTGTATTTATTTTCATCCCATGGTGACCTACACAGCGAGATATTCTGTCTGGATCACCCTGCAGCTGTTCAGTCTTTCACCGTTTTGATCTTATTATATAGTATCATGTCATCTGCAAACAACCTAACTTCTGATAGTAATCCATCTATACAATCATTAATTAAAATAATGAATAGCAATGGTCTCAATACGCTACCCTGTGGTGCACCCATTTTCACTCCCACTTCTTTTGATACTGCATTTCTTACTATAACTTTTTGCCTTTTATCTTTTAAGAATTCTTCTAGCCAGAAAAACGTTTTTTCATCCATTCCAATAATATTTACCTTATTTTTCCCTATTTTATGACTCACTCTGTGAAAAGATTATCAGTTTGACCTCCCTTGTCCATTTCATCTGAAATATCTTGCATGTAGCATACTAAGAACTAACTGAGATTTGCATGAAAATCCTTGCCTAAACCCATGTTGTCAACTTGAAAACCAATTACATTCATCACAGATACCTTTAATGCAGTTCCTTATCAATCTCTTCATTAATATGTCAAACTGATTGGCCTACAATTTCGACCCTATATGTCACCCCTCCTTTTTGCAGTGGTACTATTATCATACTTTTCCATTCCTCTGGTAAGCAGCAAGTATTCAGACTCAATTTTAATAACATTTCAAGATAATTTAAAACTGCACATTCTGCTATCTTTAAGACATACGTAGTAATATTATCTACACCAGAGCCTTTATGCTTTTTCAACTTCCTTAGTTTCTTCACGATATCCTCAGGATGAATTTTTTAGTCTGATCATTTTTACATGTCACATTAAAATTGAAACATACGGAAGACGAGAGCTATTTGGTAACAGGAGTAAGTAGACACAGTCTGTTTATTTTCTGAGTTTACTGTTAGAAATCACCACCAATCAAGTGGCATGTTCCTTCTTCTTCTTTTCACCCACCATTGTAATTTTAGAATGATTGCTGTAACAAAAAAAGATATTATTTCACAACGACTGATCTTTGACATGGTGAGTAGTTTTTTATGATTCCATTCTTTTTGTTTTATTCAATATTAACTGTATTTATTACGAGTGATCTAGTATAGCATTTGATGCAGTAATTTACTGTCTAAAACTATGTTTTTGTTTGGTTTCACATACTTCACGTTTGACCATTATGGTGGCCACTTTTATGAATGATAGTCGGTTGGGGTTAGTGGGCACGGTTAGGAGGAGGCTAGTTGGCTACATGTGCCAAATTACCCCGATACATTTTCTGAGGAATTTTTCCATTAAATGTTGAGATTTTCAAAGACCAAGATTATATGCCCGCATGGACAACTGATGGCCCAAATCCAGAACCCAATAAAGATCTCAGCCCAAATTTAATCACTGGTAGCTTGGAAACAGTTTTGGCTGAGCCTACATATTCAGGGACAGCTGGAAATAGACCTAATGCAGATGAGATGAATTTTGTAATATCAGAGTAGGACAGGCAAGAAGCTGGATGTTCTAATGATACTGTAGGTCCACAAACACCTTTAATCCCACTTCCTACTCATAGGTCTAAACCCTGAAGATATTAGGCCACTCAAAAAAGCAGGAGCAAGGAAGCAAACAAATAAGAGGTAGAAAAAGCAGCACCACAATTTTAACATATTTGCAAATTTTAAATCTCTAAGAACATAAAAGGAAACTGCAGAAAGAAAAAAAGATTACTAAACCGAGACCAAAAAAAGTTTGTTCCCTCGAAGGAATTAGTTAAAACTGATGCACACAAAAAATGACTATAAAACAATAACTCAGATGAAGAAATGTCATCAAAATCCGTCCAGTATTTTTTAAATCACTTTCAGCCAAAAATGATTCTAATAAATTTCTCAGATTTCAACCATCCCATCAATTTACGCTATTTTATTTGTTTCTCAATGAAATACGACCAGTAGTTTTTGTGTGTTGGCTACTGAGCTCAACGAAAATTATCTTAAACTTCTCACTTTATGATGTAACATCAAATTGAAACATACAGTTATTTATTTGTATTACCAAAGCCTATACATTAATAGAAACCCTATTAAAATCCAATCTGTAGTTTTTTAACTATAATAAATTTGTCACTTTACGATTTTATATCAAACTGAAACATATCATATTTTGCCCTTAGTACCAAGGGCTTTATATTAATCGAAGTCCAAATTAATATATAACCAGTAGGATTTGCGTCAATCGCTTTCAACGAAAAATTGTATTTAATTTCTCATTTTTTCCACGTCACATGAAAATGAAACGTACCACAATTAACACGAGGGATCACAGTCTATGCAATAATCCAAACCTCATCGAAATCCGACCAGTATTTCTTGCATGAATCGCATTCAGTGAAATATTGACACCTATTTTTTAAACATCTCATTTTTTTTGACTCACATCAAAATGAAACATACCCTATTTTACCCCGCAGTTTCTGCGTGAAAAACGTTCATCGAAACGAAGGCAGACTGCCATAAATCCAAGTTGTGTTGCATACAGTTGCACAAACAGACAAGATAGGAAACAACTTGGAATAACGTTTCGAAATTAAGTCACATTGTAATTATTGTACTTGAAGTGCCTGATAGGTACCGGTAACTGCAACATTAGGGCCCATCGTTATAAACTTATTCATTGCTCTCAACAGGATAATGTCGTTCTCCAGTATTTATTGGTGTAGTGGAGACAATCAGCATATGTTTCTACATTGCACATAAAAGGCTAATCTTATTGTAAACAAGTGTTGGAAGTCTAATTTAAGCGGGTCAAGTATACATCACGATGCAATGAATATGGTATTCTGCATGCTTTAGTCCAGTTCAATTTACACTGAAAGTGTACGATGAAATTAACTGTGATAATTTGTGCTGTGCGAACTATAAAAGGTGATGAAACAAACGTTGTTGTTACCCGAAATTTAGTTCACGATCCATTTCATGTGTTTAGGTGTGTCTACATAGTTTGATTTTGTAACGACAATATTAATGGAAATGTGGGTAGGTAGAAATGCAGCCTGTACCAGAAGGGTCAAACAATTTATTACTAGTTGTTAGTAATTTCATAAGCACCATGTTAGTGACACGACGTGTATCACATATCGCAATGTATACTACTCCCAATTAAGCTTCTGACTTTTGGAGACAGCACATCTCGAGAACTAAATGAGATATCGAAATTTTTTATTGTTTACTTTCAATTTCTCTCGTCGTGCTACATAAGAATCTATTATCAAATTTGACTTTGGGGCTATTTTTCTTCTGAATTTTAACCTAAAACACCTCACTTTTGAGACAGTATATCTCGAGAACTAAGCAGGATGTCAAAAAAAATATATATTCTTCATTTTTGGTCTATCTCGTCGAGTTAAATAATAATCCGTCATCAAATTGCGGTGCCGTGGTTGTCGTATGATACCCTTGAGGTTTTTGTACCTATTCCCCGTGTTTCTACAGCCGACCAATATTGCGACCTCTCCACCCCACTTCTCTCTATCCAGCTTCACTCCAGTGCAAGGTGAAGACGCCATGCGTCGTCTCCATATATTCCTTCCTCTATGACTGGAGAACGAATTTAACCTTGCAATTTATAGAGGAGATACATTCCTCTCATTGCTTGTGGAATGTGTCCATCACAGAACATAGAAATCTGGAATTTGAAGAAATTCACTTGTTGAAACTCTGAAAGGCAATTTAGGTGCAAACACAGAAAGGTAGAAATATTAGAAGTGGAGTCTCATAAGTGTTGTTGATTCAATTATAAGCCATTGCCTCTGGTGGGATCAAGAAGAAGCAGGAGCACTGATGAGAAATACGCACAGCCAGACCAAGTAAACTGAAAATTATTATTTTTTAAATTTGTATATAAATAATAAGTTGGTACATTGTTTCATATGATGTAATTTTGCTACGGCATTGAACCTTCATCTGACAGAAAGCAATAACGGATGGTTTTCTGATTTCCTTCGCATTTTGCCAATCTCGTTGGAGTATTTTATACGGCCATAAAATGGTAAAATTTCTGATTTTCAAAACCCTGGTCTTACATTCCCATCAGATTCTTCTGCATCCAGAGTCGAAAGGAGTAGGGCCTATATGCGTTGCTCAAAGATGCATTTCTGTGAAGGAAATTATGAAAGTAGGTGAAGTACTTTGTTAGGAAGCAAATCTACATGGAATTTTTAACTTTTATCCAAACACATTTCCAATAATTTGTCAAGCCCGACTCAAGCGATGGTTGAATATTCTTTCCGTTGTTGGCATACCACCGATACAACCGATAAAAGGTTTCATTAATAAAGGAAAGGCGTCATCCGCAACGAACACGTAAGAAATTATTAATCATACATAAAAGAGCTAGAGAAATTCCTGTGAGAGCAGCTACCTCCGTCAACTTTCACAAAAGATTGAATCGAAACATCAATCTTAGTGTGGACATGATTCTTGTCGCCGAGCAAAGTCCGAACAATGAATTTACGCAGCACGGAGCATTCTGAATTTTGAATCGAAACATGAGGCGTTTCCAAGAGTGCTGGTAGAAACTAGGCTTAACTATTCACAAAGCTGATCCAATATACCGTACGCTCGAAGCTTCACTAAAAGGCGGTTGTGTAGCATAGATTCGAAGGCTTTCTGAAAATAAAAAAAATAAAAAAATACCTTACCTCAACTTGTGACTGTACATGAATAACTTTCATTATGTTTATGCCTAAACAGGGCCAATTGTGTTCCTCATAGTCTTTTCTTCCGAAATTCTGGTTGGTTCGGTGTAAGCAAATCTTTTGTTCGAGCATATAATACTCTCCAGATTTCTACCACAAACAGATATAGAAAAGGTTGGTAGTTCCTAGGATCTCTTCAATCTCCTTCCTTGAAAATGGTAGTTCCCTGCGCGATCTTCCAGTTGAAAAGAACTTTTTTAACTTTTAAGGATTTCTACTATATATATCAGACAGAAATGCTCCCATTTCCGCCGATTACTCTGAAAATACACTTACTTGGATTCTATCGGGACCCGGTACTTCCCCCCACTTCAGGAACTCTGATTGCTTTAGAATACCTGCAATATCTATTCGTAACATATCTATACCTAATTCCACACAACGTCAAAAAATAATGGGCATATCCATATTTTCATCAGTGAACAAAGTTTTGAATTTGGTGTCAAGTTTTCTTTGTCGTGGCTTTCGTTAATCCCTCGTGAATTGTTGTCATTACAACTGGCTTTTCTTATATACAACCAAAACTTCTCATTATACGTGAGACTCTTAGAAACAGATTTGTAACAGGAATTATTAAAGGCCTCCAGCATCAATTTTATTCCTTTCTTATGGCTTTACACTTCGTCGACGTCTAAGTAGTTAAGAGATGGAAGAGGACTAGGGGCAAGTAATGGGAAGGAATTCCAACATAACCTTTTTTACGGAATCATCTGGACATTCGCCAGGAGAGATTTGGGGAAACCATTGAAAACCCAAATCTGGATGACTGGACGGGGATTCGAACCCGCGTCATACCGAAAGCGAGACCAAAAAATTACCGCTCACCCACCATGCTCTGTTTCAATTTTTTTTAATGTATCCTTAACTCAGCTAAGATTTAAAAATCACTACAACACCCCATCTTCTCGAACATTCGTGTATCCTTCTTTGCTTTTTGAGTAATCTTTTGACTTTACGGGCATACCACGGTGATAATTCTTCTCCTTTATTATACGTTTCGGTAAACGTATAAACTGAAATCACATGGAGGAAAGAAATATATGGAGACGACGCAAGGGACCTTCACCACACATTGAAGTGACGCTGGGTGAAGGAGGAATGGGGAGGCGTGGCCGCCATATTACCTATCCATACAGACACTGGGAATATGTACAAAAACCTCAAGGAGACTCTAGGATAAACATGACCCCGCAATCTGATGATGGACTATTATGTAACTCGATGAGACAAATAAAGAATAAAAAATTTCGAAATGTCGCCTAGTTCTCGAGATATACTGTCTCAAAAGTGAGGCATCTTGAGTTGAAATTCAGAAGAAAAATTTCGCAAAAGTCAAATTTGACGATGGATTTTTTTTGTAACACGAAGTGACAAATCGAAAATAAAGAATAAAATTTTTCGATATCTTGCTTAGTTTTCGGGATATACTGTCTCCAAATTGAGGGAATTGGGTTGTGTTTAATTTTAATTTAATTGCAATGGAGCACACACTCCGGTACAATTTCCCTATACACCCACCTACATTTGCCCTCTACAAATTTTAACTTTAAATTCTTTTAACATTTTCAGTAAGTTATTCATCATTTCCCTTGGTAAATCATTCCAATCCCTGACACCCTTCCCTAAAAAAAGAAAATCTTCCCACACCCTTGTGCCTGAAATAGACTGCCAGCTTGTGGTCATGGTCATCTTTTCCCTTCCATGAACTACTTTTCATACTACTGCAATATCTTTCCATGCCTCATCGCCAGTATACGCCCTGTACACTCCCATGACCCTCCTCATCCTGTCTTGCAATGAATTACATTCCAGCTCCTTTATCATATTGCATTCTGCGATAATTTCCAGAAACAAATCTAGCAGCCCTTATTTGCACCCTCTCCAACTCCTGTATTTGATACATAAAATGAGGGTCCCATACTACACTACCATATTCGAGCAATGGTCTGACTAAAGTTTTGTAACCCAATTCCTTTACTTCTCTCATGCATCCCCTCATCACTCTCTCCAACAAGTGCAGAATTTTGAAACATTTCCTACCACCTGTCCAATGTGTCCTACCCAGTTAAGCTTATTATCAAATGTAATGCCAAGATATTTACATTTCAAGTCTCCAGCAAGCAATTCTTTCCCCACCTTATATTCATAATAAACCTTTATATTTGTGTATCTAATTAGCTGACTTTCTTTGCATTTATCTTCATCCCATGTTTACCAACCCAACTAGATATCCTGTCCAGATCACCCTGCAACTGTTTACCGTCCTCTATCGTTTTGACCCTTTTATACAGCATTATGTCATCTGCAAACAATCTAATTTCAGATAATAAACAATCAACACAATTATTCATTAGAATAATGAATAGCAATGGTCCCCAATATGCTACCCTGAGGCACTCCCATTTTACTTCCACTTCCTTTGATACCGCATTTCCTACCCTAACTTTCTGTTTTCTACCTTTTAAAAATTCTTTTAACCAGCAAATCACTTTCTGTTCCACTCCAATAGTTTTTACCTTATTTACTAGCATTTTATGGCTCACTCTGTCAATCGCCTTTAAAAGATCTAGTGCTACACTATCAACATTTGGCCTCCCTTGTCCACTTCATTTTAAATATATTGCATATATCCCGGGATGTTCTGCACCAAAAATTAATTTTGCCGAAGCCACAATGAATTACATGATGGAAATGCAGAATGGATATTTCAGTTTTATTACTACCACTTGTGGTTAGGTTGAAATTCGACCTAGAGCAGAATAAAAATAGTTATCTTGTTACCATACATCATAAGCCTAACTGGTAAGAGCTGGAAGTAGTTTACATCGCGATACATTAACATGGTTCTCATGAAATTACTAACAATAATAGATAAATTCTTTGTCCTTTATGGAACAACAAAACCATTCTGGTACAGACTGCATTTAGATCTAACCATAATCTCCAATAAATTGCTGCTACAGAATCAAACTATGTAGCCACACACACGTATTTGTATCGCAAACTGCATTTGGGAAAACAACATCATTTGCTTCATCAAGATTCATAGATTGCATAGCATAATTTAACACATTTAATTTCATCATACACTGTCAGTATAAACTGCAATGTGACGAAAGAAAGCGCAATACCAAATTAACTGAATCGCTGATCCCTGATGAATCCAATTCTGATCGGAAAAAGAGTCAGATTTCCCTACAACACATCAAACATAGCTGGTGACATAATGATATATGTATTAATATATACCTCTGGTGTCCCATGCTGTCTCAGTGAGTACCAGATCAGATTTCGAGGTATCCTATCGAAAACCTTTTCAAGATCTAAAAAAGTTATTTGGAGTGGTTTTCTTTTTTTCTAGCACATAACCCTTTCATTTCCAAAGGGTATTGTAATCTTTGTCATATGAACTTTGCGGAGTTCACTACTCGACTGATTGAAGCGTATCCGCCATCCGGCTTTCCACCGCTCTAGTGGCCCATTCACTGTCCAGTTTGTAGGGCCTATGATGATCCGATTTTCCGATGAAGGACTCTTGTTGAACCATGAAAGGGGTTGCAGGACGTGTTGAATTTGCTTGGACTCCCAAACAACCAACACGGGCTCCTGCCGTATAACAAGTTATGGTGTTGGATCTTGATTGGAGGAAACAGCCTACGAATGTGCGATAAGGAGATTGGATCGCCGCTACTAGAACGTACGAGTTTAAAGGACTGCTTGGACCCCTTCTAGTAGCATGAATAGATGACACCATCCTACGATAGTTATACATGGAGGTCCTACAAGTTGGACCGTGAATAGGATGCTTTACTTCATATACAAATTCAAACTTGTAAATTCGTGCGTAGATAAAACACCGTTCAATTCATTGTTACTGCTATTACAGTATTGTAAGAAAGGAAACAATCACTTTATTAGCTAAGTGACAATAGGACGATTCTAATACCAAGATAAAAGATTAAAATGTATATATTGCAAAGTAAGCAGCTAACATAGGTCTTACAATTTCCTTTGAAAAAAATGGAAATCATGGCACAACAAAATAAATATTTAAAATTTCAAGAACAAAAGCTAGAAATAGTAAAAGAATTTAAATATCAGGGGGAATTAATTAATTGGAATACAACAGAACACAAGGCAATTGAATTCAGAAAAAATAAACTTGAATTGTCCTTCCAATTGCCAAGAGAGACATACAGGGCCACCGTAAGCGGGCATGCACCGCACGTGGGCGGCACATCGAGGGGGGTGGCAAAACGAGTGATCGACAGTCGGCGCCCCGCGATAGTTGCCACTCCATTGTCGCCAACCAGAACCCTGTTTTTCTCACCCAGTTTTTCCCTGGCCTGGGATCGCTAAACCAAATTCTTTGTTAAGGCTATGACTTTCTTAGATCCTTTCCTGAAATGCGCCGCATTCTTCCAACTATCCTTCCCACCACACCCCGAGTCACCTTCAGCAGACCGCCTAATCTAAAAAAACATTCTTGTACATAAATATTAACCCTCTGATGCTCCTAAACCACTGTTTAGATCCTTCCCTTGTAAGAGACCCCGTTGCAAAACTTGCGGAATGCATCCACCTACCACTACCTATAGCAACCCTGCTACTGGTGAAACCTACCCCATAATAGGTCATGCCACTTGTACAACCACCCATCTCATTTACCAGTTCACCTGCCTCCACTGTCCAAGTTCCTACATTGGCCTGACCTCAAATTCATTATCCATCAGAATGAATGGTCACAGACAAACAGTTTACTTCAAAAACCTGGACCTTAATAACTGCTCCACAGTCAGAGCCATTAGAGTACTTGCAGACACTACCTCCCAATCTGAAATCCACAGGTAGTAAGTAATTGGCATATCTACACATCCTGCAGACTAGACATCCCCCAGGCCTTAATTTCCGTTAATGTCTTCCATCCTCACCCTATACTGGCCAGTACAATAGTTTCATATATTTTTCAACATTTTTCAATTATATTTTTATTTATTTTTTTTTTTTATAACTATTATTTTTTCAACCATTTTAATCTTTCTTATACTCGCGGTTATATTATCGTTGCTCCCCCCCCACTATCTCCGACAATCCATTGCGTTCTACAAGTAGCTGCATTGAATGCAAGTCTTGCGCAAGCCCAGCCACCTACCTCTAACTTGAAAAAGGTTGAATAAAAGTCACTTGACAATGGCGGCAGAGATTGTGACTGCCGAAACGTCGTGGTCAAACGATGTACTAACTCGGCTAGCCACCCGAGAAAGTTTTATTCATTTACAACGCGGAGAAAATCTCCAGTCTTACATTGAAAAAGGTTTTTTCACCTGAAATATTGTATTTTTTTGTTTGTTTGTGTGTTGTTTTGCGTTGCTGCTGCCCACCTCAGTTGAATTTTGGTGAGCGTTGGGTATTTTTTCCCTTCTTTTCCATGTAAAAAAAAATCTGTAAATAACTCAAAAGACATAAAAATAGGATAAAATGGATCTGTGCATGGTGAAGTATGGGAAATTTGTAAAAAAATTAATAAACATTTTACATCAGTTGTAGAGAAATTAGACAATGAAAGTAAAAGTATATGACATTGTTGGCCACAAGATCTCTAAGATTGTTTAGCAAACTGCCTGACCGTGTTTAAATTTACCATTCATTCCATTTCTGTCGAGGAACGTCCTGGTGTGGCTTATGTTGTCAAACCCTCAGATTGAATCCCATACTCAGCTGAGATTTTCGAAGGCCCTTAACCTGACGTTTGAAGTATGCCAGAATTCTTCCATGATTCGAATTCCATGTTAAACTGTAGGTCACCTATATCTGGCAGGATTACAGGTTAGTTTAGTTAACCATGACCAAAGGCACACTGCTTGGTGAATTGACAGCTCGGCCAGGAAATTTCGAAGGATTGTTTGGCTGTCAAGTGAGAAACAATGCCATATGATTAATTTGTTTTTAGGCATTAAAAAAGAATCCTCAGACAGTGCCTTAAGCCTCCAGACTGTTTCAAATAGATCACATTTTTCAATATTTTAGAATAAAGTATTTAGGAAGTTTTGAACGTATAGCTGTCCGATTGTCTTACTTTAAGTAAAGCTCCCTTTTCACTGTTTGGCATATTGACAACTTTCCATTAAAATAAATAAATAAATCATCCTTCAAAACTGTATTTACAAAGTAATAAAATTTTGTATTAATGCCCTGTCTTGATTTATTAACACCTGCATCTGAACAACCATGGCCCCTACTAAAGAGAGTTGGTGATGGCCACTGTACAGACACACTCGCTGCATTAGGATACCTGGGAGAACAACCAGAAACCACATTTTATGCAGTAATTTCCAGAAACATATCTGGCAGCCCTTCTAAGCATCCTTCCAACTCCTGTATTTGATACCGAGAATGTGGGTCCCATACTGAACCACCATATTCAAGGAATGGTCTGACCAAAGTTTCACAATCCAGGTCCCTCACTTCTTTGGTCCATCCTCTTATCACCCTCTGCAATAAATGAAGTAATTTGAAACCTTTTCAAGATTTTTATCATTAAATGTTATTCCAAGGTATTTTCAATCCTTCAACATGCAATTTTCTGCCTTTAATCACAATTAACCTTTAGTTTTCTATGTACCTAATAAGCTAACTCTTGCATTTTATGTTGACCTACCCAGCTAGTTATCCTGTCCGGATCACCCTTATTGTCTTATGTCAAACAACTGTTCTGCTCACTTTAATAGCTTTATTTATAAATTCCTTCCCCTTAACGAATTTCACCTTCAATAAACCATGTACTAAAATGATCTTATTCACTATAAGAAGTTGTGGTAATGTTGTCTGCAAAAGGCATTCACTCGTTGGTTTTACTGTAACACTCGACACTGACTGAACTTTCTATAGTTTAGAACTACATCTATATTATAATCACATTATCTGTACCACACAGAAAATGCATATTCCACTTCCATCAACAAAGTCAATGGATCAGCTTTCAGAGGTAGTTTTGTAAAGAATGTGATGCTATCAAGTTTTCATATGATGTTTTATCGACCTGTAAACTTTCTACTCTGATGTGAAACAATATTCTATATGTATGCTTATAAACAGAAACTGTAGTTTTCTTGACCAAGCGTGGTGGTGTAACGGATAGCGTTCTGGCCTCGCATTCGGGAGGACAGCGATTCTAATCCCCGTCCGGGCATCCAGATTTGGGTTTTCCAAGGTTTCCCAAATCACTCCAGGCAAATGCCGGGATGCTTCCTTAAAAAGGCCATGGCCAAATTCCTTCCCATTACTTGCCCCCATCCTTTCCCGTCTCTAAAGACCTCGCTGTTGAGAGATGTAAAGCAGTTAAAAAAAAGTTTTCTTGAAGCTTACTTGCTATTTAGGTAAAAAATGCAAGATTTCACTTCCATAGAATTTGGCTTAATGTAGTTCTACACATTGGATTTAACAGAAGCTACAGATAAGTCTCTTTAAAACTTTCAAATTTATTGGCCTTGTGAGTTATGTGGAAAAAGTTGGAAGAATGAAATTTGTAAGTTTCTTTATGTATTGGAATGACATGAAAATGTACTTCGTTTGGGTTCTTCTTTACAATCTTACCTTCATTTCTTATTTTTACCTTTAGAAAATCAATTATACTACTTTTCCTTAAGTTTCCAGCATCAGATTAGTTCAAATAGGATCTTTATTTAACCCTCTATGTCCACCGCTGGTTTTTCTTAGATACCACCGCTGTAAATCAGACTACTATTAAAAAATCACACCAAATGTACTTTAAGAATCAACTCCAATTTCTTTATTATAATCTCAAAATGAAACAAATGTCTTCCACTTATCTTATTATCTTCCATTTTCAAATGACAATCAGTTATCTAATACAACTTTCATGTTTCACTAAATTTAACAATTTTACTAATATTCTGCCTTCAGGCTAATATTTTCATTACAAATACCGCAAGGTTTTATTACAGCTTCTCCATTAAGCTTTTGTTTCCAACCACACCTTCTCTCATTTCATTTTCTCTTCAAGAACCTTTTTTCTTCAACTGTTCTTTTTCACCAAAGATCTTTTATACCTCTCTTGAAATTCTATGATCTTAAAAACTCATGTTAGTATTTACAATCATAACTACTAAATAAAACACAATTTTACTAATATTTAAAAATGTACACCAGGAAACATTGGCCATTTTTGTATATATGGGAAAATACTAGCACCAAAAAACTTGGTATCAAAGGCTACTGTCAAATCTGGAAGAAAAATGCAATAAAATTTTCATTTCCGGAGCCATCTTAAATACATGGCATTTGTTTCACAGTTAACAAGATACTGCTTTTACAGAATATTAAACCATCTTGCTAAAAAGGTGCTAATCTGCTACTCTGAATATGAGCCAAATGCATAGCATGAGCAGTGTTTTTTACTTTCTTGACAACTCTTATACAAGCATATTTGACAAACTTTTAAACAAGTCTTAGCATTACGGAATTAATCTGATCTTTGTTACATATCTACAAAAAATTATACAAATCTATTTCAGACCGAAAACATGCAAGCTATATGAAAAGAAATGGCAAGAGGCAGAGATTCATTACTACTGAATTCAGAATAGAATATGTCATACCTGGAACAATGCAGAGCAAATGGTGAGGGGGGGGGGGGGGGGAGAGAAAAAGGCAGGCAGGAATGGGGAGGGAGCAAGGAAAGGTAAACATTTTATTCAAAAACTAATTACCTACATGTAATATAAATTAACAGAATATAAACACATGGATTGCACACCAACGATTTATGATTCTCATATCAATCACATGATTTTCACTTCCCTTTTTTTGAGAAATATATGTAATTAGCTCTATCTCTCCTTTTACTCTCTGGATTACATTTTTACAAATACTTTTATGAAGTATTATAATAAGTATACACATGAAAACTGCTATTGAATAATGCTCTTTATTTTCAAATGGCAAAGTATAAAAATTACAAACATATTTCTATGTAAATTTGGATTTAGCAGTATTAAAAATGATGAAGTCAATCGACAGTTTGAAAAATAAATTCTGAAGTGAACAGATTAAATAAACGATTCATTCATTACAACAGTCTTAAACTATACTAAAACAGCCGATTATAGAACAATTTAAATCGTGCTTAAATGCACAGCTAAAATTGTGTCACAACAGCAGAAGTTTCATTTTAATCTCCAGACACTTACAATTTTTGTATTAAATCCATGGAATACAATTTCTGTATTAAATCCAGGGGAAACTATTCTACTTCCAACACTTTCAAAACATGCCAGTAATATTATCTTTTCTTGTGTAACATGAATAACTTAAGCAAATTTTTAAATTAATAAAAGGAAACATATTATACTCCTTGCCCAATGCATAATATAATACCAAGGTTTCTATTAGAAATTAAATGTTCACCATATGGCAAAAGTATGATAATTTTTTGCAATCATAAAATGTGTCCCCAACATGTAGTAGCATTTAAACGCACTAATTTTTATTAATACTGTTAACCAAACCACATTTCAAAAAATTGGAACTGATAGTAATTTATAAACAATTTTTACAATTTATGAAAATAAGAGCTAATAATTACTTAAACAGACATTACACACTTACAAGTTCAGTCACTGTACATTATTAAGAGAGTCATGCTTAAAGGCACACAGTAATCACCAACATTTCTGCTGGTAAAACATTCTTCAGATACACCATCTGTTGATCAGCTTTCATATACATATTTTATTTGTGTTTCCAAATAAATTCCTGTTGTGAATGAAAACAAATGATTCAAATAAAAATCAATTTACTTGTACAAAAAAAAAAAAAAAATTCTATACTGAAAGAAATATCAGGAGCAGTTGATGGGTTGACAGGCAAGTATTTTGATATTGAATTATTTTAATTATCCTACTCTTTGCATCACATGAAAATATTTTATATGGGAAAGGCACCTTTCCTCCTTCAATACAAGTTCATTTCACTATAACTCTCAAGTAAAATAATTTAATCATTACCCAGATTATTAGTCTACATTGTCCAGTGAGTAACATTGGCTGAGCATATATTTATGACAAGAAAAATTGTTTATCGGTAGTCACCTGAACACAACTACTAGTTCATTTTCAAAATATTCATTGAGATAAATATATTAGTACATTAACATATTACAACAGTTAAAAGAAAATATGGAAATAGATCCATCATTTAACAGAGTCAGAGGAAATTCGTTCAAAGGATGGATGGAA
This sequence comes from Vandiemenella viatica, assembly GCA_031002005.1. Taxonomy (NCBI): domain Eukaryota; kingdom Metazoa; phylum Arthropoda; class Insecta; order Orthoptera; family Morabidae; genus Vandiemenella; species Vandiemenella viatica. Next base: position 223,289,527 of record JARYHS010009186.1, on the reverse strand, counting down.
ACAAAAAGTAGTGTTAAGCAAATTAAAATGAAACTAAAGGTTGAGGAAGGAGCCATCACATCCAAAAGATGATGGCAAAAAAAGGGGGAGGAGGGAAAGAAGACAGACTCGTGCACACAACATTGCCAGTTTTGAGTGACGTCTGTCCTATGATTTTCATATCTTTATACTCACAAATGATTAAATGCCAAAATGAGTCAACTATTTAGGTACACAAATAAAAAAGATTGATGGTTGTTTACAATTATATGGAGGAGACAGAATAGCTTGTGAATGATTATAGTATAAATATTTTGGCATAATGTTGGGTTGGGCTGGAGTAAGTGAGGTGGGCTGTGCTAGGCCACACTGCGGTGGGATGGGCTAGGCTGGGCGGGGTCAGTTGGGATTGCTTATAGATCACAATGGAATCAAGGTAATGACAAAATGTGTTAGCTAAATAAGATAAACAGATAAAAAAATTGCTCGTTAAGGTTTTAAGTGTAAATATTTGTGGAATAACGTTGGATAAAGGCTGGGCTGGGCAGTCACAGCAGTGCTGTACTAAATGAGTTTATTTTGGTCAGACACTCCTTACACCAGTGGTGGTGTCTCATAATAATTATTTCGTTTAGTCCTGAAGGGGTTCCACTTTGAAATCTTCTCTCACCCCCCCCCCCCCCCCCCCACACACACACACTGACTTGCGTGGAGGCGGCCTCAAAAAAAGAGTATCTTGCTAAAGAAATTCAAGAATGTTGTACATATGCTCACAGACGAAGAGAGGAAACAGCGAGACACAATTAAGAGTTTAGGAACAGAGTTATAACAGTCAGGCAAGGTAGTGGGCAGTGAGCAGCAGTCAGTTGGAGGCTGTTGCTGTCAATTGATGTAGTCCAAGTTGAGCACCAGTCAAGTTATGCAGGAGAGAGGAATTAAATCATAAATGAGTCAGAAACTCATGAAAAAAGGAGCAGATGGAAAGAAATGTTGATTTGATCAGTTTAATTTACTACCAAAAGAAATTCAGATACTACATTATAACAACAACTTACCTCATATGGCATTGTACTACACTGAGGACCATAAGAGTAAGCAGGGCTTATATTGTATGCTTGGAAGGTATTTGTGCCCAAGTGGAAATTTCCTCTATCTCTAAGGGGGATAACACCTGTGGAAAGATAAATACGGGTATCAATAATAATTAAAAATTATCGATATTTATCAATACTGAGCAATGCTATTTCTTACTCATTCTTGAAGAATTTCTTAACTTGCCCTTTCTCTTCCCTAATGTCCTTATTTGTCCAAAAATTGACAAAACGAGTATAAATATCTTTTGTATTTTGCCATTTCTCCCTCACAATAGTTTTGCCTCACATGTCATGAACACAGAGGGATACAGCAGAAGCGTTGGAGCTGAGCTATAATTAAGAGTGGTGAGTCGATTGTCCAATAAAGTGTATGGACAAGCACATACTGTTGGCCAGCAAGTGGTGAATGACCTGGCTCCACCAAGTGAAGACAATCAATCACATGTGCGTGTTTAACCAGTCGCGATAAGTATAATATCACAAGTAATTAATCACTGCCCCAACAAACATTATATAATCTCCTAACAAGCTGTCTTGAAGACAGCATACAGTGCTAAAATATCTCAATTGAGGCTTTACGACTTGAAGTGTCAGGATCATGGAGGTGAGAGTCATATAACAGGTTGAGATCATTTTCCTCTGCCAATTTCTCTAATAGATAGCAGTTTTTATTGGTTGTGTTATATCCTCAGGAGGCACTGCGGCAATTTAAATCTCCTATGACAAATTTTGGAAGTTTAAGTAATTCACCTGTGGTTGTAAACTTTTAACTGCTATGCCTGGTCTTATAAGTTTTGCACTGCCAAATTTGGGATGTGGAGCTTCAATAACTAGGTGGATTCCATGTATTTTTGTCTTCTTGCTTGTCCCTCCCTATTGGTTTCCTGCATGCACACTATGTGTCTGTAGACTTGGGCAGTAGAGTAGGGAAATTGCTTAATTAATTTTTAATCAACTCATATATAGCAGAGTTAGTTGTAGTATTCCAGGTCAGTGGTATACTAGTGTAGTTACAGTTATCAGGAATAAAGTAGGTGTTATGCGGATAGTCTGGTTAAACTATCCTAAATTAGAAACTGGTAGTTTAAAAAGCTACTCCATTCAATAATAATCTACCAATGGTAATACCATATAGTAATCTGGTATTGTAATATAGTATTGTTCTTGCTGCTTTAAAATTTGTTTGGAAGCTACTTGAAATATTTGGGGAAAATCGTGTCTGGAAAGTGTGGCGCCTGTCACAGGAACACAAAGAATGGTGTGGGGTGCAGTGTGTGTAAGGAGGAGTTTCATTGGGCATGCAATGGAAAGGGAACATTGGAAATAAATGAGGCTCTCCCATGGTTTTGTCCACTTTGCATTAGGGATGAAAGGATCAGGGAGATGGGCGTAAGGATGAGTGAGAAAGACGAAACAATTAGAGTGTTGTTGAAAAAGAGTTGGGGCCCTTGAAGATCAGCCTGTGGAGGCTTGGCCTATAGTGGTAAAGACTGTGGAGGCTCAGCCTATAGTGACAGAAAGATGGTGTGTAAGGAGAAGAGGGAGATAAGGAAGACTGGGAGCTGATAACAGGTCATAGGGGAAAAACGGTAAACAGGATGAAGAAGCCAGACACTCCAAAAATTGTTGGGAAAAATAGGTTTGACCTGTTACCAGAGTCAGGAGGGGAGGAGCCTCATGTAGATGTAGGAGTAGGATAGGTGCAGCAGGCCTTTGGGAACAGGGGGCATGCAAGGAAAGAATAGGAAGAAAAGAGTTCTGTTGCAGGATCAGCTGGGCACAGGTAACCAGGTCATAAGTTGTTTCAAACCTTGTGCAACTTTAGGTCAGTTAATAGAGGACAAGTTCACTTTGCAGGGGTTTCACCAAAGAGGATAGGGTAGTGATAGTGGGATGTTCAGGGAACAGTATCAATAGAAATGCTAATTATAGTATAGAGGGTGACCTGAAGAAAGTGTTGAAGAAGGCAGAACACACTACGGTGGATCTCATGCAAGTCTTAAGTCACCATGACCAGCCGCAATTGAACCACGCTGAGAGGCGGGTAAATGTGGAAACGGAGGTGCTGCTTCGGAACAGCATTAGTTCTGTCGTGGGGGTTGTGCCTGTGGAGACCATTGGTAGGTGGGGTTTCACTAGGCATAGCCTACACCTAAATAGGAGGGGCAAGGGAATACTTTCTGAGTTGTTGGCTAGGACTGTGAGGGAGTCCACTTCCAGTGGTGACAGGGTCGGGATTGACCTTTTTTTAGATTAAGGGTTACTGGTGAGGGGGTACTGAATGTAGATCCATAGTTAGAAAAATCACTAATACTAAAGAAATAGAAGCTTTTGAAACAATAACAGAGGGGACAGATCTGGGAAGATTAATATTAGTGCTGAAAATATCTTAAAGGCAGTGATAAACTGTAGAAGTATAATGAAGGAAGTAATTGAGTTTGGAAACCTAATAGAGATACACGAACCTGAAGTAGTTATAGGGGTAGAGTCCTGGTTAAAAGAAGGAGTACTAGACAATGAGGTTTTTCGCATTGGTTACAGAGTGTACCGCAGAGATAGAGGAGCAACTGGGGGAGGGGTATTCATACTGGTTAACAAAAACTACTAAGTCCACTGGTGTTCACAGAGATCATGACCATGAGTTACTTGGGGTAGACTTCTGGGGAAATTTAAAAAAAGTCAGGGTGTTGGCTGCATACCATAGTGGAAAAATGAATGATAAAGATGAGGCTCTTGGAGAGAAACTAAATTCATCTTCAGAATTCAGAAGTGAGCATAGAATGGTCATTATTAGTGGGGATTTGAACTTACTAGGTATCTACCAGGTAGGAAATAAGATTAATAACACAAAGGTACAGAGATTTGCAAATACCTTAGTAAGGGAAGGAGGCTTTAAACAGGTGGTTGAGCAAAAAACGAGGGGAATGTTAAACAATTTACCTAAAACAGTGAAGAAATTTAAGATAAAAATTCTTGAAATGAGAAATTGGCAGTGTAGAGGATCTGTCACCAATGCTTATGAGCTCCATCACAAATAAATTAAATCTTCTATATTTGTGTGTATCAAATTCCCTATGCTTACACGAGTGATGGCATTTTTAGTCAATATTTTTTTTCAAGTTAGTAACTAGATGGGGGAATGAAATAGTCATTTCACTTATGGGATATCACTAAATACAATGAATTAAAAATACATGTTAAGTAAATGTTAATGGGTAACAGAATGGGATACTTGACCAATTTTGGGAAAGTAGTCAAAATTGTAGTTGTGCTTCTACCGCAACCAAAAATAGTACGTCTTCCTGAAAAAAAAAAAAAAAAAATGCAAAACTTTGCATTTTTATACACTGATTTGAATTTGGCACCAAATTGCCAACAGCTATTATGTTGTCTCTTTTGACCTCACATCTCTGATTGTGTGACTGTAAGTAAAGAAGTGATTTTCTTATTTTGTTGATAAAATGTTCCATAGTTTACAACTGAAGTGTAGTACCACAGTATATAAACATATAATGTAAAAAGCAAACAAATTGTCTGTTTACGTTCCACACAAGGAAAATATGCGGAAAAAATGGCTAAAACTTGCACAATGTGACCCAGAAAATTTGTCTACAAAGTCTTCAATATACTTTTGCCAAGACTACTTTTATGTAAGTTTTTACTTAATGTTTTATAATATTTAATAAGCTATGTACCTTTATATTTTGTTCTGTTTTATATTTAAATTTTTATCGATAAATGAATTATCAGTTTCGACGTTGAGTATCATGTGCTCCCATTAACACAACATCTTTATAATCTGTTGAAATCAGTCAGACATCTGTATGATCTGTTACAATATTTAAATACATACAAATACCTAATGCATCTAGCAAATTAGTAATACTTTTCAAAATATGTCCATAATTTTTTTTACGTCACCACTGTTAAGAGTGTTCATCATTAAAAATTTCTGTGATTTATTTATTATTTTCTAATAGCCATAGGCTGTTACAGTTACATTTTTATAGGTTTAACTATACTTTTGTATCACAATATATCATCTCATCTGAATATTGGTATATTTCACGTAGAATGCTTGCTGTTACTTCTTTATCAACCTATGTACAAAGTAAAAATAAGATAGGATAGGGAAAAATAAACAGATACCCCAGATGAAGGCAGGAGGGCGAGACGAACACATAAAAACACAAAAACATAAACAAATTGCACAATATTTCGACATGAGTCTTAATCATGTAGGAGGCGAGACATATGGCAGGGGGGAAAGATGTGGTCACATCACAACCCGCCACATGAATGAAGCATAGGCAGAAATCACGTAGTGGTGGTAGAATTGCAGGGAAAAAAGGGGGTGGAAATAAGCTTGACCTGTGATAAAAGTGAAACAAAATAATCTTTGTGTAGCATACTTCAAAAAGTTATAATTTTATTTAGATTGGTTATAGATGAAAATAAAGGATAACAATGAAAAAAAGACGCTAAGTAGCGGAAAGGAATCAAATTAGGATAGGGAAATGAGCCACCACTTACCTTTAGATGATGGATGTGGGGCGCAAACACCTTTTATGTGTGTTCGCGCCCCACATCCATCATCTAAAGGTAAGTGGTGGCTCATTTCCCTATCCTAATTTGATTCCTATATATATATATATATATATTTATTGAACATTGGATAGGATAAAAAACCACCGCTTACCAAAGAAGGGGATTCCAGCGGCGTTGGTACACGAAAAAAAACACGAACACACAAAGAATATAATTTTCGGGCATGGCTCTTTGTGTGTTCGTGTTTTTTTCGTGTACCAACGCCGCTGGAATCCCCTTCTTTGGTAAGTATAGATTGGGTCTTTCCGTGAGGCAGTCTCCGGGTGCACCCACCTCTAATAATGTTCTCTTGTTGAAGAAGGGTTTTTTCCCGAAAATTTCTTTATTATTTGTGTTTGTGTCTTTTCTGTGTGTTCGCGCCCCACATCCATCATCTAAAGGTAAGTGGTGGCTCATTTCCCTATCCTAATTTGATTCCTTTCCGCTACTTAGCGTCTTTTTTTCATTGTTAATTCTACCCACTGCCCCGCGCACATGTTTTAGCAGACCACCGAATTTAAGTAATATCTTGGTCCACAAGTACTCACCAAGTAATTCGCCCAAACTGCCACAGGGTTCATTCCCATGCAATAGACCCCGTTGTAAAACATGCAGCATGCACCCAGCCACTACCACTTACTCCAATCCTACAACAGGTGAAACATTCCCTATCACTGGTCATGCTACTTGCATGACAACACACCTCATATACCAACTGACATGCCTCCATTGCTCCAGCTGATATATAGGCCTCACAACCAATCCCCTAGCTATCAGAATAAATGGCCACAGGCAGACAGTCTATACTAACAATGAGGCCCATCCAGTTGCAAAACATGCCAGTTCCCACAAAATCAATAATTTGAACATCTGTTTTTCAGTTAGAGCAATCAGAGTTTTCCCTAACAATACGACCCCCTCTGAACTTCGTAGATGGGAACTGTCCTACCAGAATATCCTTGACACCAGACATCCTCCTGGCCTCAATCTCCAATAATTTCTGCCCACTAGACCCAGCACTTATTATCTATACCATTTATATTTATTTATTTTAAATTTTTTAGTTCTGTATTTACTATTTTCCATGCTACTTGCATTTATTTTACTTTTCACTTATAGTTATATATATATATATATCCCCACCCAGTTATTTTTCATCTCTTTCAATAACAACATATCGTCATCAGTATCGATTATCGATCTAATATTAGAGCTTACTCCCCCCCCCCCTCCCACCACCTAAACTACCATTCGCGCCTGAGACGCCATTCACCAGTCGGCCGTCTATGTGTACACATGTGACGCCGCCTGGGGCTTCACCTTCTGCACGTTTAAGGCTGCTGTAGGCCGAAATATTGCACTTCTCTTGTGTTTGTTTTTTGTTCGTCATCCCACCCGCCTTCATCTGTGGTAAGTGCTGGGTCATATTTCCCTAGCCTTCCTTAATTTTATTGCCTTAAAGCTTTTTCCTGCTCGTTGTTATTATATATATATATAAAAGGAATAGATGAAATGTACATATATAAGTAACTGACTGTAAAATGAAATGAGAGATAGCAAGTGACAGGTTTAACGTAGGTTCAGGCCAGGGGTGTGTCTGGTGTCAAGGATATGTTGGCAGAATTCTACCACCACCGCGTGGTTTCTGCCTATGCTTCATTCATGTGGCGGGTTGGGATGTGACCACATCTTTCCTCCCTCCCCCCCCCCCCCCTGCCATATGTCTCGCCTCCTACATGATTAATCAATTTGTTGTTTTTAAGTGTTCGTCTCGCCCTCCTGCCTTCATCTGTGGTAAGTGACGGATATCTGTTTATTTTTCCCTATCCTATCTTCTTTTCAGTGCCTCACGGCAGTTTCTTTGTTTTTATTTGTTTCAATTACCCATATGTACAAAGTAATTAAGATATATTTTCAACTTAACAATTGCCTCTGCTAAAATATTGGCCCCTATAAAACAAATATTTAGCTTATAACAACAATTCTTTTTATGTTATATAAGTTTCTGAGGTCTATCCTCTAAACTGAGTATAAAGTCTAACATTCAAATACAACTAAGAAAGACTTCATTCTAATATAATTTTTTAAAATTATATGACAATATGTACACTTTTCAGCACAAAACTATGCCTTAAGTTTCCAAGTACTTATACTTTAAGGTAAATTTTGACATTCCAGAATTCTGCTGTGCAAAAAACTTTCCCAGGACCATCACCTCAATTTTGGGCAAATTAGAGCTCTCTCCTTTGGTAAATCCAATTTTCACTGCAAATATTATTTGTTTTATGGACTGGTAATCAGAATTAAGCAACAGATTGACTTAAATTAAAAGCTTGACTATACAACTCACAGGTTGGTGACAGATGCTTAATACATGGAGCAAAACTTGTGCATACTGGTATGTGATGTCATGCGCTCTGACTGCCGTTTCGCATCACATAATATGTTATTAACTCTAATCAAATGAATAGAGTTGATTTCTATACCCTTACAACTTAGTCTATCTTTTTCAATTAAAGTCTCATAGTTTTGTTTTTAGTGTCAAGTAAGTTTTCCCCATTGTGAAGGTTAATGTAGGAGGCAATGAAAAGTTAAAAATGTTGAACTGAATTTAACTGTGATGGAATACATGCTCCAGTGACAATGTCTGCCATTCAGAGTGGTTTCTCAGAATATCTGTCTACCTGTGAGTATCAGTGTTATATCCTAGCCCTGTCCTTATAACAACATTTGTTACCTTTGTTTAATACTTCTACCTGAAACTTGAATTTAAAAGAAATTAAAAAGTTCAGAAAGTAATCAATTTATAAAGAATTTTAAAACATTCAGACCTTTAACTTACACAATTTACATAGTACTTACTACTGCTTCCATTAGTGTATAGCTGTTGTCTACTGTATGGCTGACCTTGCCTAATCTGTGAATTCCAACCAACCTGAAAAACAAACTCTAGTAAAAAATAAAATTGAGAAAAAGATAAGAAATAATACAATATGAAAGTGTCCAAAATGTGGCATGATAACCACTTTAGTAGTAGCTATAACAATCTGAGAAATATATAAAAACATTCTAAATTTTAACCTGCAAAGACTAATAAATTTAAAGACTGCATGAAGAACCTTATATTTGTTTGAAGTAGTTACCAACAATCAGATGTGCGTTTCTAATTTGCTAACTTCATCACTATCAGCAGCCTAGGACAAGAATTTTTGAAAACGCCTTCTTAGTAAATTTAAACATATTTGTCAAAAGGAAAGATAATAACTATTTTGCATGGTAATGTTTCAATTCTGAAGAGTTTTCTGCGCAATTCAAATGAATAAAGAAATTGTTATCAACTTTATACATTAACTGAAATGTTACTCACCTTTGGAACCACAGTATTCCTAACCCTCAGGTTCCTTTCTCTGGATGATAGAGTTTCATTACTAAGAAATGATTGCATGGGATATTGAGATTGTTTAGTTTGTTGCAAAGGCATGTATTTCTGACTGCCCACAGTACCTAAAATGGTAAAAAAAAAGTGTCACTAACAAACAGTTATCTATAATCTGCATTACAGAACTAGGGCAGATAATCAAAAAATGGGCTAGATTTCAAACAAAGAATGTAAATTTTAAATAAACAAAGAAAATAACCATTCCTCGTCACATTCAACAGCACTGTCATATGTGGTAAGTAATAGTTTCTTTATGTGTTTGTAAAACACTACAGAAAAGCCAATCCCTAAATGAAATCTCAAGCAAAAATCTGGAAGGAAAGATTGAGCTATGATATATTTATTTTGAAAAAAACACAACACATCCATCAATAATAAATTGTAAGAACTAATCATTACGTTTAAGAAAAGCACTTAACAGATTAATAGGAAAAAAACATGAATACTAAGATTGAAAATGTGAAGAAATCTGTTGTTAAAGATGTGGCATTTACCATTGTACAGTGTAGAGGTTATTCTGCCTCGTATATGTTATTAAAATATGTACATTATTGCTCAAGAGACTTTGTGATCATTCATGATTTGTAATGTAACTGGAACAGGGTATTGATTACAAGTATCGGATATGAGAAATGAGTGTATGTAATGTATCTAGGAATAGAGCACTTACCACAAACAAGTGGCAGAGAACACTGCATGTTACTTATGAGCAATATACCCAATTATTAAATACAATATACTATAGAGGACATACACAGATGTTACACACTGTTAGGAAACACATAATTTAAACAGAAATGCTGGATAAGCCATGAGAAAATGATTATTATTTAGCTGCATCATTTCAAAAAGTATTGCGTATTACCGAAACTAGTAAAAATGCTGAATACTGAGAACTTTCTTAAACTACCTGCCCCATTAGTTATTTTAAATTATTAGTGTAACTGGCTCATTTTTTCATCACTGTTTTATTCCACTACCAGTGTCATTCATATCTTGGATGTAATTTTAATACATCTTGGCTTGCCCTCCTAAAAAGAAACCCAACTGTATAAAACATCATGCTGAATTTTATTTATTTTTATTAACTGTGATGAGACAATTTCCCTACTAACCTATTTTTGCATTTAACAAATTTTTATATTTAAATTCATTCTTTGAAGTGAATATTTCACAATATTCATCAATAATTTATTCCAGTCTCTGATTTTTGCCTTCAAATGTGTCTGCTCTGGCCAAGAAACCTTTAGTCTTTACTCCGCCACTTTTTAGAGCGTCTCATCAGTTCCTACATCCCTAGCAGCAGGTTGCTTTCTGGTCAACATCAATGTAACCTCACTCTAAACCAACATCCCCCATGGCCAGGGCCTCTGTACCATTGAATATTAACTTGAAAGTCATCCCCCCTTCCCCCCCTCACCACACACACACACACACACACACACACACTTTCCCAACCACTCATTTCCTCACTTCATGGGTTCAGTTCATACTTACCAAAGAACCAAAAACCAACCAGAACACTGTTTTTCTCGCCCAGTTTTTCCCTGGCTTGGAATCTTTATACCAAATTCTTCGTTTTGGCTACAAATTCCTCAAATTCTTTCCTGAAATGTGATACATTCTTCCCACCATACTTCCCATTACATGTCACCTGCAGCAGACCACCTAACCTAAAAAATATACTTGTACACAAATATCAACCCTCTGATGCTCCTAAACCAACGTTCAGATCCTTCTCATGCATCTGCCTACCACAACCTATTGCATCCCTACTGTTGATGAAATCTACCCCACCATAGACCATGCCACTCGTACCACAATCTATATAATATACCAGCACACCTGCCTCCACTGCCGAAGTTCCTACATTCGTCTTACCTCGAACTCGTTATCCATCAGACAAACAGTTCACTCCCAAAACCTAGACCTCCCTGTTGGTCGCCAGGCCAGCACTCACAAAAACCACAACCTAAATAAATGCTTCACCGTCAGAGCCATTAGAACACTTTCAGACACCACTTCCCAATCTGAACTCTGCAGGTGGGAATTTCCCTACCATCACATCCTGCAGACTATACCCATCCCAGGTCTCAATTTTAGATAATACCTTCCATGCTCACCCTGTTATACCCACCACTGACCAATTTTTATTATTATTATCATTTATTTCTTATGATCAATATATGTGATTATATTACTATTGCTACCCTCACCATCTCCGGTGGTCAAGTTCATTCTGTGTGTGGCTGTGTTGACTGCATGGCATGTGCGCGCTCAGCCACATGTTTCTTTCCACTTGATAAAAGTTTAACCCAATAATATTGTGTTTTTTGTGTTCGTATATATTTTTTTTGGTGTTGCTACCATCCTCCTCCCTTCAACTTTGGTGAGTGTTGGATATAATCTTTCCTTTAAACATAAACATCGCCTTGTGGCAGTTCTTTCACCCCATTGTTACCAGTATTACATGGATCAACAAATCACTTTTTCTTTAAATTAGCATAATCTTTACATATAAAATCCTAGGCGTGCTAAAATCATATCATCGTGGATAAACGGCTGGACCAATTCAGGGTATATTCACAAGAAATGTTATTGAGTTGCTGGAAAGTTTTATACATTCCAATAGGTGGCACTGAAATATAAATTCCTATATTTACAATTAGGATATGCTGACCATGATTAACAAGCAAAGATAAGGGCAAAAGAAGAAAAGATAAATGATGTGGAATATCTTTGATACGAATTTGTATTGTTAGGTTGAACAATGTCTGAAATTATTTTCTACCTGATGTGAGAAAATAAGTATTTTTAATTACCACAGAAAGTATATTGATGGATCAGAATCTAAAAGAAATATTTTCAAAAGAGGTGGTTATATGATAAAAGTTATAGTTTCTGGACCAGAGATTACCCTGCTGTGAAGTCAACAGAACTCATCATTTTGAACATATGAGATATGTGGTAGGTTTTGCTGTATTGTGAATGCAAATTAAAAAAAAAAAAAAAAAAAAAAAAAAAAAAAAAAAAAAAAATGGTGTCTATTATAGAGAAGTTATAATTTATTAAACAAAGACATTAAAAACAGTAAAACGGAAAAAATGTGAGTTTTTATATTTATTATGGTGTGCTTAGCTTTTGGTCGGTAACACTTAAGTCACATTGTAAGCGTTAATAAAATATACAATTAGTGAAATTCATGCCGCTGGAAAAAAAAATCTTGCCAGAACCGAATACACCGCCAGAACCATTAACACTGTTCATGCTGGGTGTAAGAGAAGAATCGAATATCATTACAATTACACAAGAGTTTTGTCATTTGATATTGCTACAAAATTAAAGCATCCAAGAACATATGCAAAATTAACAATAAGCAGCTCTGATGGGTGCTTAGGGTTAGGAATAATTAGAATTAGGATTTGAGATTGTTAGAGTTAGCAAGCAATGCAAACAATGAAGGTGGGTGGAGTTTTTATTTTTATTTTGTGTATGATGCTGTATGACATTTACAACATTCAACAATTATACTGTATTCAATGAACAATAAGTAAACACACAAATATACACATAGTTCAGCGGACAGTGCCCGCAGCCGGCTTCTGAGACAGGATCTCCAGTCACAACCACTACAACCCAACGTCGAGGCGCTCCAACCAAGCCGCCGCCTCTGGCATGACCAAATTTAGTCTTTCAAACTACCAGGAAAGGCACGCAGCATGCAGTCCTGCATAATGTGCGACACAGTTTGTAAAACCTCACCGCAGTCACAGTACGGAGAATCTGCCCAGCCCCAGGTGTGGAGAGTTGAAGCAGTTCCTCCTGTACCACATCTAATCCGATTAAATTAAATCAAATTGACCTGGTAGTTTTGAGGAGGGATTGGTAGTTTGCACTACGCCCTGTGGTGTTGACGATGCCCATTCCATTGTCCAGCTATCTGTAGGGATGAAGGAGTTAGATGTTAGACTGACAGCAGTCTTCCAGGCAGGGCGACGTGACTCCAGCTATGTTTTGTATTCCCCAACATCTCCATGGATGGGAAGAGCCTCATTGTTTAGAATTTTTGACCATAGTTTTATTAAAACCTTTGCCTACTGATGTGAGGTGGTGTGATGTTGCTGAGCACTGGCAGCCACTGAATAGGTGTAAATATAAGTGACCCAGCTATGATGCGCATTGTTTGGTGAAGCTGAACGTCCACCAACTGGGTGTGAGAGCTATTAAGCCATACGCTGGAACAGTATTCAGCTGTGGAGTAAACCAAGGCTAAGGCTGTTGTTCTTAATGTATTTGTATCAGCTCCCCATGAAGTTCCTGCAGCCGTTGAAGAAAGTGGTTCCAACTTTTAAGCTTGGCAGCTGTATTCTGAAGGTGCCTTTTGTAGGTTAGGGCCCTGTCTAATGTCACACCCAGGTATTTTGGGGTACTGTTATATTTCAGCATCTGGTCTCTGAACAAAAATTTGGCTGATAGTTCATTTGTTTGTTGCTAAGATGGAATGTAACTTTCTGTTTTCTGTGGATTAGGTTGAAGGTGCCACCTTCGAAAGTAGGCATCCATTTCCTGGAGGTCATGAGTCAGGATTTCTTCAGGCTCCAAGTAGTAAGTTCTTTGCACTGTAAGATTGAAGTGATCAGCATATACAAATTTGCGAGGCAGGTGGAGTGACTATAAGTAATAATTTATTGTCTATCTTATTCATATATAAAATCCTATATGCGTGTAAACAATATCACTAACAAAATACTTGACATATTCAGGGAAAATTAAAACTGTGTGTTATTGAGGTGGATTGTAAGGTTTTTAGTTACATGTCATATACCATTATGTTTTGCTGACCGCAGTTCTGTATGGTCAATTTTGTTCATACTTACGGAATTTTTGTTGGTAGACAAGAAACTGTTTTGTGTCTGTAACATCTGGTAGGTAAAAATAGGGTATGAATAAAACTTTCTCGGGTAGCTAGCCGAGTTAGTACATCGTTTGACCACGACGTTTCGGCGGTCACAATCTCTGCCGCCATTGTCAAGTGACTGCTGCAGGTAGGTTATTGAGGTGCTTATATATCACGCGAAGTCCGCGCTACGTCATCCTTTTTCCGGTCGGCCAATGGCTAGTGACGGGAAACGTTGGCCACTAGCGGGAAGCGTTCCTATTGGCGGAAGCCATTAGCTGCTGGTGGGTTCCGCTGATTGCTGGCGCGCAAGAGAGGTGCGTGTTTCCCAGGAGTCCTGCTGCACTCTCATTTTCTGGATTGCTGGGCTCCAGGCTTTACTTAACTGAAATCCAGTATCTCTGTTAACGAGGTCCTTCGAGATACGAATTTCGATAGCTTCCGAGAAAACACTGTCCCAATAACCTATCGTACGTGCAAGAATTCTTGTTGCTTTGAAATTAAAGCCATGTCCCGTGTCAATACTGTGTTCAGCAAATGCTGACTTGTCGATCTGGCCCAGGCGGACGTTGCGCGCATGTTCGGCGCACCTTTGGTTAATACATCGTGTTGTTTGTCCGATGTAAGCCTTTCCGCATTCGCAAGGAATGCGATATACGCCAGGTGTTCGTAAGGCTATATCGTCCTTGGGTGACCGCAGTATATTCCTAATTTTGGCCGTCACTAGCCATTGGCCGACCGGAAAAAGGATGACGTAGCGCGGACTTCGCGTGATATAGAAGCACCTCAATAACCTACCGGCAGCAGTCACTTGACAATGGCGGCAGAGCATGTGACCGCCGAAACATCGTGGTCAAACAATGTACTAACTCGGCTAGCTACCCGAGAAAGTTTTATTCATTTACAACGCCGAGAAAATCTCCAGTCTTACACAAATAGGGTATGTTTCATTTCAATGTGAAGTTGGAAAGCTGAGAAATCTTATATATATATAAAAATAGACGTGTTTTTTCCTATATTTCACTTTACAGCCACCACTACCTAGCACAGATCACTGATGTTTGTGGGTGGAAGTAGCATGGAGTTTCCTGTCATGCACAACGTTGGCCGAATGCCGATAGCTGTGGGAATGTGGGAGATATAATGATTAAAGTTGGTCAGTGCAGGGCGTTTTCATATTTCGACCAAAAATTCGTATCTCAGTATACTTCTCTTTCCTGCCACAACTACATAACATAGACCATTGGTGTTTGTGTGTGGTAGTAGAATCGTCTTTCTGTCATGCACTATGGTTGTTAGATGTCGGTAGCTATGGGGGTGTGGGAGATATGGGGGTTGAAAGTGGTCGACCTGTGGCAAGTTTCATACTTCTGCCAAAGACAAAAGTGTCATGGTGTATCACTTTTCAGCGAAAACTATAGATCACAGATAACTGGCGTTTGTGTGTAGTAGTAGCACAGAGTCACCTTTCGATCACAACAGCGGCCGATTTTCAGAAACTGTGCTACTGTGGTAGATATGGTGGTTGTAAGTGGCCGACCAAGGATATTTTCGTATTTCGACTGTCTCCGCATATGTCACTTTTCTGCCACAACTACATAGCATAGAGCATTGGTGTTTGTGTTTGGTAGTAGAATCGTATCTCATGTAGTGCACTATGGTTGTTAGATGTCGGTAGCTATGGGGGTGTGGGAGATATGGGGGTTGAAAGTGGATCGACCTGTGGCAATTTCATACTTCTGCCAAAGACAAAAGTGTCATGGTGTATCACTTTTCAGCGAAAACTATAGATCACAGATAACTGGCGTTTGTGTGTAGTAGTAGCACAGAGTCACCTTTCGATCACAACAGCGGCCGAATTTCAGAAACTGTGTTACTGTGGTAGATATGGTGGTTGTAAGTGGCCGACCAAGGATATTTTCGTATTTCGACTGTCTCCGCATATGTCACTTTTCTGCCACAACTACATAGCATAGAGCATTGGTGTTTGTGTTTGGTAGTAGAATCGTATCTCATGTAGTGCACTATGGTTGTTAGATGTCGGTAGCTATGGGGGTGTGGGAGATATGGGGGTTGAAAGTGGATCGACCTGTGGCAATTTCATACTTCTGCCAAAGACAAAAGTGTCATGGTGTATCACTTTTCAGCGAAAACTATAGATCACAGATACTCTGGCGTTTGTGTGTAGTAGTAGCACAGAGTCACCTTTCGATCACAACAGCGGCCGAATTTCAGAAACTGTGGTTACTGTGGTAGATATGGTGGTTGTAAGTGGCCGACCAAGGATATTTTCGTATTTCGACGAAGGCATGTGTCTCCGCAGATGTCACTTTTCTGCCGACGACTACATAGCATAGAGCATTGGTGTTTATGTGTTGGTAGTAGAATCGTATCTCATTGTAGTGCACTATGGTTGTTAGATGTCTGTAGCTATGGGGGTGTGGAGATATGGGGGATTGAAAGTGTCGACCTGCGGCAATTTCATATTTCTGCCAAAGACGCATGTGTCACGGTGTATCACTTTTAAGTGAAAACTATCAATCGCAGATCACTGGCGTTTGTGTGTGGTAGTAACACAGAGTCTCCCATCGATCACAACGTTGGCCGAAATTCGGTAACTGTGGGAGTGTGTGAGATATGGTGTTTGAAATTGGTCGATCATGAATATTTTCGTATTTCATCAAAAGACTTGTGTGTATCCGTAAATTTTACTTTTCTGCCGGAACTACATAGCGCAGAAGACTGTATTTGTGTGTGGTAATAGTATCAAGTCTCCCATCGTGCACTATGGTTATTAGATGTCTATAGCTGTCAATATGAATTCTTTACAATCACGAACGAAGTCGTGGGTACCAGCTAGTTAAAGATAAAACTTTCCACAAATTACTAAACATTTTTTGCTGAATGCAATTCACACATTGTATTAGTTTCTTTGTCCCACTGCTGTCATGTTAATTGTGAGATAATTGGTTTAACAGAGAGGTTCATACCTTTTAACACTGTATGTGAATGAAGTTGCTGGCAATTTTCTTTGATTTTTTATCTGAGTTATCAGCACAAATCTCAAATTCAGCATGGATGAAGTAATAGGTACAGCCTCTGTGAAGGTCTTTGTCATGAGTAGTGTTGTAAAAAAACGGTTTTTTTTCTGGCTTGAAAAAAAACATGAAAAAACTTTGAAAAAAACAACATGTTTTTTTTCTGGAACAAGCTTTTTTTTCACAACTACTAAATCTCAAATTTGTAAGGCAGTTATCGTTTAAAATGACTGTTTTAGAGTTTATTCTAAGTACTTATCTTAGTTTAAAATCTACTATATTTTTCTTGTTCAGTAGGGAAAAAAATTTAAAAAATATTGGCAAAATTGACTGAAATTTTCTTTATGAACGGGGATTTCCCGAAGAGACTAGGTTGCGCGAGAAGGAATCCCCATTCCCCATTGTTTGGATTGCTACTTGCTATTTGAAATAGTGTTGCCAACCCTACAAAATTACCTACAGATCTTTTAAAAAAAATTAGGAATTTAAAATTTATCCAGTTTTTTGCCCTTTTTATTACTTATTGGGCTTTCCTTATATTCGTATACTTGTTAACTCTCAGAGTATAGTGGTACTGACTCATTAAATTGTCAGTAAGGGAGCGTGCATAAACCACATAGCTCCATTTTGGCCTCCTGTGAACCCCCCCTCCTCCCCCACATAGCCCTACGTGGCTTTTGCCTCCCCCCCCCCCCCCCCTCCCCCGCTCACGTAGCACGTAGCTTTCTTCCGTTTTGATTCCAGAAGACATTTTGTACTGTTTTCTCTTGTCAGACTATTGTAAATTACATACGGATATAATTAACTGAGGGAAATAAATACTCACATGCTGTTGTGAGTTCAGTTCCTCATTTTAACTGTGAAAAATGTTACGAAAGGAAAGTTACGTGGCCTGGCTCAGAACCCCCCCCCCCCCTCTCCCCACATAGCCCAGCATAGCCTTCCAGCTAACCCCTCCTCCCTCTGGACCAAGCCACGTAGTTTGTGCACGGTCCCCAATTATGAATCGTTTCCTTGCAACCGTTGGTGTAAACAAACGATTGAAAAGAAGTAAAGCTCCTATTTTGTATGATAATAGATTTTAATTCAAACTTAAAAGACCGTAACACAGAATTATCAGCACAGTGTTTATGCACAGTGTGTACTTTGCTCACTATTTAAAATTGCAATTTCAAAATCTTTTGCATACAATACAAGAACAACCAGTAAAACAAAATTTAACTCGAACTAGTGTTGGTAGTGCTGATACTAGCGAATGTGGTACTGACATAGAGGATGAATAAAATTATGTTACCTATATAGATACACTTATGAATCATTATGTGAGACATTATATGATTCAGTAAGACTTAAAACACACTTGTAAAATGGAAGTTCCTTAAATAAATTTATAATTTATCAAATATATTGTTTTCTGAAAAAAAAAAAAAATTAGAAAAAAAACACGGGTGCTAGGTTTTTTTTCACGTTTTTTTTTCACAAAGCTGAAAAAAAACAAATTTTTTTTTTTCAGTTTGCAACACTAGTCATGAGACATGCAGGCATAAATTTATAAAATAAAATGAATATTAAAGACTGGTTGCTTACGTAACATGGCAGGTAAAGACAGTGGAGGCAGGCGGATATAACAAACAGTCTAGGAAAAATGACAGGAATTTGCAATTTCGTTTTTACATTTATTTAACAGCTTATAACAAACACTTCCTTACAATAACATGTTAAAAATATGACGACTTTTTAGAAATGGCTATGTAAGTTGGTATTGTATTTTGGTTTTTTGTGTAATTATAAAAAAAAATTCCAGTGCACTGTTTTTCACACTGATATTATTATATATCAAATATTCTGGCAAATATTATAAAAATGTTGGCACAATTAATAGCACTCTAAAGTCAACAATGCCTATTCTTGAAATGCTTAGTGGAAATATTGTTTTTCAACACCTTGAGAACTTCCTTGAATCAGTTACAGCATTTTCACTTACTGTTCAAAATATTCATACCCAAATGCTAATTTTAATCAATATCAGCAAAGAGAATGAAATTTATTGTGACCATTAAAGAAATTTTGCAGCAAACTGTCAGAAATAATGAAGCAAAATCATGGGATACTTTAATAGTAAATTCAATTTAAATGTAAAGCATTTTTAATTAGTCATGTGTATCACACTTTACAACCAAGATCTACTTGCCTTGAAATCCTCCACTGATTGTGGCAGCTGGCACAAATGTGTGAAGATTTGATGGAGTAGCTGAATTTGATTGCACATAGAAATTATAATGAGTCATATCAACTGCTGTTCGTGATGGTAATACTGATGAATCAAACTGAAACTGACTCTTTGCAGAGTCTACAGCAAGCTGATACTGTTCATTAGATGGATTGAGCCAGTTTTGAGGCACAAGAGGTGTAGGAAGTAATGCCATAGGTCTTTCTCCAAGTACTGAGGATGTTTCATACACAGATTTATTTTTATTAGATTGTTGTGCTATCTTGTTTCTAGATGTTTCTGCAATGTCATCTGCTTCACTTGATTGTAAATCTTTATCTTCCACATCATTTGCTGAAGGAACAAAGGGAAAAGTCTTTGTCATTACATTTTTATAAACGTCTGTTCTAACTTAGATATATAAGACAGGATAGGGAAAAGCAACCCGTCCCTCACCACAGGTGAAGGCAGGAAGATCAGATGAACACGAAAAAATGCAAAAAAAAAAAAAACCAAACTCTTCACAATATTTTGTTTGTAATCTTACTCGTGCAAGAAGCAAGACATATGCCACATCAATTATTCATATGCTAGCTCCCAATGTTTACATATCTTTCCCCTGCCGTATGTCTCACCTCTTGGAGGATTAAGATTATGAATTGACATATTGTGCTTTCTTGGGTTCATCTGTCTCTCCTGCCTTCATCTGTGGAAAGTGAAGGGGTGTTTTCCCTACTATCTTATTTTCAGTGATTGACGGTAGTTTCATTGTCACCATTACTCAATTCCTACCTAAGATATAAGCAGGCACACTTTGACATTAAAATGCTTTCAAATGAAGTGCAATGCATATTTATCTTTCCAAATTTTCATAATGTGTTTCTAATTGAACATAAAAATATCAAACTGAACATTTTGTAACAGGTAGAAATACACAACACCTGACAAACAGGTTAATACCCAGAAATAGGATATAAGTGCAAACATATTAAACAGCTATATACACAAGATTAGATTCAAACCGTTTTCTCCATATTATAGTAACAATACACATTTACCTTTAAACCTAAATGTGCCTTCTGATAACTATAGAGAACTTTCAATAATTCATTTACATAATATAGTCACAGGAGACACAGCCACATAAGAACTTGCTTTATCTTGTTAACTAGTGTCTTCATTCAGCATTGAAATGAGAAAGATCAATACACACATTCATAAGAATTGTCTCGAGAATTCTTGTTACACGCAATTCTACTGTTATTTCTGGCATGCTGTTGAAGAATACAGTAGTTAAACTCTAATATGAATCCCACGAAAATAATTTTTGCAAAATGGGGCCAAATCTCAAGGCTGTTTACTGATAAAAAGTGATCTCCTTCGGAGTCAAGTCTAAATTCTACAGTGAGTTAGTCGTTATGCATTTTACAAATTTTACTAAAATTAAAGGCATAATGTCTATTTAATCTAAGACTATTGAAACCCAAAATATGTGCATTGGAAATTTTGATACTTGTCTATTTTTAAGACTGATAAAGCAACACAATTAGGTATTTCTATAGGGAAAAAGTGAAGTGAATGTAGACTGTAGATCTGCCTTAGAACAAAATCTCAAATTTTATTGGTAAACAGTCACGAGACCTTTTTTTTCCAAGAATTGTTTTAGTGGGATTTCATTTCCTTTCGAAGATCAGACTAGTGGCCCAGTTGTTAAGGGAACTGATTGGAGATTGAAAGGTGTCAGGTTCGAATCATAATCACTGCTTGGATTTTTAAAGATCCTTAACTTGACCTTCACCCCTAAAACATCTTGTCATGGGTATGTCAAGTATGCCAGAATTCTTCCACGGATCAGATTCTACATTAAACTGTAGGTCCTATCTACCCAGCACAACTATCAGGTTAATATACGCAGTGACATAGGGGTGCACTGAGGAAACAGTAACAATAGGGGTGTACTGTGAAGCCAGTAAAACCCCTGTCCACTCAGCCATTCAGAAGAAATTATTATGTACTTCATTTTGTAGTTTATTCATCTTTAGTTCTAATTTTTGTACATTAGCAACTGTTTATTATATGCACTTTCTAATATTCCATTTATTACCACATTTTTTTTTTAAGACCTGATGCTGCCTTCATCAATTTGCACACTCATTTTAAACAATGGGTTTGAATCTGATTTGTTCTGGGTGAACAATGCTGTATTGCTGCCATTATCTGAGTAGGTGGTATACCAAAAACATTCAAAGTAAGTATAGGAAGGAAGTAAAATTTAATGTGTTAGTAAAGCTTGCTGATCTCAATGCATTACAGAAATTTGAAGAATTCATCAAGAGCAACGAAAATAATGTACAGATATTTACCGAAACATTTCACATTTAAGGTGGCCATTGGATAAATACAGGCAAATATCACCAATTTTGGACTTTTCATATAATTTGGGGGTGAAGCCATATACGTGCATCAGATTACCAGTTTCTAGTACCATGGAAAGTAGTGTAGAATTATGATGGAATGTCGTAGTAAGTTAAAAACTTTGAATTTCACAAACGTCCAAAAGATAGGAATGAAGTAAAATTTAACATGTTAGTTAAGGTTAATAACCTCTATAATGAAAACTTGTGCCGTAAAAAGATATTAGGATACAAAACAATTTCAAATGTTGAATAGATAAAGGGTAGATACATTAAAAGTCTCCAGTTTTAGGCATTTCTATAATTTGGAGCTAAAACAGTCTATGAACCAAATTTCAGCTAACTACAAGTACATGAATACTTTAGAGTTTTTATTAGTGATTGAGTTGATGACAAAATTGGAGAAATTTGCATATGGATAACTTCCAAAGAATGGGAATGAAACAAAATTTAATGCATTTGTTAAGAGTGCTGATACCTGTGCAAGATAGAAATTTGGGGACATATTGGTAGAAAAATGGCATGAATAACTTCAACAACAGGGTAGGCAGAGTTGCTGTCAACTAGACAAATTTGCTGAAAATTTTGTCGAGCCACATATTCTACAATTAAATTCAGGACTTAAAAATTAAGTGTTTAGAGTGCATACTAGAGGCAATGAAACTGTCATTAAGCACTGAAAATACGATAGGATAAGGGAAAATAACCAACCACCATGAAGGTAGGAAGGCCAAACAAAAACAAGAAAACACAAAAAAACCACCCTCTTCACAATATTTCGATTCATAACCTTAATCATGCAAGAGGCGAGGCATTAACAGACCAATACTATGAAATGTTATGGACCAACTGGATGAAAAAATTTATGAGAAGGGTTATGGATTACCAAAGAAAAGAGTCATCTTTTATAAGGACAGCCCACAAAGGTGCTTGGAGAAAACTGAGGTATCTAAAATACAAATTGTTGAGATATCTACCCTATTTACTATATTTGATCCTCCTTTGTTTCCAATTACTAAATTTAAAGAAATGTGTGGATGGAATACATTTTGAGTCAAATGAAGCGATGACAGTAGCCATAGATTGATATTTCTCAGACATTGACACTTCAGGGATGGAATGTATTAATAACAGAAACTTTGAACAAAATACATTGAACTAAAGAAAGACTATGTAGAAAAATAAGCATTCTTTTTAATCAAATACACACTTACTTTCACTGCCACCTGAGAAGACTTCACCTTACACTAAAATAAGGCACACCCTGGCTATGAGGCCTAGATGGCTATTGGAAGGGAGGAAAGGACAAGAACCATTGTGACTGCAGGACTAAATGAAGTGTAAAATTTTCACCTGTAAAGGTAGTCAGAGACTGGAACAAATCATTAAGGGACACGTTCAATAAATTATCTGAACCCTGAAAGAATTATGGTCATGTGAAATTAGGTAATTAGGGAAATCACTCCTGTAGTACATGAACCATCTCAATAATTTATGTAATATGTGGTAATATCAACCAGCTTTACAATTTCACGACTAAGCCACTGGGCGACAATTCCAAGCACAAATTATTACAGCACCACAAACTATTACAGAACTATCCTGCGAGTTTTACCAATTTTTTTAATATTATGATATTTTTAGATAATTATAAAAATAAAACATAAAAATACAAATCACTTTCCAAACATTTGCACCAACAACTATTTGACTCGTGGAAATTTGCAGTGACAATACTTGTGGTATGACACAACACATTAAGTAGAACAAAAGGCATTTGAAATCTAAATTTCTCACTACTGTATGGATAGAATTTTTAAGATGGTTTCTTATAACGATACTTGGATTAAATAGCCTGCATCAGGTGTCAACAGAAAATAGTATACAAATAAAGACTTTACTCAAACAAAGGTCAAGTTCTTAAAAGTTTGTTCATATGACTGAGGTGACTCAAGTTATCAAGTTTAAGGCAGATGATACAACACTGTAAAGCTGACCTTTGATGACATGAAAAATGATTTCATTGAAATCTCAAAAACTGAAATTTGGAACAACTTCAATTCCCTATTACATCTTATATTACAGTTAGGATTGTAGCAATGTCTGGTCAGAATACAAAGAATTTAAACCATTATTGACAGCTATTAAAAAATCAGGAAAATATTCAGTCATTTTCATTAATAGCAATATAACACAAAAAATTCTTATGTGGAATAAGAGAATAAGCCATCATGTAACATGTACATGGGCTTCTTTTACATATTTAAATTATTAAAGTGCAAAGTAAAGAGCACCGGAAAAAACTGCAATTCAAAAATTTTATTAATATAAAAACTTGTAGTATTAGATGTAATAATAGCTGAAGTCCAAGGACACAGAGATCCTTCAGAGCTGAGCTTGACAGAATATGCGGATGACATCATAATATGGGAGGAGACAGCAGGATTTGGAAAGAGAATTACGGAAATGGTGGACTGCAATGGGTAAACATGGCCTGGAGATTAGTGTGCAAAGACCAAAATAATGAAGATAACAAGAAATATTGGCCCTTCAAAGGATGTGTTACTAGACAAATAATCAGAAATTGGAATGGGTAGAATTGTGTATCCGGAAAGCAAGATAAACTATCAATGGAAAGATGGAGGAAGAAATGGGTCAGAAAGTAAGGAAGATTGGACAATTGTATCATCAGATAAAGGATGTAATCTGGAGTTGGAACATAGGAAAGGGTGCCAAAATTCTGCTCTATAAAGTATATTACCAGCCCATACTGACTTATGGTTCTGAAACATGGACATGGACAAAGAGAGACATTAGCAGATTGCAGGCGGCACAGACAAGGTTTCTGAGAGGGATAGAGAATGTCACGCAGAAAGAAAAAATTAGAAATAAAAACATCAGGGAGACACTACAAGTGGAAGCATTAGAAGAGATGGTAACAAGGAAAAGACTGGAGTGGTTGGGGCATGTCATGAGGATGGAGGAGAGGAGGATGCCGAAAGTAGCACTGCTGAATAGCGGGAAGGAAAGCCAGTTGGAAGACCTCAAGCGAGATGGATGGACCAAGTGAAGAAAGATGCAGAGGCTAAAGGAGTCATGTGGAGAAAAGTGATGGAGGAAAAGTGTTGGAATGACCGCCAGGCTCAGAAGGGAATGACCCGCAAAAGCGAAAACTTCTGATGATGAAAAACTTTTTCTGCTCACATAATTTTCATTCCAAAGCAAATAATAAGGAACTAAGCTCACCAGAATCCCCCTTCCATGATGGATCTAGCCAGTTTTTAGGCATAGTAGGTGTTGGCAGCAAAGGTGCACGTGATACAGAAACTTTGACTCCATCTTCAACACAACCTTGCAACTTGTTAACCCCATCTAGTGATACAGGTTCATCCTTGAAGTCTGAAATGGCTGATCTTGAAGGTACCTCCATACTTGTACAGCTACAACCACTGACATTTAATTCGTCTACAGCAGAGTAACTACTTGGAGTTGGTAAGGTCAACAGTCCATTTACTGTGCAATTGTGAGACTTGTCATGTTTCATGTCTTCCTCTATAGTCTTAGTCTTCAGATCCTTCAACTGTTCCTCCTGTAGTGTTTAGTTTCTCATATTAGCAGTATCCATGGCACATATACATTAAAAAATATACTTGAGTAACTGATAAATGTATTCAATTTACCCCATACCTTAGCAAATGAGACTTCAGAATTACTTTCACCAGTCATCTCATATACTGGTGCATCTAACAAATTTATACAATTTGTAGATGAAACAGACACTTCTTGTGGCACGCAACTTTGGGAAGTATTTTCCTGTGTATGTTGACTATCTGGAAGTACTGGAATTTAAATTGTACAATAAATTACTGCAATGTAGAAAAATATAAAAGAGTTTGTACTGTAAGTAACAACAAAAGAGATGAAATCAAACATAAAACACAAATTAGATTATAGTCCAACATCCTATACTTGGTTCTAAAGCTTCTAAGGTTCTATTGCATTCTGGTTCAATGAAGGCTGGTGAAGCAGGAGAATCTAAAGTTGAAATATGTAGAGGATATAAGTAGGCAGGTACAGGAAAGGGGGAAAATGGATGCGTAGGGAATTTGCCCCTGGAGTGTGTGCTCCATCACAATTAAATTAAATTATTATAAACATATTTGGTGGTGTTTTAAGCAATCAGACTTAACCCACTATCAATGACTGGTATGGTTGTATAAGCTACCTTAGAATTTGGCAAATTCTAACAATGAAGTTTCTGTACAGTGGAACAGGCATAGGTGGAAGACCCGATACCGCAGCCTTTGAGCCATTTACGCAACAAATTAAAGCCACTAAGCAAACTAAATAGTAAATAGAGATAATAAACCAACCTTTAAATAGTAAATCTTAATTCTAAACTTACCCAAACAGCTGTAAATGCAGTATTTTGTTATGAGGTAATTTCACTAAAAATTCAACACTTTTCTTCGATCTGTGAGTTCTTCATAATAACAAACAGTTTAAAGTTAATAAATTTTGTTATAAAGAAACCATAATAAAAAGTTTAAAGTCATTAAAAGCATAAAAAGCAGATATTGTAATTTATCACGTAAATATGCACTATTAAATTCATGAAAGCAGTCATTAGAAGCAATATTAGAAGTAAACCTGTAACAGGAACTTAACTCAATTTTCTCTCGTATAACATACTAAAATTTTAGAATGTCTTATACTGTTTAAAGATTGTTTTTAAATAAAATACGTTAAACCACCCATGTGGTCATAAAGCTTTTAATTATTGCAAACCAGTCGTGAAATTCAGTGGAAGAAATAATGTTCAGAATATGAAACAGTAATTTTTACACCATATCTGGAAAATCTTTTTGAGAAACATGTAGTATCCTAAATATAATTACAGAAAATAGTGATATTTTGCATATGGCCATGATATTATGGGACAAGGAAGTAAGTTATTTCAGAAATTAATTATGAAGCAGATAAAGCAGCAAGAGACTTGAAAGACGAGGTAGAGAAATTTGAGGGTCTGTAGAATTTGTTAAAATATGTCTTAAAGTCATTAGCCTAGTATTACTGCACTCAAAAACCTGATATTATATCATTTATCGTTTTTCGCTACAGGTGTATAAACTTGTCATATTTGGTATTAAACGAAAGCTAAGTTTATTAGAAGCTGTAAAAACCTTATTTGAACCCTCTAGCATCAAAACTGCCAAAATTATTAACAGATTGCATCATATCACAAAGTCATTTTTTACAGCAAATCCATCATAGTTACAGAAATTTTTATAACGATATAAAATGTTAATTACACATAAATCTATCTACTGTTAAAGTTTCAGAACGTTAGATATAGTATTAGCCGAGATTAAAGAACTATTTTGCAAGGTTGGACTTTGAACCCAGGTAGGGGTACCGGTATACTAAACCCCAACGAATATATAAATGGATAGCGAAATGAACCACCACTTACCTTAGATGATGGTATCATGGGGTGAACCCATAATTAAGAACAAAAACACAGGAAAAACAATGAATATTGTTTCTGTGAAACAGTCTCCTACATCACCCTCCCTTGACGAAGGGCCAAGTCCTGAAATATTCATTGTATTTCCTGTTTTTTTTGTGATTATTTATGTGTTCACCCCATGATACCATCATCTAAGGTAAGTGGTGGTTCATTTCACTATCCCTTTACACACACACACACACACACACACACACACACACACACACTCAAACAGGTGGCTGTGCAGCCATTTTTGTCTTTTGGTCAGTTGCTTGGTGTTGCTCAGTACGAGAGGTTGGTAGAGCTAGGTAGCTCGTCGTGCTCCGGGCAGGAAGTGGGTGTATGATAACCATGTGCTGAGGCAGACATCTTAGATTTTGGTGGTGCCGTGGAATCTTTAACATCCATGTGACTTTTAAATTTCACTAAGGGGCTTGGTCTGGTCTGATCGCATTTCATTACTTGCAATCTTAAGAACTGGTGAAGGATTTTCCAATAGCCATCGATTGTTCTGGACTTGTAATTATTTTCAAGAATATAGTGAACCTTAACTTTGAAACAATAGCATTGATTTCCTTTCATGATATTAACCTAACATTTCCTTGCTTGGGGTTTAAATCAAGACAAGTGGCGGCCGAGGTAAGTTAATGCAATCAATTAGCCAGTGGCTACATACTAAACGGTAAAGCAAGTTTTTGTGGTCCCTTACATGGGATCGAAGTTGACGATAAGTGTTTATTCCAACCCCAGTAAGCACTTAGGTCATTACAGTTGGCTAAACTTGGTGAGATAGTTTATAAGTTAAAATGTTGCATAGTTTGGTGGACAAGCAACCACCAAATAAAAAAAGAGAAAATCAACTAATAGATTGTTAAATAAGTTATTGAATAAAGTCAATACTGAAATGGTCGTTTCTAACAACTGAACGATAAGTCCTGTATTCATAAAGTTCTTTAATTACTAGTAACTGAAAATGTTCTGCCACTACAACCAAACATTGTTAAACTGGAATTTCGGACCACATCCCTGTATTGCAAGCTCTTGTTAGAAGTGCAATCAATGGTACCACTCTTGAACAATACAACAGTCACTCAGTTCATATTCTACATCTACATATATACTCTGCAATTCACAAAATTGTGGGTGGCAGAGAGTGCTCAGCACCAAAGCTAATCTCTTTGCTGTGCATTCCAATCCCTAATGGTACGAGGGAAAAAAGAATTCATATAAGAATCAGTCCAGCACCTTATTTCTCTAATTTTATCTTTCCTGTCCTTCCGACTCAAATAGGTTGGTGGAAGAAGTATTTCACTACACTCGAAAGTGAAAGTGGGAGTACGCATGTTTTCCAATAAGTTTAAATGAAACGTGTGTCGTCTATCTACCAGAGACTCCTAACCTAGTCTACTAATCAGTTCTGTGACGCTCTCATAAGGACTGTAGCAAGCGGTCACGAATCGAGCGGCTCTTCTCTGTACTTTCTCTATACTTTCGATCGACCCCTTACGAAACGGATCCCAAATGGCACAACAATAGTCCAAATGTGGACGCACAAGATATTTGTACGCTATCTCCTTTGTTTGTTCATTACAATTTTTCAAGATTCGACCTATGAATCGCAGCCTAGAATTTGCTCTACCTACTAACGAATTAATGTGTATATCCCATTTCATATTCCTTTGTACTGTTACTCCCAAATATTTCATAGAATCGACCATATCAATAACTGTATTGTTTAACTCGTATTTCTGAACAATTGGATTCTTTTTGTTAGTTATGCTCATTGTCTTGCACGTTTTACAATTTAGAGTAAGTTGCCACTCAGCGCACCAAGCCAAAATAACATCCAGATCACGCTGAATTTCTAAGCAATCAGCCAAATTTCTTACTTCCCTATAAATAACCGCATCATCTGCAAACAATCTAAAAAGGCTTTTTAATTTGTCTCCGAGATCGTTTATAAAAATTAAGAAAAGAAGTGGTCCAATTACACTTCCTTGAGGTACACCCGATGTAACATCTAGATTAGAAGAACTTTCTCCTTCAACGACAACATACTGCGACCGACCAGTTGGAAAATCCTTTATCCATTCACAAAGCTGATCCGATATACCGTACGCTCGAAGCTTCACTAAAAGGCGGTTGTGTGGCACAGAGTCAAAGGCTTTCTGGAAATCTAGAAAAATTGCATCTACTTGTGAACCTGCATCGATAACTTTCATTACGTCGTGTGTGAATAGGGCCAGCTGTGTTTCACATGATCTTTTCTTCCGAAATCCGTGTTGATTTGTTGTAAGAAAATTATCATCTAGAAAATTCATAATGTTCGAGCATATAATATGTTCCATAACTCTACTACAAACAGATGTTATAGGTATGGGACGATAGTTCCCAGGATCACTTTGATCACCTTTTTTGAAAATCGGAGTTACTTGCATGATTTTTCACTCTGAAGGTACTTTTCGCTCTTCTAATGATTTACTGAATATATCAGACAGAAATGGCCCGATTTCCGCCGCATACTCTGAAAATACTCTTACTGGAATTCCATCCGGGCCCGGTGCTTTCCCCCACTTCAGGAGCTCTAATTGCTTAATGATACCTGCAGTATCTATTAGTAATGATTCCATCACCGACTCGCCACGGCGTGGGAAAACGGGAATACTATCCTTATGTTCATTTGTAAATGAATTTTTGAATACAGTATTTAGTGCGTTAGCTTTATCGCGGCTTTCATTAACCTCGGAACCTTCACGAATTAGTGCTGGAATATTGCTGTTGGTACAATTAACTTTTCGTACATGAGACCAAAATTTCTTTGGGTTTTCTGTGAGACTCTTAGAGAGAGAGTTGGAGTGAAAATCGTTAAAGGCCTCGCGCATTACTTTCTTAATACGTCCTCTTAAATTAGCTAAGGTTTCTAAATCGCTGCGACACCCCTTCCTTCTTGAGCGTGCGTGTATTTTCCGTTGTTTTTTGAGTAATCTTTTGACTTCGCATGTGTACCACGGTGGATCATTCTCCCCCTTTATTGTCCGCTTTGGTATATGTATTTCCATGCCTTCCCTGACTATATGTATAAAACGATGCCACATCTCTTCGACGGTGTCCTTTGTTGACTTGAAGTTATGGTAATTATTCCTCAGGTAGGTTCTAAAACACTCCTTTGAGGCCTTATTGAATTATTTTAACAACAGAAATGACTCATTGGCAAAAAGCAAAGTTTACACAAAAGTACATTAAGGTTCTTCTTAACATCAGAACAAGGTATAACGGTGCCACAATTGAACAGTGTGTCCCAAATAGGGATTGCAATCCAGCAAGGCCGGCTCTAGGTATTTCCTGGGGGCCCCTGCAGCCGGTGATCGGGGCCCCCCATCAGCCCGTGGTCCCGGGTACATTTGACCCGCTTACCCCCCCCCCCCCTCTTCCCTAACGCCGGCCCTGGCCACGTTCGATATGTTAGGTTTCCTGACTAGTTATTATTCTAACAGGTTCGAAATGTAAAGTTTCTGCATTTATGGTAAAGGTAAGATAATATCTTGCTACTAAATAAAAGTTTTTGCTGTAGCATTTATTTCCATTTATTAACAGAATATCACCTGTGCCATCTTTTCTTGTAATTGAGTCCAGTTCCGACGCTTTAATGAGAACAGAAGCTTTTTTCGTTCAGGCTTCGTACTCGCGAATATCTCATGGAATGGCCGAGGTTTAACCAAATGTTTCGCTACTGTTCGAACTCCTCTGCTCGCAGCTCTGTACTGGCCACTCTATTTATATCAGCGTCACTATTTATCCACGACTGAATGTATCTTATTGACTCAAACTACGCCTATGAATCCTCTTAATAAAAGGAACAGGCTGTACTCCTTCTCTCGTGTACGCTGAAGTAACTTTACTTCACAGCCCACGGCTTACTTCATCAAGTTCACAAGGAATATCACTGCATTCTTCAGGGCCGCATTTAAGAATAGGCTACCTAGGCTGCAGCCTAGGGGCCCGCACCACAGCCCCGGGCACCAGCCTGGGCCTGTAGTAGAACTAAAATTGTTTGGACCTAATTTCGAATTTAAGCACCCACAGCCGGAGGCAGCACACGATGAAGCCCATGATGATGACCGGTCGAGGAGGGGCCGCACCTCATGTATAGCCTAGGGGTACACAAAGACTAAATGCGCCTAGGCCGCACAGCAAAACAAACTGGATATTCCAAAATATTTGTAACGTGATCACAGAGAGTTCTAGAGCACAGTACGACTAACCACTCTCAACCAGGCTACGGTGAGTGTTGTTCTGATGTGGCGATATACAATAGTCATTTTTACGTACTCTTCAGCACTCATGCGTTAGATGTGATAGTGCCGAAAGATTCAAGACCTCAGGCCACTTGTTTGGTTTCGCGGTCGAATTTGAGATTAATGAAAACAATCACTATGTACTGTGGGAAAAATGGTGAAACGATTATATTTGGATTCAATCCCTAGCACACATCAGAAACTCCAGTTAAATCAAAGCTACATACATTTCGTGGAATCAGTTTCCAAAAACATTTCTCTACCAAAATCCACTCAAGCTGATGTATTTGTTGCAGATATGATCAGATCAGACCTTGCTGAAGTAACTGTTACATCACCAAGCGAGAATCCAACGATACGTTTTAAAATTAGTAAACAATCCTATATTTGTTTTTCCATAGCTGCTCCAGCTGGAAACAACAAAGATATGACAGAAGGAATCAGAGTTCTACGTGGAGTGCCCAGCATTCATTATAAGTTACTCAATCGCTACGGCGAACACCAATGTTGAGATAGGCTGTCATCCCCGAAATGGGAAAACAATTTGGGGAAAACAGTAACGAAATTACGCTTTAAAATCCATATTGTTTCATTACGAACCATTAATAAATAAAAAGATGTGGATGTTTTGCAGTTTCACCTATGAATATATTATTCTGCGGAAATCGAAACTTCCTGATTTTTCCGCCCTTGGTGACGGAGTTAGAGATTGGACTCAATTACGTAGGGAAGTGATGAATAATTTACAGAAAAAAAAAAAAAAAAAAAAAAAAAAAAACGCTGAAAGAATTTAAAATTCGTGAAGGGCAAAAGTAGATGGGTGGGGGCAAATTTATACTCATAGATAACCGAACGTAATAATACGAAGAAAGGAATAAATAGATGACCAAGGAAATTCGCAATGGAGCATGCGCTCCATCGAAGTTAAATTGATTGAAAAATTAACATCCACTCATACCGTTAAATTGGGCTGACGAAACAGTTGTGTTTTTAAATTCATATTTGGGAGATTCTTGTTTCAATTACGCACTGCCGTCAAGTGTTCGGTTTTTTGCACATTCTTCGATCTTCCTTAGTACAGGCCGCTATGAATATCTTTCCGTTCGTTAGCATCATTCCACCAAAATTTTCACCATACTCTAGTGTGAACTATCCTTTTTAATTCTCGCATCAAAGTGTGCTAAAATATTGTACAACTATGTAAAAGCCGTTCTCCTCTTTCTTTCAATCAATCCCAGGTTAGTTTTAATAATACAAGATCTAAAACCGAAGATCGCATTTAAAATTTTTATAACCTTATATTATGTGGTTTGATACATTGAAATGAAAGAGAGACAAAAAAAAATAATTTTAAAATCACCCCAGTATATCCGGTGTTTAGCCTACAGCTCGTCTGGTAGAAAAGATATTTTTCAGTTTTTTTTTGATTGAAAAATAAAGACACGTGTCCTTCAGATTTGACAATTTTGGACCATTACTGGCGCTATTTCAAAAACTTGATTGCCTAAAATCTTTAAATTTATTCTCAGTAATGATCATAACCTATATTTAAATGAAAACTGCTAAAAACATATTTATAAGTTGTTCTTATTTTGAGGTTACTTTGCCGTATTCTAACACAATTTTATTTAAAGTAAAAAAGTTCTTTTTTGAGGTTACCTAGCCGTATTTTAACACAATTGTATGTAAAACTATTAAAAAGAGCATTGCATTTTGAAGGTTCCAACAATAATGATGAACAATGATTATAAAGTTGGGAAGGAGCTACTTATTGAAGACTCGAAATGTAAATACCTCGGCACAACATTTAATAGCAGACTTAACTGGGCAGGACACATTGGACAGGTAGTAGGGAAAGGGTTCAAAATCCTTCACCTATTTGGAAAAATTGTTGAAGGGATGCACTAGAGAAGTAAGGGAATTGGGGTACAAATCTTTGGTCAGACCACTGCTGGAATATGGTGGTGTAGTAGGGGACCCACATTTTGGAGTTGAAGGGGGTGCAGAGAAGGGCTGCCAGATTTGTCTTTGGAAATTACCGCAAACACAATCTGTAACTAATATGATAATGGAGCTGGAGTGAGATTCATTGGAGGGTTGAAGGAGGGTGAAGAGAGTCATAGGTGAGTACAAGGCCTATACTGGTGATGAAGCATGGAAAGATATTGGTGGAAAAATTAAGAGAGGTGCATGGAAAGGTAAAGATGACCATGACCACAAGCAGGCATAAGAGTGTGTGAAATTTTTGATTGGATTTGATTGGAATAAATTGCCAAGAGAATTGATGAGTAATTTAACAAAAACACTAAAAGAATTTAAAATTAGTTGAGGGCAAAAGTAGGATGGAAGAAGAAAGTATAAATACGTGTAGGTAGGGAGATTGCCACCGTAGCGTGAGCTCCATCGCAATTTTATCAATTATTAGTATCATAAATTTGAATGTAACTGTAGAGTGGCATTAGCATTGCGCGACGCTCAGGGCCGGCGTTAAGAATTTCGGGCCCGGGGTAAAATTGGCAACTCTTTTTTTTTAATCTCTACAAACTGGCTGGGCGACAATGGGCGGATTCTTGGCCTCATGACTTGAAGGCCTCTACAGTCGGTGATCGGGGCCCCCCATCAGCGGGCGGGCCCTGGTACTTTTGACCCGCTTACCCCTCCCTAACGCCAGCCCTGCAATCCAGCAATCCTATGGAATCTCGCATCATTTGGTAGTCTGGCAGATCTCATACAAATTTAAGCAGATCGACAATCCGTAAAATGGAATGTAAACGTGTCAATCTATGTGACCATGTCTTCCCAACTCGGGCTTTACTGGTTGTATTGCCTCATTTACCTGTACTCCAAGTTGACGTTTGGATCACGGCAACAAATGTATTTAAGTTGTCCTTCATGATTTATATGTAAATAGATTCACTTTTCTGTTTTTATAAGAACTCCATTTTGCTTTGGTTGTAGGCATTACTATAACACAAATTATGTCATCCTACTGAAAAATGCTCCCTGATTGTACACAAGTAAATTGATACAATTGGAACCGTTCCTCACGAGGTAGTGGAAACAATAAAAAAGAAGGTTAAAGTTATTGACAGCTATCTCAAAATGGAAAAATCTATGGAATAAATGGTCTCCAGAATGATTAGTAGAAAAGTTTTAACCATAATTTGTTCCTGATCTTCGTAAGATTTGATATATTTGAAGTGGATTTTATCTTCCTAATTCTGCCAATACTATAAAACTTAGAAATTTTTCAAATACCTTGAAGTTGACATGATTGTTCAGTTTGAATATCTCAAGAAACAATGACAAAGATTTTCATTGTGTTTTAATGAGAGGATGTTGACAAAAAGCATCGTTATTTTAACATTTATGTTCACCTCAAAGAAACACATTTTAGTCTTGGCTTGCTAAGATTCATGCACTGTGGAGAATTGCATCAGTTTGGTCAAAGGATGACTAACAGGGTTTGGTGTTGATCTTGAAACTGATGATATCGGGAATAAGATCTGATAGAACAAGCGTCATGGTAAAAGTAGAAGAACTTCTGCCTTGGTACCAGCAACTGTGCTTGTCACACAGCCCACAATAAGCTGTTGTTGATGTTTCATAAAAATAAAAATAAAAAAACTGCTGAAAGAGAAGTAGAATTCACAGAAACAACTTTGAATAAATCAGACGTAGATGACAAAGACTTGGACAGGACAATCAAAGCACAAAGCATGACTAACATTGGTTCATCCACCTATTGAAGTCATTCCCAGATATAATGATCTAAAAAAAAATGAGGAAAGTTGTTAAAAGCTTCAAAAAGTATTGTTTTATGATCATATCAATCAAACCAATGTGTGAGGAGGCCGGTAAGGATCCCTCACCTGCTGGCTACATATGTAATTTTTTGCAACTAAACTTAATAGTATGAAAAATAATCTGTCTACTAAACAGTCAAACTGATGTGATTTACTGTAAGGCATGTAAAACTGAATACTAGCTATATCTGATTATTCACTTAATAAATAGAATTAGATTTAAAAGTGCAAATGCACAAAGTATAACTTACAAAGAAGGTTAGAAATTTTTAAAGCAATGTTACTTTGCTAACTTAAGTGGTTAAATGACAAGAGCAATAGCCTGGTTTTTTCGGGGGAAGTAGCAAACTTATACTTAATGATGTAAACAGGCGAATGTGTTTTGGTCCGGGCAACAATTACACTACTAGTACAGACCAGTTGTTACTGCGTCTGTTTGATAAAGGATGATCCCTTCTGGATTAGATTAATCTATCCACTGTTACTTAACAGATGACTGGAGGACCAGTATACTGGTCAGCACTATTTTGTTGTGATACTTATACACTTATGACCTTTTGTTTCCACATCAGTATACTGATGATGCAAAATTTCGTTTAATTATAAATGAATAGATTTTGTGAGCAAGTGCAGATATACGTAACTGATATGATATGAGCAATGATATAATCATTTTTGTGAAATTGATATGTGTAGTATAGTAAGAGTTAGGATAACATTTTGTAGTTAAGATCACCAAGACTATTGTGACATAAAATCTTTTGTAACGTCACAATTTTAAATTTTCAACCCTATGCCCTAAAAGGTTGACAATCACTGTATTAATACGTATGATATGTTGTCTAGACACTTCATGCTTCAAAATTTTGTGCTTTTTTTTTTCTTCCTTGATATGCTTACTTAAGGACTAAGTGTCTTTTATTATTATCAATGCTAAGTAATTACAAATATACATATTTAGGGTCACATGTTACTCCAATTATTAGAGACATTTACAGTCCTCAATTTTGTCAATATTTTACTTGTAAACTTGTACTTTTAGAGTAGAAGGTATCAGATGTTGAGATGTATCCCCTGATACACTTTAATTTCAACAGTGTGCTCAGCACTGCAGCAGTTTGACATACTAAGCCAGGACTCGTACACAGATGGACTATGCTCTGGAGCCACTGAATCAGGAGCTTTGTGTTGTATTCGTGTCTTGCTCCTAAAAAAATTTTAAAATCGAGTCGTGACAGGACTAGGGAAACAAGTGTTTCGGGTAGATTTTCATCTTCAGATAAGAATGAAGAGACACTTTGATGTGCAATTGTTTTTAAGAACGAAACAGACACATTTGACAAAAGGACATACTCTAGCAGGGGTGGCCAACACAAATGATCTTGTGGGCCACTTTGGAATTGCATCATAACTTCACAGGCAACATATAAAATTATATAACCCCACTTTAGATTAAGACCCACTATAGATTTTTTGGAGTGAATATAATTTGATTATTCTGCGAACTCATAACTGTAAATTCAAAATAAAACGCAATATCTGTTATATATTGTCAAGATAATTATTTTAAAATCAAAGTTACTTTTTCCTCATAAATTCGATACTTAATTTTATGATATATGGATGTACAAATAATTTATTTTTTAATACATTGGTTTTCACTACTTTGGCCATTATAAAATAAATATATTTTGTAAAAGTGTGATGAATCTCGCGGGCCACAAAAATGTTCAAGGTGGGCCGCGAGTCGGCCACCCCTGCTCTCTAGGATGATAAAGTTTGTGATTATCTTGTTAGAATCATATATCATAACACATGTGATATGTTGAATACTAATGCAATATTTTGTAAATGGTTAGATGTCAGGAAATGTACTAATATGTTTGTATTTCAGGTTGATTTTGCAAATAGTCTACGATTTTCTAATGATGGTTAAAGTGGAAGCAGATGTATTTTGATTTGTTGTAAAATTTATATGATGAGGAGATGAAGACAAACTCTCAGAACCAAAATGGTGAGAATGTTAGTTTTTGAAGAAATATTAAATTATTACAGTTTTGTAGAATAAGTTTCAATTTGGAGGGGCATGTAATATATCTATAAACGTGTTAAAAGAAGAAAAAAAAAAAATAGGGACAGATTTAAACCATAAAAGGAATACAGTAAAGCATTTCTACCAGCTAGTCCTAGCAGTACAGCAATTTTAAGGCTGCCCATGAGGAAGATAGAGTAGTTTTTCAACCACAACAGTTTTTCTTGCATTCAGTTGCTCTTTATGAGGATAATTTTAAAGTGTATTTATTACATCCAGAAAAATTTAGTTTAAAAGATATTTAAATTTGTTGATGCCTTTAAACCATCCGGTCAGAGGGGGCTGAACCAAAAATTTGGGATAACTAGTAAACACGAAAAGTCACAGTAAGGCTTTTATCACCAGTTGCAGTCAGCATCCTCTAGTACATTCAGAACATAAAATCAAGTAATTAGGCAAAACATAAGTAGGATTTTTAATTAAAAGAAAAAATCAAAATTTTCACTAATGAAGGTAGAACCAAGAAATTAATTTCAGAGGTTAACCAAAATCGAGAGGATTAAAATGATATATTAGTTTCTGTAGAAAGTTAAAGAATGGTGCAAGATTAATTAGATTTTTAGAAACGTATTATAGTGATTATTGGAAAAGGCACCCCAGGTTTGATGATGTAAGAAAATTCAGGATTAATTTAATAGCAGCCTTTTTGAGGACTAAACCAGGTTACAACAGATAGAATGAGATACTAGGAAGCCCATATGTTAATTACGATTCAAGGTATCAAGTAATTTTTGAGAAATTAATTTTTTAAGTGTTTTTCTTACGTCACAAAATCAACGGACTCAATGAGGAGAGGGCAGCCATAGTGGCTAGTCAGCCGGTCAGTCGCCAAGTAGTTCTCGCGTAGGTAGGCTCATGTTGTAAAGTATCTTTTTGTTCACCAAAAGCACTCCCACTACCTACCCACAGCAGTAAAATGTTCTATAGATCGATCATAAAGTTGCCGATGTTGGACTTAGAAATTTCGACAAAAAAATAGTTGTCAACTTTAAGGAATTTTCCTGTAATTTTTCCCACAGGGACAATTAACCATAAAAATCATTTTAAAGTGTATTTATCATATCGGGAAACGTTTAGTTTAAGAGATATTCCTGTTTGTTCATGTTTTGAAACACGCGATCGGAAAAGTAGAAAACTAAGATTCGAAATATCTTTAAACTGAGTAAAGCTACAGTTGACCTTTTATCACCAGCTATAGTCAGAACTGTCCCTGATATTTTGGTAGTAAAATTAAATAATTTGGCAAAGTTTAATTAGTAGTTTTAATTAAGAGAAAAAATGAACTTTTTAATTAAAAGGAATATTAATTTGAAATTTATATCAGTAGATAGCCCTAATTGAGACGATTATGGAGATATCATGGTTTCGGTAAAAAGTTTAAGCATTTGTCCGGTAATTAAGTTTTTGAAAAATAAATTGTCGCCGATTGTTGGTGAAGCGCGAAAAATTTCCACCAAGTTGGTCATGTGATGACTTTAGTTTTAAGACTTTAGAAACCCTTTAGAATGTTAAATTAAATTAAAACAGATAGAACATGACAATAGAAAGTCCCTGTAAGAATTCCAAGTTAAACCATTATGAAATTTTGGAAATATTAATTAAAGAAAGGTTCGCCAAGGTCACAGGCTCGTATAAGTCTATAAAAGACCTTGTCTCATTCCTACGCCGGAAAGTGATCGCGCAACTTCGCGCTAGTTAGCGGCGCAGATTAAGGTAGCGGTTTAGGCAAATTTCAACATGCTGTAGTGCTCACTATTGTTAGGGGGACTTTGTGAGTTTTTGTCTTCTCGTAGAATTGTACTTAATTTGCAATCTTCAAAGAAACTGTTGTCCGATGCTTTATTCAAAATTCTGGTACCGACAATGTACGAGTGAACTTTTGAAAGAATATAAGTAATGTGTTAACTGATTTTATCTTGTTTGCCCTTCGCTTTTGGGGTTTATTAATACGAGTGCGTGGCGACCAGGTTATTTAATATCATAGGTACCAGAGGGCTATACATGATCACGAACTTAATTGTTCATAGTTCAGGTGAAGGTGTTGCAAGCCCCCGGCCAGCCTTATCGCCTGACAGTGTGTTGCTAGTGGAGCAAATGGCTACTCGTAGCAGTAGTACATCCTAACAATGCTGTAGTTAAACTTTCATCTTAGGTGAGAGTTTGTTTTCTCTTGTGAATGTACTTTACCTGCAAATCTTCTAAGTAAATGTGTCTGATCGCCTTATTCGAAAATTTGGTACCGAACATCTGTACAAGAACTTTTGCAAGATTATAAGCTTTATGAAACTTTAGAACTGTGTGCAAAGTACTCAGGTAACTAGTCATTAACATTATTAAATTAAGTTCAGGCAGTGTGTGTGCTTAACCCCCGATGTGAACACACAATCTTGACATGTTCAAGGAGAAAAAGTCGGTATGCTACGATTTGCTGACGACGCTGTCTTGTTAGCAGTACAGGCTGAGGTTATTGAGAAGTTACTGAATGGCATGAACAAAATACTGAAAAGGATTTTTGACTGAATATAAATCAAAGCAAGACAAAAGTGATGAAATGTAGCAGAAATGATACCAATCACCATAGATTAAATATAAAATTGGATCGGATGAATTAGGAGAAGTGAGTGAATTTGTGGTATAACCATAATCATCGGTTGCGCGACAAATTCTGCTACTTGGGAAGAAAAATTACAACTGATGGCCGAAGCATTAATGATGTTAAAAGCAGAATAGCACTAACAAAAAGAGCCTTCATGAAAAAGAGAAATCTTCTAGTTTCAAATACTGAACTAGGACTTAGAAAGAACTTTTTAAAACTCTTTGTGTGGAGCACAGCACTTTATGGCAGCGAAGCATGGACTTTAGGAATACCAGAAAAAGAAAATTGAAGCATTTGAAATGTGGTGCTACAGAAGAATGCTGAAAATTAAGTGGACAGACAAAGTACGAAATAAGCAAGTTTTGGAAATGATGGGTGAGGAAAGAAGTTTGTGAAGAAGCTTACAGAAAGAAGAGACAGGCTGGTAGGTCATATTTTGAGACCTGCTGGATTGGTCAATTTGTTAGCGGAGGGAACAGTCGAAGGTAAGAACTGTAGAGGAAGACAGATTATAATGTATGAAGCAGATAATTGAGGATGTGGGTTGCAAGGGGCAAGGGCGGCCTTAACCATTGCGAGTCCCCGGGCGGCATAGTTTCGCGAGGTCCTTGTCCTTTGTGCAAAGTATGTGAACTGAAAGTAGGTATTTCTTATGCTTTACGGGAAATACAAAAGTTATAAATAAATACATTTTGAATTTTAAAATATTATATTAGAAGATTTATAAAAGTTAATAAAACGGCAAATTAGAAATAATGATAAACTAAGGTATAAAATGCGCAGGGATTTAAAAATAATGTTTGCGACTTTTCCTAAAACTAAAATCTTTAATTGAAGCACCAGCTTTCTTTTCAAAGCTCGTTTTGTTTTTGAATTACCCGGTTGAAATTTTCTACCGGCATTACAATCACACGAAGTCATTTCATGAATCTTTTTTACATTTAAAACTAACTCAGAAATAATTTACAAGTGGTTTTACACAGTTTTTTTTTTTTTTTAGCAACTCACACTTTACCATACGTAGGCCTACTGTTAATAACGTAAGATTCACTAAAACTTAAAATAATTTAATGTTTATTTACCTACAGAAAAATATATGCCGTACAAACGATTTTGTAGCGCATATAGGTCGGGCCATACTAGACTAAAGGCTCATTCCCACGGCGCGTGGTGTGGTAGCACGTGCCTTTCATCTTTTACCGCCTCGTGGTGAGTCGAGGCGCGCAGTACCTGTTGGCATATGCGGCAAAGATGATAGTCGTCCACTATCATGCGCCAAGGGACACGCCGTGGGAACACGCCTCTATACTTCTATATATGCCGTACAAACGATTTTGTAGCGCATATAGGTCGGGCCATACTAGACTAAAGGCTCATTCCCACGGCGCGTGGTGTGGTAGCACGTGCCTTTCATCTTTTACCGCCTCGTGGTGAGTCGAGGCGCGCAGTACCTGTTGGCATATGCGGCAAAGATGATAGTCGTCCACTATCATGCGCCAAGGGACACGCCGTGGGAACACGCCTCTATACTTCTCCGCACAGTCACCGCAACGACACCTCTTAAGCTGCGTTCCCACGATGTCTAGTAACGGAGGCCGCACGCCGCAGTGTAGGGATGAGCGCGTGCCGCAGTAGAGCCCTCGCTACCCCCCCCCCCCTCCCACCTCCTCACCACGCTGCCTAATGTCGTTTGGCACAGAGCACTTTATAGCAACAGAAGGAGTGCGAACCTCTGCTGCACACCGATGGCAACAGCGCACCACTACACACGCCTGTGATGTTTACCGCCATAGAGTGGGTAGCTGCGTCTCATCCCCGTTCCTACGGCGTGTTGTTGGCTATCCGTCCCGGGAGGCTTCCATTAAGAGACGTCATGGGAACTCAGCTTTATTATTGACGCTCAATCAATTGAAGTTAGTTCAAACGTCGCTGCACTTCGTCCGACACTTGGTCGACACCCCGCCATCATTGGTTTGGTTTACTTTTTAACAGTGTGGTCCGGTGTCAGACAGGTGGATATGGAAAAGCATAAGGAAGCAGTTCAGAAATTTTCGGTCCTTTATGACCAAATGTTGTTTTCGTGTTACTGAATACCTTAAAAAAGTTTAAAAGTTTCTTTTCTTCAACCTCACTTCCATATTGATCAGTTTGTTGTAAAATATAGATTCTAAAACAGAGTTTCTCAAACTCTTAGCCCATGTACCCCTAAAAATTTCCTAAACAATGGCGAACCCTTTAAAAAATGGCTTTTTTTTTAATAAGTACTTTCTGTCTAAAAAAGTAATACAGTCACAAAGAACAATATATTATTATTTAAGTTGATGGATAGGCTTGTTTCCTGTCGCAAGTTGAGTCGACTTTAGGAGCAATTTT
The DNA here is from genome assembly GCA_031002005.1 of Vandiemenella viatica. Classification (NCBI taxonomy): domain Eukaryota; kingdom Metazoa; phylum Arthropoda; class Insecta; order Orthoptera; family Morabidae; genus Vandiemenella; species Vandiemenella viatica. Next base: position 223,247,199 of record JARYHS010009186.1, on the reverse strand, counting down.
GCTCATTTTCAGTCTCAATTCACCATGTTGTGTGCAGTGGCGTAGCTAGGTCAACAAGGGCCCTGGTGCACAAAATTTATTTTGGGCCCTTAGGCCAGATGGGCGACCTTTCTTTTGCTTTGTGTTGCTAATAGGGACCCTCCGAACTGAGGCTGGGGGCTCCCTAAGCAGTGGTTGGGCCCCCCTGAGTAGTGAGGGCCTCTTAGTGAGGGGGCTCCCCGTGTCAGGGGCCCCCTTAGATGACGGTAGAGCTAAAAACAAAGGTCGCCAGTTTGCCATGAATGCCCGTGGGCCCTCTGAACTGCGCTTGAGGGCCCCCTGAGCGTAGGGGCCCCGGTGCACTGCCCCGCCTAGCCCCAAAGTAGCTACGCCCATGGTTGCGTGATGCACTCTCGAGAAACCCAGTCAGCAGCCATAACATAAATCTTGTCATGAACCACCTACGTTCAATTCGTAAAATTTCACTTAATTATCGATCACTTACTATGACAAAGATAGCACCACTGGAATAGCAGAAACAAAATACATTGTATAGAGAAAGAGTATATTAATTTTATTATATTTGAAAAAAAATATTTTTCTTTACTTATGAATTTGTCCTAAAGTCTTAGATGGCAACGGCGTGCGATTGAGATGCGGAAGATTCCTAGTTAAAATCCCGATCTCGGTTGCACCTTTTACATGCCTTATAATTGAATTTTACCTCTGGCAAAGCATTGATTTGTTAATGCGAGATGCTAGGAAACTCCATGGTTGTAATTCCACACTAAACTGTAGATATATTTTTCCTAGTAGGATTACCAAAGTAACTGAGTGGCTATGAGAGAGGTGCACTATGAAGCCAGTAAGAAACTATGTGACTACGTCTTTGAGATTACATAAAATTTTATACGGTATCTTTACAATCTGGATTTAAATTGAAATATATAATGAATCGAAAGTAATCACAAACAGAAGAAAAGCTCACGTGCGAAGTGATCGACAGTTGACATTTCATTGTGGTTGCGTTCAGAAACGCAAAATTATTTCAATCCCAGCATAGGGCGAGAAAGACCTTTGATGATGATTTGTGAAAACTGCGTTTGAATACCAGTGATGTGATAATGTGAGTGAGGAAAAGAAAGTATTTTATCGAACTTTATTACCTTACGCAAGTCACTTTTACGGAGATTTTTGAACCCTGATTCCGTAATACAACCAAGACTGAGGTGGAAGATGTCCGTTACAGGGCCGAGTGTGAAATCGAGAGGGGCGAGCTGTCACTCGGCCAACTGTCGGTGCAGTTGCGGAGCGGGCCAGTATTGGTCAAGTGTAGATCGAACTAATAGTTGCTAGTAAATTAAGCGAAAGGTGACAAGAGTTGACTAACGAATTTAAACACGATAATTCCCGAGCATAAATCGAAAACACGATAAAAGTAACAATACCGAGCGTTCAAGTGAGTTTTCCGATGCTTTAAGCATGAAATTCAAATAGTATTGAATTTTCCAATCATCTTTTAGAGTAAAATTACAAACAATATTATTTACTGATAATTAATTTAAATATTGTTAATCTTACTTCTGTACAAATGTAATACTGATTAAATCTAAATGAGAAATTTAATTTAGGCAATTCTTGATATTTATATACACTTTACTATGAATTAAACAACTTTTTATTGTTGTAACTGAAATCTAAGGATAAACTAAAAAGTTTTAAACAAACTTTTTTCTACTCGGAATGTTGCGCGAAGCCCCTTCAAGGCCCCGGGCAACTGCCCTGTTCGCCACCCCCTAAGGCTGCCTCTGGCAAGGGGTATGTAGTGAAGAGGTTAGTGCAAGATAGGAAAGGATGGAGGATTGCATCAAACCAGTCGAAAGAAGAATAATTTTTTTTAAAAATCAAGAGTTATGGCAAAAGGAAAACACAAAAAACTCACTTTCCACAGTAATGATGCCTCCAAACTGTAATGTCTCTTCTTCTGCACTGACTGTGATAGTTTCACGAGATGATATGCGATTTGCAATCTGCAGAAAACATCAGATCATACATATTTATAGCCCAGTTAGTGGTTAAGAAATTAATGTTTCAGATGCTTAAAGATTAGAACAAATACATTTAAATAACCAAAATAAAATCATGGATGATGTTGCTCCATATTTAAGAAAAGCTTCAATTTCACCCATTCATGCTGTGTTTATCAATGGTAATGATATCTGACTGAGACACATTGATGACAAACAATATCTTTGATTTTAAAATTAACTGGAATATTCTTTTAATACATTCAAATTATGAATTAAGAAAGACTTAATAACATAATAGATGACTGAATAGAGAAATTAAAATAGTGTAACAATGTTATGGAGCTTTTATTGTTGTGTCAATACCAAGTTGTTTAAATATTATTTTGTTAATCTCTCATAATATTTATTTTTTTCTCCTTCTGTTTTAACTGTAAAAACAGGAAATTCACATATCAATTTATTTTTGTTAAACAAAATTACAGTTAATTTAATCAGTTAGTACCTCTGTAAGTAATTTGTAGTAGGATCTATATTCCAACCATTCCTCCACTTGAATACAAAATATACTTAAAACTTTATGGTACCACTAGATTATTTACCAACCAGTTAAAAAATTTAATGTGAAAAAATATAATTGAGATAAGATATATATGCAAAAATAGTGAAAAGCCACATGGGTGCAATAGCAGAAGCTCTTATGGATGGAGGTTGATACAACAAAATGTGTAAAGGCAGAACCATCCATAAAAGGTTTAAGCACTGATGATAACAAGCAACATTGGTCATTTTCCTCTCGAAGATACTCCACAACTTGCTCACTCTGGAAAACTATTTTTATTTCCATGAAATATGACAAGTAACATAGTTAGATTGTGCTCCATTTCAACACCACTTTTGATTATTTATTCAAGAGAATTTTCTTTTAGGCTCTGGCTTTTCATCTCGTTGACATGAAGGCCATTAGAGGTGTGAAAGCACTGAGGACAAGGAATTCAGCCATTGCATCATTCCAGCATTTGTGTGGAGTTATTTGGGGAAACCCATATCTGGATGGCCAAACCCACGATTTCCCAAATGTGAAAACAGGTGCTACTGCCATAGGCGGGCACAGTTAATCAAAAATTTAACTTCATTAATTGTTAATCCACTACTTAAAAAGATAACTTTGATACTCATTAAAGCGTTACAGTTTTGCAAATTTAACACAAGTTAAAGTTAACTATTAAAAGTCAACCATCCAAAAGTGGAAATGATGTTTATATATTCTAATAGGTATTACTGCAAGTAGTACCAAGGTGCTATGTACCGTAGTGTAAATCAATAATACCTCTGACAAATGTCCTTCTGGAAATTGAGTTTTTACCAGGGTTCAACTTTTTAACAAAACATATCAGATTCTTCGACATGTAGTGGAATCACGTTGGCAACGAAAAGGTTTACAATACATCAGTCCACACCAGCTTGGAATATGACGGTGCCAGCAGCTACGATGCCAAAATGTTTTATTGACGTAAATGTTTATTAGCAGATTGATATGAAAACAAATCAGTTATGCTGCTATCTGCATCAGAAAGAAGCCACAGCACGTGGAGAAGGATTTGAATTATTTTCCTTTTCCCCACAAATTGGCCCTGCTTTAATTTTTTTCAAACTGTTCTTATTTGAATATATGCATCCTCTTCACATGTTGTTTAGGATTATTAAGGCTCGACAAGTGAGCCTCTATTGTAGAAAGTTTAGGAAAACACAGTTTGCATTCATAAATCAACTGTTCTCCCAGTCTTGGTTTAAATGCAACATAATCTCATAAATGTGACCAAGGATTTTTAATATTCTCGTTGCTATTGTTAGCGTTGCTGTTTTCACTAACGAATTCAAGAGTTCAGTTTCATGTAACGAATGTCAGTTTAATTTATTTTACTAATGAACACAAAACCAATTCCAACGAAAAAGTGACATTTTCCTGGCGGTAATGAAAGTTAGATATTAGAAACTAGTAGTGAGCGCAGGTCTGCAGACATAAAATAGAAACGCTCCAAAACTGTAGCTTTCCTGCTCACATTCACACCATGCCTAGCTTAACCATTATACATGCATCACACTCGCACTTTTGCTAACTTTGTTAATTAATTATTAACAGATTAGTGGTTTTCTGCCCAGCTATGGTTGCTGCTAAACCACCATGTTGGGTTTTCTCTTTCTTATATTCTGCTAATCATAAACTCGGATGTGTACTAACCATTTTTAAGTGGTCAGCTACTTTTCACTGTTATGATGCCATATAAAGATCATGAAATTTTTCACCAAATGAGTGCTCTTTCTATATTCTTCATAAATGCTGCAGAGAATCGCTAACCTACAGGTCATAATATGTATGTTTCTAAAAAAAATCCAATAGCTTTCTGCAAATAAGAAACAAACTGAAACCGATAGAGAGACCAAGGGTAAATGAGATTGCCTTGCAGAGAATGAGATTGTATACATGTTTACAGAAACTAGATGGATTACACTAAAGAGGCAATGCTAAATGAAATGCTGCAAAAAAACATATATATTCATAAGAAATAATGGAAATTATGCATAATGCATACTGACATACATCTAAAATTAAAATTTGTAAAGGGAAAAGTAGACAGGTGGGAAGGTTACACTCAAAGATTATAAGATGAAGAAATATAGTAATAAATAAGGGATAATTAGGTGTGTGGGAAAATTGGTGAGTTGCAATTAAATAATTCCATTTAACCAAAATCCTGTGTTTGGGTAAGAAAACAAATGACCTAGGCAGAAAAATAAAGCCCTAGAAACCACCATGAAAATAATTATTGTGAATGGCTATGACAGTCTGAAGCAGCTTTGGAAAACAAGTGTCAGGTCTGAACTTGGCATCCAACATTCACCATGAGTGAATATTTTACAACAGATGGGAAACACACGTAAATTATTTTTCTACTAATAAAAAAAAAAAAATCAGCCCTACAAAGTACATGCAAACAATCTCCTCCCATATCACATTATACCCAGATACAGTATGACGCAGTACTACTGAGCAGTCATACTAGCAGCAGTCATCAGTAGTGAAAGAGTTACTTGAATAATGCAACTCTCTGAAGAAGAGTAAGAGCAGGTGCTGAAAATTTAAAAAGACAGTTTGTCACAATATGAAGAGAAAATGTAATAATGGAAAACAAGCCAGCCCAAAAGATGAATTTATTTGCCTTACTTATCTATGTAAATTCAACACAAACTGCCAATTACACAACAGAAAAAAGTAAAAATATTTTGGCGCACTTACCACTGCTTTGCAGACTGTAAACACACTTCATGTAATTCAAGCCTCCACATGAAGAAAAATCACATAATTTTTAAATTCTTTTAAAATCAAAACTATCATGAAACCTCAAAATACACATCATCATACTATTAACGAACAAAATATGGAACATTATAACTCATTCCTCAACAGTTTTTGTAACACAAACCAATCATTCATTATAAACGTGTGTAATAAAGAACTTCAGCTACATGTAAAACACTTAGTTTCAGTATATAAGGGTCATGTAACAAACTCATCTCATTGGCTCAGAACATTGTGGCATCATGATTGGTGTCTGGTTCACAACCTGGAATTAACCATTTTGAGCCCCAATGGTGGAAGAAGTTTTCGTAACTGCCACTTGGCTGGCAGGTAAAAATGGTAGTGGTGCACAATTCCTAACCACCAGATTGTATTCCATAGTCCTGGGTTAAATCCCAAACTCCTTCAATTACTGAATGATTGTATACAATGCTGTTGATATAGTTTGTCTAGCAGATGGGGACATAAAACTTCATTTTCGAAAGATTAAGCCTGAATGGACTGATCACAGTACAAACACACTCCACACTAAGTGCCAATCATTATCAAGTACAATAAAACTTTCACTTTTGTTCCGAGGATCGCAACACAAAACAACCTTAGTTCAACTTCCCAGAGCCTTTCTATGGAGGAGTAACACCCTCCATTGTAAATGCCTATGCCCAAATAATAGGTTTTCACACACTGTAATCTTAGAATAATGGAATCACAGAAGCCTGTATAAACATCAGTGCAGCAAAATCCTTCCAGTGATCAAGCTTGAGGAAATGGATCTGGAGGGTCTGAAAGACATAGGGCTGGATTGGAGGATTGCTCATAAACATCTGCTATTCAGGATAGGAAGAAGTGGGGAGTGCTCGTGACCAGCACCCAGCAGACTGGAATTGGAGAATGATGATTATGTTTATGATGATGGACAACTAAAAAGAAAGATATTCTGCTGTTAAAATCCATTCCTACCATAAAAATAACTCATGTATCATCAACATCTATCAGAAATATGTCTACATTAAAATAAGCTACATCTTGAAATGGGTGGCAATTATGAGAAAAATATGAATGGATGGCTGTAATGTTCCAAACTTACCCTATCACTAACCACCTGTGCATGCTTTAAGATCAGGCGAATATGGCCCATTAAGGTTATATTCATTTCTTTTAATACTTCTCTGTTTAGATGGGGCAAGTGGTTTCGTTCTATTTTATTTGTAAAAAAAATATCCGCATAGCATGCAGCTTTTTCTGGTGCAATTCCAGCAGCTTCAAAAAACTTTGTCCACATATCTGAAACAATATATAAAAAAACTTTTTTATTTATGTACTACATAGATTAGGTATCAACATTAGTTATTAATGGGATTCTATTATGACAAAATGAGTTCTCTTGATTGTTACTAGTAACACTCTCTCATTGTTATGTTATTAATTATAAAGCTTGTCAACAAGTCCTGTGACATTAATAGAAAAGTTAATTACATTACTGGGGCATTGACTGCTGTTGAAAGCTGATAACTGTTCACTTTATATTTGTAGCTTCATAACAATGAAATGATAAAACACCAATCTAATTCATCAATAATAATGAAAGGTAGAGTTCATTAAAATTTAATAACGTTTACAAATAAACACTGTTTATGAAAGTCTGTATTGATTGCAGGTGAAATACACACTCATAAATGTATACTGAAATTAGATTTTGATATCTTGACGATTACTGGTTCGATCAGGAGATTTTATAATATGTTTTATCATTGAGATGTTTATGTTTTATCAAATACATATATTCAATTCCATTGAAATGCCATGGAGCTTATGTCCCAGTAACAAATTTCCTAAATAGCTACTTTCCCTTTTCATATTTTTGTTTTTAATCTTAAATTCTTCCAAAGCAACTTAATTAAGTTCTATTCTTCACAAATTTTAATTATAACCTCTTTCAGAATGTTTGGTATATTTTTCAGTGTTTCCCTTGGTTATTTATTTCAATCCCTAATTCTCTTACCTACAAAAGAAAATTTTCCCAGTCCATTACAACTGAAAACAGAGCAAGCTTGTAATTATGGTCATCTCTTCCTTTCCTTGTACCACTCCTAATATTTTTACCTATATTCATCTAATCATCACATTGAAGATAAGAACCTGTAAAGAATGGCTTGCACAATTCATGCTAGTTCAAAGTCATGATTCAGTATTCACACAGCTGTCACTTCTTGTCTACTGCTTGGGTCACTTAACATTTAGACAACGAATTATATTCTTCAATTTCAACTCACTTCTTAATTTAAATGGCAAAGCATTGACAGTATTTGTGGTGTTTATCTCACATGTGGGCAAAATGACATGATAATCATATATATTATTTCTATAAGGTATTTTTTTCTCACAAGCCTGTATCTTCCTTCATACTTAACCGAAATCGATGAATGAGGTGTCATTTTAAAGCTTATGGTCTCCACTTTGGTCACATCATACTTTAAGAAATTAACTTTTCATAATTCGACCCTTAAAGGGCAAAAATGTCAATTTCTCTGAAATGCTGTTTTCTGTGTTACGAGTCATTTATCTCACTGGATACCTGTCTGAAATCATTTAATGATGTATCATTTTAAAGATTAAGATCTCCACTTTAGTGACGTCGTATATTAAGACAGAAATTTTTCGGAATTCGACCCTTAAAGGGCAAAAGTATTAATATTTTTGCAATGCGTTTTTGTGCCACGAGTGATTTATCTCTCTTAATATCTAACCGATATAGATAAATGAGGTATCATATTAAAGAATAAGGTCTCCGCTGTGGTAACATTATATTTCAAGAAAGGAATTTTTCATAATTCAACCCTTAAAGGGCCAAAATGTCAATTTTTCTAAAATGCGTTTTTTGAATCTCGAATCATTTATCTCCCTGGATATCTAACCAAAATCGATAAATAAAGTAGGATTATAAGGAGTAATGTCTCAGCTTTGTGACATCATATTTTAAGAAACAATATTTTTGAAATTCAACCCTCAAATGGAAAAAGTATAAATTTTACCATAACAAATTTTTGTGTCACGAGTGATTTATTTCCCTTAATATCTAACCGATATAGATAAATGAGGTATCATATTAAAGAATAAGGTCTCCGCCATGGTAACATTATATTTTAAGAAAGGAATGTTCCATAATTAGAACCTTAAAGGGCAAAAATGACATTTTTTCTAAAATCAGTTTTTTGTATCTCGATCCATTTATTTCCCTGGATATCTAATCAAAATCGATAAATGAGGTAAGATTATGAGGAGTAATGTTTCAGCTTTGTGACATCATATTTTAAGAAAGAATGTTTTTGGAATTCAACCCTTAAAGGGAAAAAGTGTAAATTTTTCTATAACGCACTTTTGTGTCACGAGCCATTTATCTCCCTTAATATCTAACCTATTTAGATAAAAGAAGTATCATATTAAATACTAAGGTCTCTGCCGTGGTAACATTATGTTTTAAGAAATTAATTTTTCGGACTTCGACCCTTAAAGGGCTAAAATGTCAATATTTGTAAATTTCTGTTTTTTGTGTTTCGAGTAATTTATCTACCTGGATACCTATCTGAAATCGTTTAACGAAGTATCATTTTAAAGATCAAGATCTTCGCTTTGGTGACACCATATACTAAGACAGGAATTATTTGTAACTTGACCCTTAAAGGGAAAAAGTATCAATATTTCTGCAACGTGTTTTTGTGTCACAAGTCATTTATCTCCCTTCATATCTAACTGAAATAAATAAATGAGGTATCCAATTAAAGATTAAGAAGGTCTCCGCCGTGGTAACATTATATTTTAAGAAAGGAATTTTTTCGTAATTCGACCCTTAAAGGGCAAAAATGTCAATATTTCTAAAAAGCGTTTTTTGTGTCTTGAGCCTTTTATCTCCCTGGATGTCTAAACGAAATTGATAATTGAAGTAGGACTATGATGAGTAATGTCTCAGCTTTGGTGACATTATACATTAAGACAGATATTTTTTTTAATTCAACACTTAAAGGAAAAAAGTATCACTGGATCTTCAACGCATTTTTGTGTCACGAGTCTTTTATCTCCATTAATAAATAATCGAAATAGATAAATGAGGTATCAGTCTAAAGGTTAAGATTTCCGCTGTGGTCACATCATGTTTTAAGAATGGATTTTGCTTAATTTAACCCTTAGATGGCATAATTATCAGTATTTCTAAAATAGGTTTTTTGTGTCTTAAGTCTTCCTTGATAATTAAAGAAAATTGAGAAACGAGGTATCATTTTAAAGACTGATGTCTTTGAGAGGTCTCCGGTTGGTTACACCATATTTTAATAAAGGAATTTTTCAAAATTAGACCCTTTAAGGACAAGAGTATTAATATTTCAACAACGCATTTTTTCTGTCGCGAGCCATCTACCTCCCTTGATACTTAACTGAAATCAATAAATGAGGTATCGTTTAAAATATTAAAGTATCCGCTTTGGTCACATCATATTTTAAGAAAAGAGTTTCTCCAAATTCAATCCTTAAGGGGCAAAATTATTGTAATTTCTAAAGCTTTTTTTTTTTACTCTGCCTGATGCCTAACCGAAATCGGTAAATGAGGTCTCATTTTAAAGACCAAGGTGTCCGCTTTGGTCACACCATATTGTATAAAAGGAATGTTTTGGAATTCAACCCTTAAAGGGAAAAAATATCCATATTATTTCTACAATGTGTCTTTATTATTATTATTATTTATTACGAGCCATTTATCTCCTTGGATACCTAACCGAAATCGATAAACTACATATCGTTTTAAAGATTAAGGTCTCCAATTAGGTAAAATCATAAATTAAGAATTGTTTCGTAATACGTTTTGATGCGCGTCTATTACACTAAACAATTAAATATTTGCTACAAAAGTGCGGTTCTACTTTTCATTATATTACAAGCATTCAACTTTACTATTCATCGTATTTTATTAGCGAAATTTTCGCACGGGTCATCTAGTATAATTTAATTTAATTGCAATTGAGCACAGGTTCAGGTGGCAATTTCGCTACACCCCCGTCTTCCCCCTAGCCTGCAGCCACCTACATCCACTACAATCATATGTATAAAAATCTGATAACCTGCCAGTGTGGCTGTGCATGTTACGGTACCACCAAACAAGATAAGGGAGATACAACGGGGCCAGTTTTGAGTCCTGTTCTTCGCATACCGATGATCCTTTGTGGTTTTTAGGCAGTTTCCTGCCATCAACAATGCAAACGTTAGGACAATGAACAATCTGCGCCTAATAAACTACATATCTCAAAAACAAAAATATGTTTAACACATGCAGAATACAGTTACACATTTCACAGACAGATAGCAATATAACTTTCCTCCCCTGGAGGCATAGGGCTCAGCTAAATCTCAACTTCAGCCTGAAAAAGCTGACCCTACAATAGCAGGATAAGTGCAAGGAAGGGGAAAAAAAAGATCTTATACTATCCATGCCACACACTTTATAAAAGGAGAATAATGATTCCTCTGCCCCATGAGGAGTCAAGCTGATGCTTCGAGCTCAGCTATATCCAGTGTAGTATGACTATCAACTAGTTTAAAACTGCCTGAATGACTCATGCTGTCACATGACTCATCTCTGTGAAACTACTCACACCACATAGACAGCTTAACAGCTAGTTTGATATTGTTGCAAGAACAATGTTACCATACAGTGGGTCAAAATGACTACTGCATTATTTGAAAATTTGGTCGAAATCAACCTAGTGCTTTGACCTACAATCTTCCAACGCCAGGTCCAAATCATACCAAGCCAGGCTTGTTCTGTCTTCTCCTCCTCCTCGTTTTTGCGAGAAGGGGCAGGCGGTAGGGCTTTACGGCTTGTTAGTGTAAAGGTAATTAGAGAAGAAAGAAGATTGGGCTAAGGAATGAGAAGAAATTCAGCCACAGCATTTTGAAGAAACCATACAACATTTTAGAAACAAAAAGGATGATCAGACTGGGATTTGAATTAACACCCACTGAGTTGCAGACCTAAGCATTAACCACTCCAAACAGGCTCAATCTTTCTTATTTTAAACTGACCTTGTAGCATAGCCATATGATAGAGGTTGCTTCCAAAGCTGGTGGACCGGAAGATCGAGAACTGTGCTATTTGGAATATGGCCGAGTGGATGTTAAATTTCCCGCTGGTCCGTGGGAGTACCGTGGAAGACCCTGGAGTGCATGCCGTCTACCGGAAGTCTATTAAAAACGCCCGCGAACCCAACTTGTGGCACCCACTAGTATTCCTGGGGCAGCCGAGCTCATCGGGCACGCCACCCATGTGCGAGTTTTTCTCGAACTCCCTTTTTTAATGTTGAACTATTTTCGGTTAGAGTTGTGAAAGTGAGTGTGATTTACAAAGGATTGTTAATGTGAACCGTTTTTAACTGAGGATTCTGCAAACCTTCGGGTATATATATATATATAGAAGTCCGATGAAATATATGATCACGACTGGTGTGGGTAAAGATTTAGAACTCTATTAAACTTACAAAAGTTAATTTTGTTATTCTTTTTTTGTGTGATTCTTCTTGACACGGTAAAGTGTGTTAATAAGCTGAATCACTGGCGACCACGTCAGCAGAATTTGCTGCTTCAAACATTTTCGTAAAATGTACTACATCCCACCATCCGCGAGCATTAGTGTTCTCTACCAAGAGAGAGAAAAGCAACAACCTCTTCATCTCAATATACAGCTAACTTCCTCATGTGAAAGGTGATAAAACAAGGTAACAAAACTAAATCATATTTCTGCAAGAGGTTTATTGTGAATAGAAATGCAAAATTTAAGACAACTATGTAAACAAATCCTTAGTAACAGATATAAGTAAAATAGTAGTTTTATTTGGAAAATAAATAGTGGATGTGTAAACCATTGTAGGTAATTATTTGTGTTTAATTTATGTCTTTTTTAAAAAAAAAAAAAGTTTTTTGTGGAATATTTATAAAGTACAGAATTTACAGTTTTGTGGATTTCTTTCCCAGGAAGATCTATGGAGAGTTGGAGGATATAACTGAAGAAAATTTAAAAAAATGGAGAGATCAGATATTTAAGGTAAAAGCTAAAACTCATTATATAAGGAAAGAAGTGTTCATAACAAGAAACGAAACCAAACAGCAATCTGATAAGCAATACAACTACAAAAAAATTAACTAACATTAAGCAGATTATGAGGTTATTAGCAGGAAGTCAATGGTGCTAAAATTATCATGCTGTACTGCCATAAATTAATTTAAACCCTAAGGAGAGTAACATCCAGTAATTTCATGGAAGCTTATAATAATGACTTGCAGACACTTTGACCCAATATGGATAAGACAAAGTATGTAATGAATCATTTAATGGGAGACATGTATGCATGAGGATATGAAGTAGGTAACAGTTGCAAGAGCTTTATATAATTTGAAAAGCTGTTTCTGGAAAAATATTGAAGACCATATAACCAGCAAGATGGGAATAAATATGAATTTTGCAAGTGAAATCCGAGAAACATAGTACATTTTGATGCCAGTACAAATATTGAATAGAAAGTTGAAGTCATTTGAGGAAACCTGCCAAGAAGCAAACAAAAAAGAACAGTAGAGCTACAATGGGATGTTCCTAAATACTAAACATAGGACTGACAGATGGCAACATGTTAATTGGATACAATTTGAAAAGGCACAAGAAGTGAATTATGATAATGGCTGGAAACGGTAGAGGAACCATAACTATCACATAGTCCAGTCAAATAAGGATTCAACCTCAGAATGAAAAATAACAAGCTGTAAATTTGCATAAAACTTTGTTCTGACATTTTATAAGTTGGCTCAAAAGTCTCATAGAATTTCATGTGCGCTAGTTAAGATATTCAACGTCAAAGGTCACAAAAACGTTTTTTTATATAAATATCTCATTTCATTTACTTTAAATGTTATTTTGAGTTATAAGAGAAGTTGTAGAGCACAAAATTCTCTACAAATATTGATATTGACAATATTTCATAGATTTAACCCTTCTTGAAATAGAGCGTGGAGAGCAGGGCGCACTTAGCCGCGTACACCTCCTAAAACTGACCATGGACCAACACTTGTCACCCAGTTCTTTCCTGGCCTAGAATCTGTCAACCAGATACTCCGCCGTGGGCATGATTTCCTATGGTCCTTCCCTGAAATGTGTCTCCTCCTTCCCAAAATCCTACCGACTGCTCCCCGCACTTGCTTCAGCAGACCACCCAATCTGTATAACATCTTGGTCCACAAGTATTTACCCGCCGACTCACCTAGACCTCCACAGGGACCTTTCCCTTGTAACAGACCCCACTGCAAAACTTGCAGCATGCACCCTACCACCACTACTTACGCTAATCCTGTCACAGGCGAATCTTTCTTTATAATTGGACATGCTACGTGTGCTACCTCTCACCTTATTTACCAACTCAATTGCCTCCATTGCACTGCCTCATACATTGGTCTCACCACTCAACAACTATCCTACAGGATGAATGGCCACAGGCAAACAGTTCATACTTCCAACCCAGACCAGCTAGTGGTAATTCATGCGAACTCACATAATTCGAACAATCTCAATACCTGTTTCACAGTTAGAGCTATTAGAGTTTTTCCAAATACCACCACCCCTTCAGAACTCCGCAGAGGGGAACTAGCCTACCAACATATCCTTGACACCACACACACCACAGGCCTAAACCTATGTTAAACCTGTCACTTGCTATCTCTCATTTCATTCTACAGTTACTTAAATATGTACATATATATATATATATATCCCTTTATTTTCATCTAAATTAAGTAATAACTTTTTGAATTATTCTAAATAAAGATTACTTTGTTTCACTTTTATCGCTGGTCAAGCTTATCCCCCCCCCCCCTTTCCCGTCAATTCTACCACCACCGCGCGTTTTACGCTTGTGCTTCATTCATGTGGCGGGTTGGGATGTGACCACATCTTTCCCCCCACCATATGTCTCACCTCGAACAAGATTAAGACCCATGTCGAAATATTGTGCAATTTGTTTATGTTTTTGTGTTTTTATGTGTTCGTCTCACCCTCCTGCCTTCATCTGTGGAAAGTGACGGGTATCTGTTTATTTTTCCGTATCCTATCTTATTTTCAGTGCCTCGCGGAGTTTCTTTGTTTCCATTATCCAAACATGGACTTTAGGAATACTGGAAAGATAAAAAAATTGAAGCATTTGAAATGTGGTGCTACAGAAGAACGCTGAAAATTAAGTGCACAAAGTAAGAAATGAACGTGTTTTGCAAATGGTGGGTGAGGAAAGAAGTTTGTGGAAGAAGATTACAGAAAGAGACAGGCTTTTAGTTCATATTTTGAGACATGTTGTATTGGTTAATTCGCTGGTGAAGGGAACAGTCAAAGGTAAGAACTGTAGAGGAAGACAACAATTAGAATATATGAAGCAGATAATTGACGACGTGGGTTGTAAGGGATATGTAGAGATGAAGAGGTTAGCACAAGATAGGAAGGGATGGAAGGCATCAAGCCAGTTGAAAGACTGATGACAGAAAAATAAAATCTTTGACTCCGAGATTTGCCTGTTTTTTCACCTTATTTGACTATATTAACAGGGAAGTCGGAAAAACAATGACATTAGTTATAGGAGACATGTAGAAGAAAAAGATTAAACCCTCATCAGAACTATAAAAAAAAAAAGACTCTCATCAAGAAATGAGAACCCTCACAACTAGCCCCAATTTCCTATTAGTTTTAATTGTATGGATGAGTACATTGATTAGTTGTAAATTACTATATTTTTATGTGGAAAGGATAGATAAATTACACCCAACACTCAACAAAGTTGAAGGGAGGAGGGCTGCAGCAACACAAAAAACACAATATTTCAGGGATAACCCTTTATCAAGTAGAAAGTGGCTGAGCTCATGTAGCCTTGCTGTGTTGACTACAAGGCTTGTTGGCTGTAATTTATGTATCCTTTCCGCATAAATATTGCCTCGTGGCAGTTCTTTCATTCCACTGTTACAATTGCTTTATTTTTTGTATGAATTATTATTGTTTTGATGGAAGGAAATTGTTTGGATGAAGAGTAACATGATTAAAAGCAGTATAATGTTTGAAATATTAATTGAAAGACTTCAATTATAAAAGTTTTTTAAGCCACAGAGTTTTAAGTACAATTTTTGGCTGTATGGAATTGTTTACATTTGCCAGTTTCATCTTTAAATGCCTGAAAATTATTTCCGTTTAAAAATATTTCTTCATGATTATATGTAATTTTGTATAGGTACTGATTGTTTTTGTGCTATTTCCAGAGTTTGGAGTGATTGTTAGCGATCCAGAAGCATTGTGTGGTACTTGTGATGCTGTCTCAAATGTTCTGTAATACCTATTTAGGCTCCCAAGATTGGGTGCTGCCGAGTTCATTTGGGTTTGCTTGAAACTGTGCTAACAAGATGGTGTATCTGTTATATTCATATTGTAGTTTAGAATCTTTGGAGGAAGCTGATGTCATGCCTTATCTGTGTATGTGTTTATGAAGATTTTGAAAGAATAAAAAGTCAAATAAAACTTGTATTGATGGTGTTATTTCAACAACTACCGTACCATTAAGAAGTTAAAGTGAGTTTTAAACAGGGGGAAGTCTGGCAAAATCTCGCCAGGGGGAGGGGGGGGGATAGGAGGTCGCTAAAAAAAAAAAATCACGTCACCTTTTTACTTTAGATTGCCACCCACCCTTGGGGGCGTCCATTAACTACGTGAGGTGTTTTTCTGGAATTCTGGACCCCGCCTTCCCCCTCTGATGTGATTTAGTGAGATCAGGTTGGATCCCCCCCCCCCCAAGATGATGTGACACTTGGATGGATGGAGATCCCCTCCATTTCACCTCACGTAATTAATGGACACCTCCGTTCATAAAATATTCTTCCTTGGGCCATAGAGCTAAAAAAAAAAGATCTTATCCGGCAGAAGACCCGTGAAGTATTCCTGAGAAAAGTGAATGTTAGGTAGTAAATCCAAGGATAAGAAAATGAAAGAAGTTAAGTTAGATGAACCTTTTCACTTGTGGAATTGCTTTGGATTTAAGACTAAGAGAGAAGAAGAAAAGGAAAAAGGTAATCTTATGTTCAGAGTTTAGGAAGAAGGTAAGGTAGAGAACAAATGGAGGAGCGAGGCAAATATACAGGGCATTAAGAAGCAACTGCTGCCCTTCTCCTTTCTAATAATATATCCGCCTTTAAGGGCATCATCAAAAAAAAAAATTTCATTGCATTCTCATGATCATATGCAGCCAAAACAGGATTTAGTATAGTCAGTAATTTATTAGTTAAGAAAATAAACATATTATCAATAGTGTACAGTGGCAATTTAGAATTCTCAATGACAAATAAAGCATCAAATATCGAAAAATTATACCAAGTTTAGCACTCTATAATATATTACTTTTATGAGCCAAAATAGACAGAGTATCATTGGTTGCATTGTTTCTCTTTCTTCAAAAAAGGAAGTGGCAAATATTTTCCCCCTTCGAAAAGAGAGTGCTAGTTCAAAAAAGGTTAGAGGATAAAGAAGGATTATAAACATTTATCTAGACGGAGGAAAAACGAGTCAGAATACAGAAGAAGAGGTAGGAGAAAAAGAGATAAACAACATTCGAAAAGATGGTGGGAATGCAGAGGAAGTAATGGACGTAGAAACAAAGGCAGAAAAATTATGGAGGCAAGATCGACAAGGAGCAAATAAAAACAGAAAAATAAATTGGATAAATACAAAGAGAGCAGAAAGATGATGGAAAATGATGAGGATGATGAAGAACACAATGGGATTAATAATGAGTAAAAGGGCAATGAAGAAGAAGAAAGAGAGGGTAAGTTATGCTGTATTTTCAACAAATTTGAAGTGAGGAAAACCATATGAATGTTTTGAAGGGTAAATTATGAATTGTGGTAAAGTTAAAAAGTGTGATGGTAACTATCGTGCAACTCCCAGATAAAATTTTGTATCTTCAGAGGAATTTAGGTTTATAAATAAATAACAGCCTTTTTGTGTTTGAAGATCTTCAAACATCAGATCCCCCGGGAAAACTTAAGATTACACATCAGCATTTTTGTGTTGAACAAGAAGTTTTGGTTTTTGTTGACAAGATTGAAAAGAAAGACTGAAAAAGTAGAAAAAAAAAAATCATTTCTTTTTGTAGGGGTGGGAGAACTCACTAAATTGTCCTACACAAAGGTATTTTTGCTCCTCATTGACTTACTGCTATATTATTTTCCTTTCTTATTTCATCACTTCTGGCGTGTTTTGCATTCTCATATTCTTGAGTATCATTTAATTTTCTTCTTCTACTCCTTCATTTCTTTTCTACTATACTCTTACTCGATTTTATCTCATCAACTACCACTAACATCTCCTGAATAGACATTAGTTCGTAACCTTCATGTAAGTTTTCTTCTCATCCTTAACTGATTCAAAAGCATATAAACGATGCTGAATTAATGTTAAAACTACCCTGCCATAGTCCTTTTTTTCTTCATTTCCACTCTCTCCAACAGTTCTAATCCACAATGTTCTCTGTATCTTAAAAATCTTGCCGATTTAGGCTGACACACAATACAAGGCCTAGGACCTTATCATTTCCATCATATTTTTCCCAATTTGGATAACAGAGATGAACAGGAATTATTAGCAACACCAAATCGAATAAAAGTTATTGGCAAAGAAATAAAGCAATGGCAAATAAATACCAGTCATGGAGAGGGACTTTTAGATGGAATTGATGCAGTCCAATTGGTCTTTGGGGGGCAGGATGTTAGAACTACAAAGCTGTGAATAAATGTAAAAACAATGAGCAGAGCCACAGTGAGGATGAACTATATGCCAGAGT
This sequence comes from Vandiemenella viatica, assembly GCA_031002005.1. Taxonomy (NCBI): domain Eukaryota; kingdom Metazoa; phylum Arthropoda; class Insecta; order Orthoptera; family Morabidae; genus Vandiemenella; species Vandiemenella viatica. The sequence goes on along the minus strand of JARYHS010009186.1, from coordinate 223,228,942 downwards.
AAAGAAAAAGGAGTTGGAGAAATAACAAAGAGACAGAGCAAATCACACAATTAAGTGAAATGTGGTTAAATGGGGTCTAGTGGAGATCGCGACTCCACTACATCAACATTCGGTAGTGAAATCGTAATACTGTTTGTAGTCAGTTGCAAGACGTATTATTAGTAATTCTGGACCATTATTTTCAAGCAGAAATTAGGTACCAACAAGCTTGGACCAGCAAGAAACCTTTAAATGTACTTCGAAAGTATTTCTGAGGATTCTATCATTACCGTGGCGCCACAATATGATGATTGATTCTTATAGAAATCGACAAAACAAATCGAAAATAAAGAATAACATTTTTTGATATCTCGCTTGGTTCTCGAGATATCGTATCTCAAAATTGACGTAGTTAGGTTGAAATACGGCCTGGACCAGAAGAAAAATTTCGCTATAGCCAAATTTGATGATGAATTCTTACGTAACTCGATGAGACAAATGGAAAATAAAAAAGTTTTTTGATATCTCGCTTAGTTCTCGAGATATTGTATCTCAAAAGTGATGAGGTTAGGGCGAGATCCGGCCTGGACCAAAAAAAAAAAAATTTCACCAAAACCACCATATCTACATGGTGCAAATGCACTATAGGTGTTTTTTTTTTCTTCCTAGTGATTGTTATTAGATTGAAATATGGCCTGGACCACAAGAAATAACATCAAAAGCAGAAGGAACTATACCTATGGCTGATTTTTAACATGCTATATCTCGAAAACCAAGCGAGATATCAAAAAATTTTATTCTTTATTTTCGATTTATTTCGTCGAGTTCTGCAAGAATTCAGCATCAGATTTTGGCGCCACGGTAATGATAGAACTGCCGTATTTCTAGTAAAGTCTTGTGTCTGACCACTGTAGTATTATGACGCTAGCTCCTGGCGGAATCCAGTAATGCCGCTAAATGTTATTGGTGAAAACTAGAGGAAAGTGGTTTGCCTATGCATTAGTGGAGCGGTTCGAAAATAAATGAGGAGAAGAAAGAAAATATGGGAAAATGAAGAAGCGAAGTGCTATAACAAAAATTGACGAGGAGACTAAGAATATTGTAATAACAGATGCACTATTGAAACTAAATAACAATGTCAGTAAGGTTGAAATTTTTAGGATGCCATAAACTGGCTGCAAATAATAACATTCTTCAGAAATCAAACCGTGATCTTACCCGACAAAACAACAGTCATAAACAAAATGAAACTGTATTTCTGTAACGTATAACGCATCAAAAAAAAAAAAAGTTTTAATTCTGTTTTATGTTACTTACGAGCATCCATGTCAATAAAATTAGTTCCTTCAGAGAAAAAATAACACGAAAACGGCTTCAACAGCTAATCATTTATCAACTCTCGGCCATTGCAGTAACCTAACGTATTGAAGTAGCACAGAAGCTGATAATACAGATTTATGAGACTTCTATCTCAAACGCCGTTTATATCATCCCAAACATAATCACGAACTTAACAATACTGACACTTCTCACAATTACACTTGTGATTGTTCTCTCATTACCATAAGGTATTCAAAGACAACACGTTACAAAACAGAAACGCGATCATTGTTTATATCTCTGACATACTTCAAATAATTGTTCCATTTATATATATAAATATATATATTACTAGCTTCTAGCCCGTCAAAAATGACGGTTTGAACGCCATATTCTGGCAGTTCATTTTATTATTATTATTTTACAGTTGGTTAATTATACGGGATTGTTATTAGATAATGCTAGTGGCCTTGATTTGATAATGTTCTACACAGCAATACAATAGTAACTTCTCCTGAATTAATGAGGGCGGATGTATAAAACCAATAAAATGAAAAATAAATTAGGAATCCAGAAACTTTTGCTATACATTTAATATCAGTTTTATTCCTAGTCCAGGCACACTTCAGCACGATAGGTACGAACTACGTTCACCCGCATTTATTAATACCTTCAGTAACTTGGCGCATATGAAAGCAGTTTAATTGGTTTGTAAAACTCATTTCAGAGTGAATTACGCTGTAATCAAATGTGTCGGTGGGCTTTCTCATCAACTCAACCACAACCCTCCATTAATATTGCTTTCGAAAATCATAACTTCTACTACTCTCAAATGCTGTAGTCAATCGCAAGACATATTGTTTTTAAGCAGTGATTCCGTTGTAATACAGCCTGTAGACTACCATTATTTTCAAGCAGAAATTAGGTAGTAATACATTCTGGACGGGCATAATACAGTTAAATGTACTACGGAAAATATTTCTAGTGGATTCTTGCAGTTTACCACACCAATTCCTGGCAGAATCGCGATCTCCGGTAATACCGATTTATTTACATTATTTTACTTTAAATGACGGGAAGTAAACTTCCTCCGAGTTTTTAACAAACTTCATCGTTTCTTATCTCCGGACAAAAAAAAATAAAAAATTGTAGGCTGTGTTTTAACCTAGTACTCATTATTGATACAGGTAATATAACGTACACATACATACATTACATGAATTTTTGCTTCTGGTTGTCGTAGATAAATAAAAAACAATATGTAAATTTAAACGAACGTACTAATTGTAACTTTGTGACACATAATTGCCTCGCATTAATTTTTTTCCCTGCTCTCCGTATTTCTAATATCTCTGCTCACTGCTATTTTGCGGCAATAATATCGTTGTTGCATTTCGAGTGTCATATCGCTTATACTGTAAGTCAGAGACAATAGTCATATCCTTCACTGTTTAAATCATGGTTTAAATCTAATCAAAAGTTTATATTAAATCTCATTTAATAGTTAACAAATGTATCAAAAACTAATGGTATCATATATAATGGTAGTAAGAATTTATTCTGGAAAAGCTTATAAGGAGAAATCAATTAGTCATTTTTAATGATATCGTTTGTTATATGAATACGTTACTCTGGTTAGATTATCAGAGTATTTGGTTAGGATTTTGCATAAATAAATGTAGACTATAATTTCGAAAACGGATAACTGTTATTTATTTGACCAATACATCATTATGTTTCTCCGAGTTTTAAATACACTTCACAGTTTCTTACCGTCTGCCGAAAAAATCTTATGGTTTGACCTAGGGCTTATAACTGACACAGATAAAATAGCGTAATATTGAATCCCTTCTCCTTACATGAATTTTGGCGTATAACTGATACAAATAATATAACATAAACATCGAACACCATTCGTCTTACACGACTTTCTGCATCTAACTGTAGTAAATAAACAAAATCCAAAATGAAGGAATGCAATATGGTGGTTGATGATTGGCCGTTCGTTAGCCAATAGGAGAAGCAGCTATAGACGACGCACGCAGACCACACGTTAGCTTTTTATATAGTAGGATTTCTATAAGGTGTTTTTTTTTACACGAGCCATTATCTTTCGTAATACCTAACCGAAAACAATGAATGAGGTGTCGTATTAAACCTTATGGTTCCCACCTTGCTCAAATCATATTTTAAGAAAGGATTTTCACAAGGTATTATCTCCCCTCATACCTAACCGAAATCAATTTTTTTTTTTTTTTTTTTTTTTTTTTTTTTTTTTTCGATTTCATTCCTCCCAGCTGAAGGCTGGGAGGTGGGCTGTTGGAGAGTCACAAGAGACTCTTTTCAGCCAAACTACTCTCTACAGGGACGGAAGGGGGATGGAAGGTCGGCCGTGGCCTTGTAGGGAACCATCCCAGCATTCGCCTAGAGTGGTTGAGGAAAACCACGGAAAACCTCAACCAGAATGGCAGAACGAGGTTTGACCCTCGTCCTCCCGAATGATAGGTAGGAGGCCGAAAACAGCCTCCTCCCATCTCGGTGTCATTTTAAAGCATATGGTCTCCACCTTGGTCAAATCACATTTTAAGAAAGGATTTTTTTAGAATTCAACCCTTAAAGAGAAATAATATCAATATTTCTAAAATGCTGTTTTTTGTATTTCGAGTCATTTATGGCCCTGGATACCTATCTGAAATCGTTTAATAAAGTATCATTTTAAAGATTACAATCTCCGCTTTGGTGACAGCATATATTAAAACAGGAATTTTTCGAAATTCGACACTTAAAGGGCAAAAGTATCAATATTTCTGCAACGTGTTTTTGTGTCACGAGCCATTTAACTCCCTTCGTATACAATACAATACATTCATTTTCCATTGATCCCAATATAAGAGACTGGCTCTGTGGGATGTGGAAAGTTGTCAATTTACAAAAAACAGTTGCATGACAAAATAATAAGTACACCACTACATGTACAGTCATTGTATACATGGTACATTAAACACTTCAATAACAAAATAATACATACACCAGAAGATGTACAGTCATAACTTATATGGTACCGTAAACAATTACGTAACAAACTAAATACATACACCAAGAGATGTACAGTCATGGCATTCATGGTAAATTAATTATTTGAACTATATTTACACAAGATACTGGCAGTTATTTTTTACATACCTTAGAAATAAATTCTTCGACAGAGTAGGAGTTGTCAATTAAAAATTCTTTCAATTTTTTCCTGAATTTGTTCTTATCATCTCCTAGACATTTGATATGTGTTGGGAGTTTATTGAAGATATGTATCCCTGAATATCGGACCCCTTTTTGGACAAATAACAATGACTTGTAATCCTTGAGAACATCATTTTTAATTCTAGTGCCATAATTGTGTATTTTACTATTTGTTTCAAACAAAGTATAATTTGTGACTACAAAGGACATTAATGTGTATATGTACTCAGTTGCTAATGTTAAAATCCCTCATCTCTTGAACAGCTCTCTACAAGAAGTTCTATTGCTAACCCCACACATAATTCTTATAACACGCTTTTGGGCTCTGAACACTTTGTCTCTATGGGTAGAATTGCCCAAGAATATTATTCCATATGACAATAAGGAGTGAAAATAAGTAAAATAAACTAGCTGCCACATACGGAGATCACCTATAGCTGAAATTGTACGAACTGCAAATGTGGCTGCTCCCAATCGCTTTAGTAAGTCAGATACATGTACTTTCCAATTTAAATTATGATCAATATAAAAACCTAGAAATTTCACAATATCTACCTCTTGAATGGACTGGCCTGCAAATTTTATGTCTATGTCAGGTGTTAATCTGTGTGATGTACTGAATTGCATATACTGAGTTTTATCAAAGTTTAAAGACAAGCCATTAGCTGTAAACCATTTATTAATCAGTTCAAAGACATAATTTGAAATATATTCTGTAGATAAATCTGGAGTGTTTTTTATTCCTATGTTTGTGTCATCTGCAAATTGGACGAATTTTGAGTTTTTAGATGAAACACAGGGTAGATCATTTATATATATTAAAAACAATAGTGGCCCCAATATAGAACCCTGAGGTAATCCACATCTGATTAATTTCCACTCAGAAAGGTAAGAACTAAGCCATTTATTAACAATGCCATCTATACCATAATACTTAAGTTTCTGTATCAGAATTTTATGATCTACACAGTCAAATGCTTTAGATAAGTCACAAAAAATTCCCACAGGAATTAATTTATCATTTATTCCTTCTAAAATATTGTCAGTGAATGCAAATACTGTATAGCTTGTTCCGTTGAATGACCCCTTTGAAAACCAAATTTTGATTTAATTAGATATTATTATTTTCAAGGTGTTCATAAATTCTATTGTACATTGCTTTCTCAAAAACTTTGAAGAAGGTTGTTAGTAATGAAATTGGTCGGTAATTCGATACGGCTGCCTTATCTCTCTTTTTATAGAGTGGTTTAACTACAGCATGCTTAAGCCTTTCCGGAAAAGTACCCTCAAGTAAAGATATATTAAACAGATAACTTAGTGTATTACTTAATTCTGTGGAGCACAATTTAATTAATCTGCTTGAAATCCCATCATAACCAATCAGGGCCAGCGCTAGGAATTTCGGGGCCGGGTAAAATGGGCGACCTTTTTTTTTTTTTTTAGCTCTACAAACTGGGCAGGGCGACAATGGGCTGATTTTTGGTTCCCAGTCTGGGGGCCCCTGCAGCCGGTGATCGGGGCCACCCCGTCAGACAGCGGGCCCGGTTACATTTGACCCGCTTACCCCCCCCCCCACCACCCTAACGCCGGCCCTGTTAAACCACTTGAATATTTGCTCTTAAGGGATCTGATAATTTTTATTATTTCTTCTGGAGTAGCTAATTTTACAGACAGAGTTAAATTTTTCTTGGAAGACTGTTTTGTCAAAATCCTTACTATGTGTCACTGAGATATTAGCAGTCAGTTTATCAGCAACAGATAAAATATGTTTATTAAATATATTAGCAATTGAAAAATCAGATTCTACTGAATTTTCTTTGATAAAAATATCATTACTTGTTTGAATACTTTTTCCTATTTCCTTTTTTACAATTTCCCATATTGTCATAATTTTATTTTCAGAATCATGAACTTTATGTTTGTAGTACATACTTTTAGATTCTTTAATAACCCTTTTCAGTATTTTGCAGTACCATTTTTAATGTGATTTAACATTAGCATTCTCACTGTTCCTAGAGGCAATATACAACTTCTTTTTATTAATGCATGATGTTCTAATGCCAATAGTTATCCAAGGTTATGAAGTTTAAAAACATTACTCTTAGTGCTAGTTCGTATTGAAGTGTTAATGGTTAATAACTGGGCATCGTGATCCGAAAGTCCATTGAAGGATGGCTTGATGATATAACTGAATTTTGAGGTATCTAGCAAAACATTGTCTATAGCTGAGTGACTATTATTCATTATTCTAGTTGGAAAATTAACTACCTGAGTTAAATTGAATGAACTGACTAATGCTTCTAACATGGCTTTACAGGATAAGTTTTAGAAAATCTACATTAAAATTACCACATACTACTATGTTGATTTCATAACTGTTTAAAAATGTTAATAAGAGTTCAAACTGGTTCATAAAAATAGAAAAGTTTCCCGATGGTGCTCTGTATCCTGTTACTATTATGAGAATTTCATTATTGAAATTTAGCCGTGTAGCAAAAGCTTCAAAATGTTGATCAACACAATACTTGCTAATACTTATATCATCAAAACTATAACGATTTCTAACAAAAGTGACAACTCCTCATCTCCAAGTTTGTTCTACAATAATGAGAAGCTAAATTAAAATCAGTTACATTTGACATTATTCCTGTAGTTATGTGGTGTTCAGACAAGCATAAAACATCAATTCTATTGATATCATTTAATTCATTTATGTGGACTAGCAATTCATTCACTTTGTTTCTTAACCCTCTGATATTCTGATGTAATAAATTAATCCCTACACATTTTTTAATTTTGGTATCTGAAAACTCATTATTGTTTAAACTTGTTTAAAATAGTATAGTATCCGCTTTAGACACATCATATTTTAAGAAAGAACCTTTTTTTTAGTTTTTTTACCTTGCTTGGTGCCTAACCGAAATCGGTAAAAGAGATATCATTTTACAGGCCAACCTGTCTGATTTGGTCTCACCATATTTTATAAAAGGATTTTTTTGGAATTAGACTCTTAAAGGGCAAAAGTATCAATATTATTTCTACAACATGGTTCTTTTTTTATTACGAGCCATTTATCTCCTTCGATACTTAACCGAAATCGATAAATGACATTTCATTTTAGAGATTAAGGTGTTAAATTAGGTAAAATCATAAATTAAGAAAGAATATTTTGGAATTTGATGCTTAAAGTGATCATGTGTATCAAACAGTTCAGAGCCAAGTCCTCAGATTGCAGCAACAGTATCGCTGAGATGTCAATAAACTGTTTTTATACAAAAAGTATTTTGTTTTGTTTTGATATTTCTTTCTTTTACAGAAACATTTTTGATTTGCTATCCAATTCCAGTGTAAACATTTTATTCGCACAGCTGCACATATCACAGAGATGTTGATATGCTGTGTGCATTTTGTTCAGGTTGGTTGTATTCTGTTAGGGTCAGTAACAGTTTGTCGTACGTACAGTGTTTTTTAAATTTTCCGAACTGTATCGTAATATGTATTGATGCGTACCTATTACAATAAATAAATAAATATTTGCTGCAAAGTGCGGATCTACTTTTAATTGTATTACAAGGATTCAACCTCACTATTTATTGTATTTTATAAGCGAAATTTTCGCACTGGTCGTCTAGTATATAATAATTTCTATACTAAAGGCTCGGTATCACGGGGCGATTTTTGGCGCTGCTACTAATTGCGGCGATAATCGGCGATCATTCGCCGCGATTAGTAGCAGCTATTAGTATTAGCCGGTCACACGAAGCGATTAGGTTGTGGCTAGCGAAATAATGTATCAACCTCATTCATTGGTTATGATTTCGTACAAATCACGTCGTATAGTTTTGAGACGATTGATTCTTTCGGCTAATGCTGATTTGAGTAAATATTTGTTAAATTAAATTTTAGAAAGAAATGAAAATGGGTCCACGACTGGATTAGACGAATAGAAAAACCTAAGGCCTCTGCGTTTCTTCTGATAGAACTAGGATTCTCAAGCCTACAGAAATATTCAGCGGTTAACTAAAGGAAAGTTTGATAAATTACTTGAAGTAGTTGTTCCTTAACTTATGAAAAAGATACACTGATAAGAAGTGTGATTCTACATAAGGCCAAACTAGAAATTAACTTGTGTTACATGACAAGTGGTGATAGCCTGAAGAGTTTGGAATATTTATTCACAGCTATATTACATTCTGTATGCATCCTCAATGTTCTTAATTTTTTCTGAGATGATCGTCAGATGGAATTATCAATCCAGTTTCATTCAGTTCAATAAATAACCTACTCAAAGGATTTGTTTTCATACGTTCTTGTTAATTTATTTATTGTTGTTGTTGTGAAACAGTCCTTCCGATAAACATAAAAGAACATAAAAAAACAACCATTTGGTCACATTTACTTCCCCGTTTTCCATGATGACAAAAAACTTTAAAAACTGGAGTAAAATGGAAAAAAAACAGTGAACGCTACATCTGACAGCTAAAAAAGGACTAGCGATTGAACTATTAGACAAGGCGACAACAACGCTGTGTAGCGGCGACTGGGTTACGTGACCGCCACAATCGAGCACTTCTAGCGATCAGAATCATGGAGGAAAGAAATATATGGCGACGACGCAAGGGACCTTCATCACGCATTGAAGTGACGCCGGCCGGAAGAGGAGTGGGGAGGCATGGCTGCCAAATTCCTATCCATAAAGACGGGTAATATTAACAAAATCCTCAAGGGGACCCTAGGATAAAAGTGACGCCGCAATCTAGTGATGGATTATTATGTAACTCGATGAGACAAATAAAAAATGAAGAATAAATTTTTTTTGATATCCTGCTTAGTTTTAGAGATATTCTGTCTCAAATGTGAAATGGTTTTGTTTTGAAATTCAGAAGAAAAAATTGGTCAAAGTCAAATTTGATGATGGATTCTTATTTAAAACGACGTGATAAATAATAAAAAAATTTCGATATCTCGCCTATTTCTCGAGATATACTGTCTCAAAAGTGAGGTGTCTGCAGTTGAAATGCAGAAGAAAAATGTCGCAAAAGTCATATTTGATGATGGATTCTCATGTAACACGACGAGAAAAATCGAAAATAAAGAATAAATTTTTTCGATATCTTGCTTAATTTTCGGGATATACTGTTTCCAAATTGAGGGGATTGGGTTGGGATGCGGCCTATCGTATTTTATATATTACTTGTCATCGTATTTTCTATAATTATACTCCTTTTTAATGCTGTATTTTTATATGTTCTTCTTTTAGTGTTTGAGCTGGACTTCAAGATTGTTTTGAACTCGTGACTGAGTGAACTTTCAACTTAATGTATATTACTTTCGTCATTCATATTTGAAATAAATAGTAAAACGTCTATGACTTCATTCACTTTTATTGACACTTTATCTAGCAGTTAAAGATCCGAATATTTACAGGTCCTTTGTTAGCAACAACTTTTAAAGCTCAAAGCGAACACACAAACTTTTTTACCACGCTCGTCCGATATTAAAGTTATCCTCTATGTTTTTCAGCGTTACCATAGCTACCAATTTCTTTCTCAGAGTAATTATTCCTACTCTTTTATTTAGGTAGCCTGTTATACCATACGCCTGGTACAAAAATTAATTTGACAAAGCCAGTGGTGTAGTTAGAGGGAGTGGTGGGGGCCGTCCACCCCGGGTGTCACCCGTTTAGGGGTGACAACCGCATTTAGAAAATAGTAATCGAAATTAGTGTGAGACACAAAAAAAAACTTCTTTTATCCTTTGGTGTTGAAACACGTATACTTTTATTGTTACGAATATTTGTTTTTAGGTTGATCTAGCGCTTTTTCAAATGCGATCCAGGCGGGTGTGCTCATTCGTTATAGTATAATATAATTGTTGGCAATACCGTGCGCTTAAACAAAGAGAGCATCGCTCTGTAGCTCCAACAATCACAAGAAATCGTTCATTGTTGTGCTTGCCGTCCGTCAATGTTGTTTGGTTTGTTAGAAGCGGCGGTGGAAATAATGTAAGTTTTCTTGTATAAAAAGAGGAAGTTTTAAAAATTAAAGTTTATATATAATTGCTAAAATCATTGTAATTAGACAGTTAAATTGTAAATGATCGAAAATATTTAGAGAAAATTTCGAAATCTCCGTATGAGGCAGCTAGTTTATTTTGCTTATTTTCACTCCTTATTGTCATATGGAATAATATTCTGGGGCAATTCTACCCATAGAGATAAAGTGTTCAGAGCCCAAAAGCGTGTAATAAGAATAATGTGTGGGGTTAGCAATAGAACTTCATGTAGAGAGCTGTTCAAGAAGTTAGGGATTTTAACATTAGCATCTGAATATATATACACATTAATGTCCTTTGTAGTCACAAATTATACTTTGTTTGAAACAAATAGTAAAATACACAATTACGGCACTAGAAGTAAAAATGATCTTCACAAGACTTATAAGTCATTGTCATTTGTTCAAAAAGGGGTCCGATATTCAGGAATACATATCTTCAATAAACTCCCAACACATATTAAATGTCTATGAGATGATAAGAATAAATTCAGGCAAAAATTGAAAGAATTTTTAATTGACAACTCCTTCTACTCTGTCGAAGAATTTATTTCTAAGGTATCTTAAAAATAACTGCCAGTATCTTGTGTAAATATAGTTCGAATAATTAATTTACCATGTATGATATGACTGTACATCTCTTGGTGTATGTATTTAGTTTGTTATGTAATTGTTTATAGTACCATATATGTTACAACTCTACATCTTGTGGTGTATGTATTATTTTGTTAATTTTTTTTTTTTAATGTACCATATATCCTATGACTGTACATCTTCTGGTGTGTGTATTATTTTGTAATGGAAGTGTTTAATGTACCATGTATACTATGACTGTACATGTAGTGTTGTACTTATTATATTGTTATGCAACTGTTTATCTGTAAATTGACAACTTTCCACATCCCACAGAGCCAGTCTCTTATATTGGGATCAATGGAAAATGAATGTATTGTATTGTATTGTATTGAAATGAAAACCAAGCGTTTGTCGGAATACGCATAGTCTGGGTTTCAAAATTTTTGTTGCTTATTTAGAATTCCATTAGCTTTCAAGCTAAGATTTACAAGTGCTATGAAGTTTTATCTAGTAATTTTTGAATTTATTATCTGACAGGTTCGTGATGCACAAACTGAGTACATTTCGCGTTATCCTATTTACACTTTGCGTACCTGCCTAGCATCGACAGTGCCCCTATATTCGACATGAAATAGTATCATGTTCGAATTTATGCTAGTAAAAACTGTTCATTAAACTAGTAATAATGTCAGGTTTCAAATCAATCTGAACGGGTCCAAGTGTTCGTTGATGGTATCGTCTGTCATTGGTTATCAGTTTTTGTAGAGCATGTGTTTAAAGCAGTCTGAACCATGGGCGCCGGGAGGGGGGTGGGCAGTAGTAGAGCTTAAAAAAAAAAAAAGGTCGCCCGGAAATCGGCGCCCATGGACTCTGAACCGTAACTATTGTGTATAGAACTGTAATGTAAATTATATATATTTAAAACTGTAAAGGAAATGAAATGTAAAATGTTAAACTATGTTAATAGAACTGTAAAGTAATGAAATGTGAATTGTCATAAAACGCAAAGAACTTGACTGTGTGGCTGATAAGGCCGAAAGCCATTTAAGTAAATAGATTTTAAAAAAAGTCGGAACCGTGTATCTTGCTAGCGAAATCGTAACATTAGGAAGAACTTAAATTCTTGGTTCATGTAAGTTTGCTATGTTTTCTGCTGATCGAGAATATGCAAATATGATAGCGATGAAATAAATAAGCGTATGATTCTCTATGAATTTGCCATTATAAATTTAGAGATGAAGAAAATTTGTACTATGGGTATCCCCTCTGTCGAATATAGCTATATTCCTTAAATCCACAGGGATGTCTAACTTTTGTTCCTGATCAAAACTGTAGAGTAATAATAAAAAATGTTAAAAAAATAATAATATCCTCAGTAAATCACAATTTGGGTTAGAAGTACAGTCATAGCATACATGGTAAATTAATTATGTAATCTACATTTACACAATCTACTGGCAGTTATTTTTTAGATACCTTAGAAATAAATTCTTCGACAGAGTAGAAGGAGTTGTCAATTAAAAATTCTTTCAATTTTTACCTGAATTTATTCTTATCATCTCCTAGACATTTAATATGTGTTGGGAGTTTATTGAAGATATGTATCCCTGAATATCGGACCCCTTTTTGAACAAATAACTGGCTGCGATTCCTAGGTCAAATCTCTAAAATTTGTAATGAACAAACAAAGGAGATAGCGTACAAATCTCTTGTGCGTCCACATCTGGACTATGTCTAGTATCAATATTCTTGTTACAGCTTAACAGAATTTCATAGTAAGTTTGTTTTGACTGCATTAGTTTTGTTTCTCAGTAAATTGTGAAGTTATTAAGTGATAGTGCACTGTTTTTTTTGAATAGAAAATCAGTAACGTGTAAACAAGTTTTATTTGTTTACATTTGAGGTTAGGTCAGAATAAGAGTTCTAGGGTGTCAAATTTCGTTTTAATTGTTTAAAGAGTTCTTTTTATATCATTTGTTTGTTTTTGGTTGTAAGTCTTGTAGTTGACAAGTGTTTTTAATTCACTTTTCGAAAGGTTTCGTGTGATTTACATAGTATTTTGTTTAGCATTTTTTTAGAACCCTACTTTTACTTTTCTTTGGCAACTGAAACACAAGTAGTTAATTAAGTTCATAAGTTTTTAAAAGTAAACGTTTTAAAGTTTTTATTCTCCTAAGTTATTAAGTTTTTCTGAAAATATCAAAATGGATACTAAGTGTGGAAGTTGCCGAAGACCAGTAAGAGAAGGAGTGACGTGCAGGGACTGCGGGCGCTGGTTTCACTGGGGGTGCAGCGATGTTACTAACAGTGACTCTTGTGTCAGTATTGCCTGGAACTGTCACTCATGCAGAATTATTGATCAGGAGCAGCGGATTCTGAAACTCCAGTCAGATCTGGCATCTGCGGAGAGGCAGAAAACTCAGTTCTTAGGCTTAGGCAGAACAATGAGTGGAGGGAAGTCAGCTCTGGCAGGAGAGGTAGGAGACGCTGTTTGTCTGATGGTTTCCAGCTGGAGACGTCCAATGTGTTTCGGCCATTGGAGGATCTAGATGGCGACTCTGAGGACCATCAAGTTGGACTAAACGATCTGGGATCATATAAAGTAAAAGGGAGAACTTTTCAGGGGGTATCTAAACGTAGGAAGGTACTGTTACTTGGAAGCAGTCATGGGAGGGGAATAAGTGAGATGGTTCATTCTGACTTGGGGACAGATTATCAAGTCTGCAGTATTTTCAAACCAAATGCGGATCTTGGAAGTATTGTAGCAAATGTGGAAGACTTAGGAAAAGATTTTTCAAAGGAGGATTGTATTGTAATTGTGGGGAGACCAGGAAATAGTCTTGATAAGGACCTCAATTACTCAATTGAGGAAGACATTGCTCACATTTCCAGGAACACACATCATACAGATGAGGGATTTGTGGGTTTGCTTGAGCGTTATGATAAACCCTGGATGTGGCATAACATTAGGCGTACAAATGCATCGTTGGAAAGGGTTCTCTGGCAGTCAGCAAATTCCAACATTGGTTTGATAGATGTGGCCTGCATTGGTAGGGACAGTTATACTCGCCATGGACTCCATCTGAATCTCAGAGGTAAAAGGAAGCTTCTTATTGCTGATGAGATCAGGGGATCCCAGGTGAGTGAAAGAGGTATTCCTGTGATAAGTGGTATTAAGTCGCGTCCTTTTTTAGGGTAAATAAAATAAATGTATTAAGATATCTAAAAGAAATTAACATCTCTCCTGATCAAAACTTATCGAAATTAGACATTCCATCTGACATACCAGTATATACTAATAAAGTAAACAATTTAAATTCATTGAATCAAAGAGTACAGACCACTATTCTCCATCAAAATATAAGGGGGATATTTAGTAAAACTGATGACATTACCTTATGCCTAGAAGAGATTCAAAATTCCAGAAATTTCAATGTAGATGTTTTGTGCATATCTGAACATCATTTGTCTGACACAGGAATATCTCAGCTGTCCATCCCAAATTATAAACTAAGTTCTCATCTTTGTAGATGTAAAGTGGAGAAAGGTGGAGTTGCCATTTTTGTTAAAAATAATATTCAATTCAATAGTGTAGCCGTAAGTAAGTATTGTATAGAACAACACTTTGAATGCTGTGTTACTAAACTAGAATATGGTAAGGAAGAGCCGATATTAATAACAATTTACAGGGCCCCCTCAGGAAATTTTAGTCTTTTTTTATCACAGTTAGAGTCTTTGTTACTATGTTTCAAAAATAACAAACAAATAGTTTTATGTGGAGATTTTAATGTTGACTTTCTCAATCAAAGCAATGAGAGGCTAGATATGGAAGCCTTGATGTAGTCTTTTAACGTAACGGCACTTGTAAATTTTCCTATTAGAATACAAAATAATAGCAGGACTGCAATTGATAATTTTTTTATGGATATTTCTCAGTACAGTAATTACGACATACTTCCAGTAATAAATGGATCTCAGATCATGATGCCCAGCTGCTATGTATCAAGTCCAGAAACACTGTTTAACAGATTGAGAAAAGCTGGGTTTATAGAAGAAATATTAATGAAAACAATATAAAACATTTCATAGATTCCTTAAATAATGAACAATGGTCAGAAGTGTACAATGCACAGGGTTTTAATGCAAAATTTGATTCCTTTCTCAATATATTTCTTACACTTTTCGAAGGAAGTTTCGAAAAAAGGAAAGTTGTCAATACTCCAAAGAATGAACTAGGTAACGGCTGGATAACAAAGGGTATTAGAATATCTTGTAAAACAAAAAGAGACCTGTACTTAAAAGTGAGAGAATCAGATAACTACACACTTAAAACTCATTATTCTAAAATACTAAGAAATGTAATAAGAAAGGCCAAGAACAGGTATATATGAAAGAAAATAGAGAATTCAGGCAGATGAAAACTATATGGAATATAATAAAAACTGTAACAGGAAAATTTGTAAATCACTCTAAAGACATAAAAATAGAACAAAATGGATCTGTCCACAGTGAAATAGGGGAAGTTTGTGAAATATTTAACAAACATTTTACTACAGTTGTAGAGAAATTAGGCATAGAAAAGCAGTCCCCAAATAGTGCCCTTAGGCTTCTTCAGACTGCTTACCGAAATAGATTTGTGGAAATACAAGTGCCACCAGTAACAGTCTCAGAAATAAATAAACTCATTAAACAATTAAAACCTAAAAATTCTTCCAGCTATGACAATATTTCAAGTAAATTACTAAAAAGATGTTCAGATTGTATCAATCGTGTACTTGCCCACATTTGTAATGAATCGATAATTCAAGGTGTGTTTGCAAATAGACTAAAATATGCAGTTGTAAAACCGTTGTTTAAAAAAGGAGAATCAACATGTGTAGATAACTATCGTCCCATTTCATTACTTTCAGGATTCTCAAAGATTTTTGAAAAAGTCATGTATCGTAGAGTAATAAAACATCTTACGCAAAATAATATCCTCACTAAATCCCAATTTGCGTTCCAAAAAGGATCATCTATAGAAATGGCTATATATTCCATTTTAAATAACGCATTTGAGGAACTTAATAATAAAATGAGCCCTGTAGGAATATTTTGTGATCTTGCAAAAGCATTTGACTGTGTAAATCATGAACTACTTTTGAAAAAAAATGGAATACTATGGTATTTATGGAATCGCAGGTAAATGGTTTAGATCATACATGGAAAGTCGAATGCAAAAAGTGTCCATTTTTGATACTAAAATAAACAAAGATGCTTCATCAGACTGGGAAAAATTAAAACATGGAATTCCACAAGGTTCTGTCCTAGGACCCCTCCTCTTTTTGTTGTATATCAATGACCTTCCTGGAAACTTATCTGACAAAGTTAAGAGTGTTTTATTTGCAGATGACACTAACCTGACTGTGAGAAAAACACCAAACAGCAATCTAGAATTTAATGTAAATGAAGTACTTAGTGAAGTAGCAAATTGGTTTAAGGCAAATTCACTAAAACTAAATTTTGAAAAAACACATGATATTAGGTTTAAAAAAAAAATTATGCACAGCAAGATTTACAAGTAAGCTATAAAAATAACATAATATTAGAAACAAAGAGTATAAAATTCCTTTTTATTAAAATAGATGAGAAACTCTGTTGGCATGAACATATGACTCCACTACTGAAGAAGTTAAGTAGTGCCACCTTTGCAATACGAACACTTTCTCTAACAGCAGATCTAGAATTAACGAAACAGGTTTACTCCTGATATTTTCATTCAGTAATGTCATATGGCATAATTTTTTGGGAAACTCTTCACAAAGTAAAAAAGTTTTCATAGCACAGAAAAGAGCTATTAGGATGTTGTGTAGGGTAAAACCAAGAACTTCTTGCAGACAATTTTTAAAAAACTCAGTGTTCATACAATGAGTTCTCAGTATATATATTCTCTCATGTGCTTTGTCATAGATCATTGTAACCTGTTTACTTCAAATTAACAGGTACACAATCTCAATACAAGAAGCAGAAATAACTTGCACAAACCACAAACATCTCTGTCATTAGTACAAAGAGGAGTTAATTATTCTGGTATACATCTGTTTAATAAACTTCCCAAGGGTATAAAACAATTTGCTGAAAATAAAGATATATTTAAAGAAAAACTGAGAGATTATCATATTGGCAACTCCTTCTACTCCTTTCAAGAATATGAACAAAACAATTAATTGTATTCAATATGACTTTTGCAAATCACAGTTGTAAAAATTTATGTTTATTTTATTGTCTTTATTTTTCTTTGTAACATGAAATTGTTTTTTACTATAATTATGACTCATATTGTATGTATATATATTAACCATGACATGTTTTACATCCCAGAGGTGCTTCCTCAGCAGGGATCCATGAAACAAGATTGATAAATAAATAAATAAATTTGGGATCCATTTCGTAAGGCGATGATTGATGGTATAGAGAAAGTACAGAGAAGAGCTGTTCGATTCGTGACCTCTTGCTACAGTACTTATGAAAGCGTTACAGAACTGATTAGTAGACTGGGCTCTGTGTCTCTGTTAGATATACGACGCACGTACCATTTAAACCTACTGGTAAACAAGTGTACGCCCACTTTCACTTATGAGTGTAGTGAAATACTTAACTACGTCTTTCTAAACTTAGTTATTGCAAAGCTTGATCATGTAATGCAGGACGATAGCATGAGGGTTTAACAAAGGAAAAACGATAGAGATAAGGGGTGGGGGAGGAGGATAGATAAGAATTCATGTTATAGAACTATCCCACGGCTTTTTGAGTGGCAAATTCCCTACATACTTAAATACAATTCCTACAAATTCTTAGAAAGGAATATAAAAACCTAATACAATCCACATAAAAGGAGTCCCAAAGAAGTTTTTATATATAGTTGTATAGCAATGAAGGAATAATTAGGGAATTTTAAAGTCAATCACCAAAAAGAAGAATACAATAATAAATGGTATGAAAGTGTTCTAAGACTTCGTTAGCTGACTACGAAGTTTAAGACTAGAGGTAGAAGCCACATAGGAATGTCATGCAAAAGGCTGTCCATGATACAGAAAAAGGCAAGATTGTTTAATTTTCACTTTAAAATATCTTATATTCTGAGCTATATTATTCATCACTTCATTACGTAAATTGTTCCAGTACCTAACTCTTCTACATAAAAATAAAAATTTTCGTATTACCTGAAATCAATTCCTAATTTAGTATCGTGGTCCTCTCTTGGTCAAAATTGAAGGGTGAAACAATAAAAATGCACACATTGAGGAGATATTTCAGGAAAAAGTTCAGGAAATGGAAGGACGGCGCAAGTACTGTGGAGGCGAAGTGGGAAGAATTCTAGGAGATAATAAAAAGTGTGAGGAAATGTATCCAAAACAGAATTCTAAGAGAATAACAGGACCTAGATACTATAGTATGGAGGTTAGGAGCTCAATACTTAAAACAACTAAACAAGGAATTGATAACAGCATCGAGGAAATCTAAAGAAGGGTTGATGAAGAATATTTTTATGCACAGATGTACCTAGAATTTTAGAAAACTGAGGGAAAGAGAAGGTATTTATATAATTATACATAAGAATGGAGAAGAAGTTATTGAGGATTTGAAAATAACAGAGATATGGAATGAGTGTTCAATGAGACGATTAGGGACTTTCATCCTGGGATGGGTCTCCATAGAAGTAAGAAAAAGGAAACCACAAAATTTAAAATAGGCCCTTAGGAAATAATGAAGGAACTAAGAAACCTTAAAATGCTCCAAATGGGCCGGGTAGATATTATTACTACAGTTGTACTAAAGAAAATTGAACACGAGATTGTATGGTACCTTTAAATATCATTTACAAGATGTCCAGAGTCTTGCTGCTTATCAGATGCCTGGAAAAGTGTTATAGTTGTACCGGTTCATAAAGGAGAGGCAAAAAATTAGGGTTCAAATTCCACGCCAGTTAGATTGACATTAAGATTTGGCAAAATGATTGAGAGAATAGTATATCAGAAATGTCTGTGTGGAAAGAAACTGGTTGCAAACCGACAAGATTGTTTTAGGTAAGGATATTCATGCGAATCTAAGTCAGTGGGCAATATGAAAGACATTTTGGATATACTAGACAAAGGAGATAAGGATGATAGTGTAGCACTAGTTCTTTCTAAGGCATTAAAAATTGAGTCATAAAATGTTTTTAATAAATTGAAAGATATAGAAGTGATTGAAAAAGAGTATTGTTTAGCAGAGGAATTCTGAAAAGGCAGAAAGCGTTAGAGTAAGAAATTTAGTATCAAAAGAGGTTGTTGTGAATGATGGTGTTGATGGCTTATAGTCAGAATTCAAGTTGTTTACAGAGGACCTAATGATGTTTAATAGTATCGAGACGGGAGAAGACAACGAATAGCTGGAGGATGACCTGGATAGAGTATCTATCTGGGTAGGTTCCATGAAATTAAGATAAATTCCAAGAAGAGTCTGCTTTTTAGATAAACATAAAAATCTAAATGTTGTTTATGATCATAGTGTGGAGGCAGAATTACTTATTTACGATTTGAAGGTGTAAATAACTTAGCACAACACTTGATATTAAAATTCACAAAATACTTCATGTTATGGAGAGGGAAATGAAGGGATGTATCAAAGAAGTAAGGAAACTGGGTTCCAAACTTTGGTCAGACCCTTAGTGTATATGGTGGTGCAGTATGTGTCTTACATGTTGGGTATCACGTAGAGCAATTCGAGGTTGTGGAAAGAAGGGAAACTAGATTTGTTTCTTGAAATTCTAACTGAACGCAATAAGTAACTGATTTGTGGGATTGATTGGAAACAGGAGGAGGGTAATTTGTATTTGTAGAAGAAGAGAGTGATAGGAGTGTACAAAGCGTACATTGGTGATGAGGCGTGGAAAGATACTGATGGAAAAATTAATTGAGTTGTATTGGAGGGAAAAGTTGACGATGAACACTAGCTGGCACTCGATTTGACCCACAAGGGCGTGGAAAAATTTTCCTTCTTAGGTAAGGGATCAGGTGTTGGAATATATTATCAATGTAGATGATGAATACTTTACGAAAAACGTTGGAAGTTGAAATTAATATAGGGCAAAATTAGGTGGGTATTCTGTTCCTTCTCATACACATAGATAACAACGATAATGTAATCATTGGAAACCGCGTCGTCTTTACTCAGTTCTCCAACAAAGTTAGTGACATGGCATAGATTCTAATGTTATTTATTATTTTTGTGTGAACTTACGCGAAACCTATTTTTTGTTTTTAAATGGAAGATTTTAGTTTTACATAAAAGAAACAGGAGTTTATTCGTAGGCTGGGAAATTTTTTTTCTGTTGAGTCAAAATATTTAAATAATATCAAAAAAATCATTTTTACAAGTCTCTTAGTTAAATTATCGTTCACTAAATTACTAATTAGCATCTATACATTTCATTTTAATTTTCTTTATCAAACGAGTAGGAAGTCGATTCTTATCTCCGGCTGTTATGAACGTGTTTGAAACGAAGATGGCGGCATTATTTTTATGCTGTGTGTTGTTAAACCATAGTTATTTGCGGGATGTTAATTATTTTATTTGCGTTTAAAGTGTTTAATGCTGTGTATCTGATCATCATTCACAATAAACGTTAGAACGTCGCTGTGCACTGTTTGTTGGTTTTATCGATACATGGAGGCAAATGTTTGCGGTTTGTGCTATCGAGAGTGCGGATCATAAACACTTCGTCGCGTACAGTCCTAACCTTAGATATTTGGTGTTATTGAATGTAATTTATCGACATGTGTCCTGGAAAGGCAGTTTGTATAGTGACTATGCTGATTGTGTATGTTTCGCGCCGTGACTTACAAAATCCTGTGCGTAGTATTTAATTATTACATTTGTCTCGTGAAGTACGGTAGCTGTGTCTCGAGGGGAGAAAAAAATGATTACTACGTGCTAATTCAATTAAATATAACATCATGTCAGTGTTCAATGAACATCAGTTTGAAAAACGTTTACAGTTACTTAAAGACTCTCAGGAAAGCATCCAGTCGCTATCAGCTTGGTGTCTCCAGCACAGGCAGCATCATAAAAAAATAGTAGCCACTTGGTTGAGGATATTGAAAAAGGGTAAGCATTTACCTGTAGAATAATTAACTGCAGCGAAAATTGTAGTAGCATTTGTGGAATTTTACGGTGCTGTTTATTTTTCTGTCATGTTTTAATTTTAGGAATAATCTTCAGCTTATGTGACTTGATTTTCAAATTGCTCTTCTGGGTTATCTGTAACTGTGGGATATCTTATGAAAAATTATACTGAGGGAAAGATTGTGGCTAAAGCTATTATTAGTTGGTGGAGTTATTTAAGAAGGAGCTAGTATGAGTGTGGTAGATTAGTATGGAGATATCTATCTTAAATTTTCAATTTTCCGAAGAAATGATGCTTTATTAAGCTTCAGTTTGCATTAATTTATTACAATTTTTTTGTTACTAAGTTTAGTGGCTGAAAGGTTAACATTCTGGCCTCTCATTTGGGAAGACGCTGGTTTGAATCCCCGTCTGGGCACCCAGATTTGGGTTTTCCGTGGTTTCCCCAAATTAATCCAAGCGAATGCCGGGATGCTTCCTTCAAAAAGGCCGTGGCCGGAACGTTAAGTACTCACTCACCACGCTCAGTAGTTGGTGAAATTTGCATCTTAATTTGCTTGAGATTACTGGATATCACAATTCGGTTTAATTCGACTTGGCGATTCCGGCCGCCTGGCGACTGTGAACGTGACGTCATGGACACGTGACGTTCTCGTACAGTCAACCGCGTATAAAAATATGTCACTAACGGGACTGCACGGGAAGTAGGGGTTTTTTGGGTGGGGACAAATTGCAGGAAAATATTGCGCGGGAGGGAGGGAAAAATTATCTTCTCAAATGCGAAATGTGGTATTGCTTTCTCGAATATATCCCATCCGCGTAATTCTATTTAACGATACCGATGCGTGAATTCAATGTGGTATCGCTTTCTCGAATATATCCCGCAGGAAAGTATTGGAAAATCTTGCGAGGGAGGGAAAAAATTTTCTACTCAAATGCGAAATGTGGTTTCGCTTTCTCGAATATATCCCATCCGCGTAATTCTATTTAACGATACCGATGCGTGAATTCAATGTGGTATCACTTTCTCGAATATATCCCGCAGGAAAGTATTGGAAAATCTTGCGAGGGAGGGAAAAATTTTCTACTCAAATGCGAAATGGCGTAATTCTATTTCACGATACCGATCCATGATTTCCCGCTTTCTCGAATATATCCCATCCGCGTAAAATATTGCGAGGGAGAGAGGAAAAAATTATCTTCTCAAATGCGAAATGTGGTATCGCTTTCTCGAATAAATCCCATCCGTGTAATTCAAATAAACGATACCGATGCGTGAATTCAATGTGGTATCGCTTTATCGAATATACTTCTCAAATGCGAAATGTGGTATCGCTTTCTCGAATATATCCCATCCGCGTAATTCTTTTTAACGATACCGATGCGTGAATTCAATGTGGTATCGCTTTCTCGAATATATCCCGCAGGAAAGTATTGGAAATGTTTGCAATTCAGTTATTTCCTTGTGTGTTGTGATAAATTGCAGTGCTGGAACATGTAAGCGTTATTGATATTTTATGTTCCATTCATTTTTTTGTTTGAATTGTAGTAATAAATTCTACGATAAAACGAGTAACTTTGTTATTGATATTTCCGTCAATTTCTTAACAGTGTTTGCCATTCATTGTAGTAATAAATTCTACACAAGTGAATGTTATTGATATTTTGTTGCCATTTCTTAACAGTGCCATTCGTTTCTTTTCGTAATTTTTTTTTGAATTTTCGTAATTAATTTAGTAACTTCTTTTAAATCAAATCATGTCTTGTTCACTGATAAGTTATATTCGAGAAAGCGATACCACATTTCGCATTTGAGAGGCCATTTTTTCATCCCTCCCTCGCAATATTTTACGCGGATAGGATATATTCGAGAAAGCGGGAAATCACGGATCGGTATCGTGAAATAGAATTACGCGGATGGGATATATTCGAGAAACCGATACCACATTTCGCATTTGAGAAGATAATTTTTCCCTCCCTCCCTTCCAATATTTTCCTGCAATTGTGTCCGCCAAAAAACCCCTACTTCCCATGCAGTCCCGTTTCGTAATATTTTACTGCAATTTGTCCCCGCCCAAAAAACCCCTTCTTCCCGTGCAGTCCCGTTAGTGGCATATTTTTATACGCGGTTGACTGTACGTGAACGTCACCATGACGTCTCGTTCACAGTCGCCAGGCGGCCGGAATCGCGAAGTCGAAATAAACCCACAATTCCACAAGGAATGGGTGTCATTTTATTGAAATATTCAAATGTAAGACACTGTTGGAATTGCTTTCCATAGTATATTTAATGTCAGGCTGGTCCAGGGTGTATTGCAACCTAATTTCTGCTTGAATGTAATGTAATGCAAAGGATTTACTGCTTTAAAATAATACGTCTTGCGACTAAATGCAGCAGAATTATGGCATAATTAGTGAATGTTTTTGTAGTGTAATCATGATCTCCAGTACACCCATTTTATCTAACATCTTGATGAAAAGTTTGATTTCGATTTGACAAAATGTTTCTGTTAAGAGTGAAATGAATAGATTTTTAGGATATTTATCCTACTCCCTCCCACAAATTTCAGTTTTTGTGAAGAAAAGCTCAGGTTATGAGGTTTCAGGGGTCTATAGGAGATCGTGATTCCACTACAACAACATTCACTAATGCTGTCATAATACTGCTTTACTTTATTGCAAAATGTATTATTTTCAGGGAGTAATACACCTTGGACCTGCATGGCTCAAATGTACTTCGGAATGTATTTCTAGTGGTCTTTTGTGTTTGACTACTGCATTATTATGACACCAATTCCTTGTGGAACCGTGATTCCCAGTAATAGGCTTACTGGTTTAAGTTTGCTCCATGTATGCAGTTTTTTTTCCTGATTCTTTTTGTTTGAATTAACAATTTTTGTGTGTGAACTTAAAAATGTGAGCAGGTAGCTCTTCCCCTCTTCCTAATTTGTTGAATGGTTGATGAGGTTGTGTTTGTGATTGTTAGGCTACTCATAGAAAATATTTTTCAATTTGTTTGATGAAAACTCATAGAAAATATTTGTCAATTTGTTTGATGAAAAGTTCTTCAATTTTTTACCATGTAAAAAAGCACAAATTTTCTGGTAATATCTAGATCGCGATACCCCTGCAACCACTTACCGCTTCACAATGCAAACACTTCCCAATCGAGAGAGTATGACGTCACTACCTTGCTGAATCCTCAAACAGAATCCAGACAGTTCTCTTATGCTGACGATCTGGCAGTAGTACAACAATCTGATAACTTTCAGCAAATTGAAAATAGTTTAACAGCAGACCTCAAAACCCTGAGCAACTATTTTCGGAAATAGCGTCTCGTACCCAGTTCTAGCAAGACGGAAACTAGTGTCTTCCATCTTAACAATCGGGCGGCGAATCTCTCACTTGACGTTCTTCTTGATGGCACTCCCATCCGACACAACCCCTTCCCCAAGTATTTGGGAGTCGTAATGGATCGCACCTTGTCGTACAATAAACATTTAAGCAACCTTGCAGCAAAACTAAGAACCAGGAATAATATTCTGTAGAAGTTAACTGGCACCTCCTGGGGAGCATCCGCCTCTATACTCCGCACATCATCACTGAGCCTATTGTATTCTGCAGCTGAGTATTGCTCATCTGTCTGGATAAATAGCACCCACGTCAAAAAGATCGACACAGTTTTAAACCAGACAATGCGGATAATTAGCGGATGTATTAAGACCACTCCACTGTACTGGCTACCCGTTTTGTGTAACATCGAACCGCCTACAATAAGACGACATACTCTCAGAATTGCCCAATATAATAAGATCTGTCATAACTTGGATCTGCCCATCCATGTCGACATGGATAATATGTTTGTGAGACGAAAATCAAGAAATCCAAGTGTAAAAACTGTAAAACAGATTATATCTGATAATTTTAATGGGAGAGAAGCTTGGAAATTGGAGTCGATAGCTTCAGCCCCACCAGAATGGCACTCCCTGTTCGACAGTCAACAGGCACTAAAGGGACTCGACCTTCCTCGCAAGACCTGGGCAGCTCTTAACAGAGTTAGGACTGGTCATGGAAGATCTGCTTCATCTTTGTATACATGGGGAATGTGAGATTCACTGAGATGCGACTGTGGTAAGAAAAAACAAACCATCCGTCATGTGACATTTGACTACCCACTTCGAGCCTTCAGGGGATCACCGATAGATTTTATTAACATAACAAATGAAGCTTTAGATTGGCTACACCATGTTAATTTCGAATTTTAATTGTAATTAAAGTTAAATTGTATTATTTTTGTGCAATGGCCATAAGCTAAATAAATAAATAAACCTTGCTGAATGTGATGTATACATATGTTCCACTTGCAGCTTTAAATGTCACTAATGGGACATTCCATGGAAAGTAGTCCATCACTAATACGTCTCGTATCTAGAAATCATTAATTTTGCACCAGTAGTGCAGGAATAAATTCATTTGGGATTAGGTTTTGATGTAGCCTGGACCACGCCGAAAAACTATCGAACACCTTATTGCGGATACCTAATTTCTATGTCGTATCTATCGCTGTTTACATCTTAATGCAGCCTGGACCATAGTGAAACGTAACTGTCGCACACGATATTGCTGAAATCCAATTTCCAAATCGTGTCTGTCACTGTTAGTATGGTCCAGGCTGCGTTTCAACCTAAACGCAAACGGTTATTTACGAAATCTTGTTATTACAAATATTTTATTTCGTATGAATGATTTTAATATCAATTTCAGCCACTCGAGGAAATATAGAAGAATAGAATCAAATACAAATCAATGGAGTTGTGACTAGTAATGTTAACGCTAATGAACGATATCAATATTTTAATAATCATATCATATATATTATTTCTATAAGGTATTTTTTTGTCAGAAGCGGGTATCTTCCTTCATACTTAACCAAAATCAATGAATGAAATGTCATATTAAAGCTTATGGTCTCCAACTTGGTCACAAAATATTTTAAGAAAGGATTTTTCCAGAAATCGACCCTTAAAGGGCAAAAATGTCAATATTTCTAAAATGCTGTTTTTTTGTGTTACGAGTCATTTATCTCCCTGGATACCTATCCGAAATCGTTTAATGAAGTATCATTTTAAAGATTAAGATATCCGCTTCGGTGGCATCAAATATTAAGACAGGAAGTTTTCGAAATTCGACCCTTAAAGGGCAAAAGTATCAATATTTCTGCAACGCGTTTTTGTGTCATGAGCGATTTATCTCCCTTAATATCAATCCAATATAGATAAATGAGGTATCATATTAAAGACTAAGGTCTCTGCCATGGTAACATTATATTTTAAGAAAGGAATTTTTCGTAATTCGACCCTCAAAGGGCAAAAATGTCAATTTTTCTAAAATGAGTTTTTTGTATCTCGAGCCATTTATCTCCCTGGATATCTAACCAAAATCGATAAATGAAGTAGAATTATGAGGAATAATGTCTCAGCTTTGTGACATATTTTAAGAAATAATGTTTTTTTGAATTCAACCCTTAAAGGGAAAAAGTATAAATTTTTCTGTAATGCATTTTTGTCACGAGCGAATTATCTCTCTTAATATCTAACCGATATAGATAAATGAGATATCATATTAAATAATTAGGTCTCTGCCATGGTAAAATTATATTTTAAGAAAGAAATTTTTTGTAATTCGTCCTTTAAAGGGTTAAAATGTCAATTTTTCTAAAATGCGTTTTTTGTGTCTCGAGATATTTATCTTTCTGGATATATAACCGAAATTGATAAATGAAGTAGGATTATGAAGAATGGTGTCTCAGCTATGGTAACATCATATATTAAGACAGGAATTTTTCGAAATTCTGCCCTTAAAGGGCAAAAATATCAATAGTTATCTCCATTGATATCTAACCGAAATCTATAAAAGGAGTATCGTTTAAATTATTATAGTATCCGCTTTGGACAGATCATATTTTAAGAAATATATTTCTTTAAATTCATCCCTTAAGGGGCAAAAATATCATCATTTCTAAAACTTTTTTTTACCTCGCTTAATGCTTAACCGAAATCAATAAATGAGATATCATTTTAAAGGCCAAGGTGTCACTATGTTTTATAAAAGGAATTTTTTGGAATTTGACCCTTAAAGAGCATAAGTATTAATATTATTTCTTCAAAATGTTTTTTTAAAATTATTATTACAAGCCATTTATCTCCTTCGATAACTTACTGAAATCGATAAATGACATATCATTTTAGAGATTAAGGTCTCCAATTAGGTATAATCATAAATTAAGAAAGAGTTTTTTGGAATTTATTGCTTAAAGTGGTTATGTGTATCAAACAGTTCAGTGCCAAGTCCTCAGATTTCAGCAGAAGTATCGGTGAGGTGTCAATAAACTGTTTTTTTATACAGTAAGTAGCTTTTTGGATATTTTTTTCTGTTATGGAAACATTTTTGATTTGCTATACAATTCCAGTGTAAACACTTTATTCGCACAGCAGCCCATATCACAGAGATGTTAATATGCTGTGTGCATTTTGTTCAGGTTGGTTGTATTCTTTTAGGGTCAGTTACAGTTTGTCGTGCATACAGTGTGTTTTAAATTTTCCTGTTTTGTAATATGTGCCCTTTACACTAAACAAATAAAAATTTGCTACCAAGTGCGGCTCTACTTTTCATTATATTACAAGCATTCAACCTCACTATTCATTGTATTTTATTAGCAAAATTTTCGCACGGGTCGTCTTCTATTATTAATTATACTAGTAATAACTTTTTTAATCCATATTTTTTAAAATTATTATTACTATTGGTTACGTTCTATGGCCTAACGTGTGTTCTCAAATTGATCGAAGGCTGAATACGTCGCTCACAGAAACACAGTGATTTCATACTCTCTCCATTGCGAAGTGTTACATCGCAAGGCGGTAAGTGGTTGCAGCGGTATCACGATCTAGATATCGCCCAAATTTTCTTTAATAACCTTCAATTTTAGGTTTCTTATTTTCATTTCACAGGGCTATATAAAAGCTGTGGAACTACTTTATGCGTTATAGGTAGTCAGACGTTAGAAGATTTATTTTCAAATAGTAACTATGTTGTAATACATTCTGGACCAGCATGACACCCTTTTATGGTGTACTTGTATATGCCTTTAGACACCTAATTTC
The DNA here is from genome assembly GCA_031002005.1 of Vandiemenella viatica. NCBI lineage: Eukaryota > Metazoa > Arthropoda > Insecta > Orthoptera > Morabidae > Vandiemenella > Vandiemenella viatica. Next base: position 223,200,468 of record JARYHS010009186.1, on the reverse strand, counting down.
TCTGTCTATGTATGATTTTTCACAGATGAAAAAATTAATGCACATTAATTTTCTGTGTACTGTAACATAGCAAAATGAATTAGAATTTGAAGACGACATACCAACATGTGGGTTATGAGTGTCATAAGTAGATATTGGTGGCATTTTCCCTCCCACTTTCTGATACTGTGGATGGGAAATGCATTAACATTTTATTATTATTATTATTATTTTGATAAGTAAAGTGTGTATTCTACAATTTTTTTGTTTGAGTTTCCAAATTAGTCACACAAGAAAACCTTTCATGTGAATGGCTTAAGAGTTTGGAACATCATAGAAAGCTTGTGTAGCTGAGAGGGGAATGTTGAAATGCAGACTAGGCCTGTAACTTTTATTTTAAGATATTATTATTATTTCTTCTGGTTTTACAGCTTATTGACGTCAAGGTCATCGTAGGTGGGAAAGGGCTGGGGGCAATGAACAGGAAGGAATTTGGCCATGGCCTTTTGAAGGAACCTTCCAGCATTCACCTGGGAGTGATTTGGGGAACAATGGAAAACCAAAATCTGGATTGCCGGATGGGGATTCGAACCCGCATCCTACAGAAGGCGAGACTAGAGTGTTACTGTTCACCCACCATGTTTGGTAAACCGATTCACATTATTATCACTGAACAACATCTAGAAAAGTGTAAAGAAATCATCATGGTCTTTCTCGATTTCAAAAAGACATAGACAGCATTGCAAAGTAATAAATTTGGAAATTCTAGAAAGGTACCACAATCCTTAAGATTAAAACGATGTATGAAAGTAAAAAAGACTGTGTAGGAAAAGGCAATGGAGAGAGCAGGTGGTTTGAGACAAGAACAGAAGTGCAGCAGAGAAGTACTTTGTCACCCTTGTGTTTCATTGCTGTGACAGATGACATCTTGAATAAATTCAAAGAATAGTATGGAAAGGAAACAAAACCAAAATCTTTGCTGGTGATGTCATGATTTAGGCTGAAAGTGTTGAAGATGAGCCTTGCAATAAGCGGTTTAAAGAATATTGACTGAAAATCAGCCAGAGTAAGACAGTGGTCATGGCAAAAGGAACAGGGACTTCTAATGTGAATATTTGCTTAAAACAATCAACAACTCCAAAATGTTGACCAATTCAAATATCTCGGCAGTATTCGGAGTATAGGCAACATCAGTAAATGTTAAATTACAAGCAAAACCAACAATGCATCAGCCTTTAATAACTAAGCAAGAACACTATTGTGGGACAGCAAAATGCTCAGAAAGTGCAAAAAAACACTATTTAAAACCCACATCTGGTAGGCATTTCGACTGTGAGAAAACTGGTCTCTGTAGCTCCAGTGGTTCATCAGGAATGATGCAGTTTGCTCATGCACAGTGGACTTTAAAAATAAAGATGCGTAGCTTTCTTGCAGTCAAAATACATACCACGAGTATGGGCCTTTATATCACACTTATTTATACATACAAATAAACAAATCTGTTCATACACATGACAGGCACTATTTCAAATATTGCTTGCAGAGAAGCCATGTGAAAAATATTGAAGTGTGCCTGTGGATCACTGAAAACATAAAACCTTTACAGTTAATGGTAGAGGTAGCAATAAATGATGCTCAAACATGATTAAAACACTGCTTGCAATATAAAATCAGAAGGACAGAAGCAGAAAATGGAAAGTACATTACAGCTTCTCTAGCTGTGAATTAACAGCACAAATCTGAAATTCCATGTGGACAAAGTCACGGGTACAGCTGGTGTCAATATAATATAATGTAATGTTTTGTGGTAAAGATATTTATATCATACAGCTCCTCTATGTTAAATATTTCATTTTAATAATTTATTGTTCTTTGCTTTTTCCATTTGATGAATATTATATGATGTAGCAGAGCACCCTCTTGCCCTTGGGATTGGAAACGGCCCCTAAATGCGGATGAATCAGAAATGGTCAATGGCATGGGGATGCAGAAGACAACAGGAAACCACTGCATTAAAGACCCTAATGGTATCCCGAGGCTATGTTATCCTCTCAAATTACGTATAGTATGATGGCATCTTCCTGGGTAAAATATTCCAGAGGTAAAATAAGCCCAAATCAGATCTCTGGGTGGGGACTGCTCAGGATGAAGTCATTAGAATGGATAGACACATTCTACGAGTTGGAGCGTGGAATGTTAGAAGTCTGAATAGGGCTGGTAGATTAGAAAACTTAAAAAGGGAAATGGAACGACAAAAATCAGATGTTGTTGGGATTAGTGAGATTAAATGGAATGACACACAGGATTTCTGGTCGGGGGAATATAGGATACTTAGCACACAAGCTCTCAATGGAATCACTGGTGTAGGCTTTGTAATGACTAAGAGAGGGGTGAGTTATTGTGAACAGTTTAGTGACAGGATTATTTTGATGAGGTTAGAATCTAAGCCCGTCCCAAACACGTTAGTACAAGTGTATATGCCAACGTCACAGATGATGACGAAGAAATAGAGAAAATATATGCCGAAAATGAAGAATTAATCCAATATGTGAAGGGGGAGAAAAATCTAATAATCATGGGTGATTGGAATGAGGTAGGGGGGGGGGGAGGGAGGAAAAGAGGAGAATACTGTAGGAAGTTTTGGTTCACTGTTCTGTTTGGAGATGACATAATGCTATGTAAATAGATGAAAACGGTAATGGACTTGTAAACAGCAGCAGGACGATCTGGATAGGATATCTAGTTGGGTTGGTAAAAATGGGATGAAGATAAATGCAAAGAAGAGTCAGCTTATTAGATACACAGATAAAAAAATAATGGTTGATTATGATTATAAGGTGGGAAAAGAATTGCTTGTTGAATACTTGAAAGGTAAATATCTTGGCATTACATTTGACAACAAGCTTAACTGGGCAGGACACATTGGGCAGATAGTAGGAAAAGGAGCCAAAATTCTGCACTTGCTGAGAGAATGATGAGGGGATGTACGAGATAAGTAAAGGAACTGGGTTACAAAACTTAGGTCAGACCATTGCTTCAATATGGTGGTGTAGTATGGGACCCACATTTTGAGTATCAAATACGGGAGTTGGATACGGTGCAAACAGGGCTGCTAGATTTGTTACCAGAGAACGCAATCGGTAACAGATATGATGAAGCTGGAATGGTTTTCATTGGAAGACGGGAGGAGGGTAAGGAGGGTCATGGGAGTGTGCAAGGTGTAATTTGGTGATGAGACTCAGAAAGATACTGGTTTAAGAATTAAAAGTAATGCATGGAAGGGAATAGAAGACCATGACCACTTGCTGGCACTCAATTCCAGGCACAAGGGAGTAGAAAGAATATATTTTTTTAGGTAAGGGGTCAGGGATTGGACGGAGTATATACCATCATATATATCAATAAAAATGAAATGCTGTTTGTAAGTGCCTTACCTATTTGGCCAAAACCTTTTTCTAATTTTTTTTGTTGTCTGAATAAGGATTTCAGAAAAAGGAATATTGGAAAATTCAGAAAAACTGAATATATGGCTAATTTTATTAAAAAGTTTATAATAGTCTGAATAACTTTTTTAGAGAAAGAAAATATGGAAAAGTTGTCTGGAAAACTCCCAAAAAAACTGAAACTGCTTTTTTATATGTACAGATTTTGCTATTTTTTTTCTTTCTTATATGTTCATTGTAGCTTGAATGTGGGTTTTAGAGGAAGAGAGAAAAGTACCTCAGAAAATTCTGAAAAAACTGAAGGTGCTTTTTTTTCTATGGACCGATTTGGCTAATTTTTTAAAACAATGTTTGTTATAGTCCGATAAAAAAATGTTACAGAATGAAAAATTGGGAAATTTTCTTGGAAAATTTGGGAAAAACTGAAATTGCTTTTTTCTATGTACTGATTTGGCTAATTTTTTATATTTATAAAATGTTCATAACAGTCCAAATAAGGTTTTTAGAGAAAGAAAAATTCGAAAACTCAGGAAAAACTGAAAGTTTTTTTTCCATTCACTGATTTGGATATTTTTTAAAAATGTTTTTAAGTCCTAATAAGGTTTTCATAGAGAGAAAAATTGGAACTTTCCTTTCAAATTTAAGAATAACTGCAAGCGCTTTTTTCTATGTACCGATTTGTCTAATTTTTTAAATAATGTTTGGTATAGTCCGAATGAGGTTTTTAACAAAAGAAAAATTGGAAAAGTTTCCCGGCAAATTCGGGGAAAAACTGAATGTGTGTTTTTCTATAGGATCTATGAACTTAAAAGACCACAACTCACAATTCGAATGATGGCTATGTGTAATTTGTTTTTTTTTTTATTATTATTATTTGTTTCTCATGCTCCCGGAATGGAAATAATTTAATTTAATGTTTTATATTGGGAAAGAACTGGTAAATTTGTAGTAAAATGTTAAAATAACTCATTCCAGCCAAAATTAAAATAAATTTATCTTCATTTTTATTTTTGTGTTGTTTCTTTCCAACAAATGTAGTTATTTTATTTCTGTTCAATTGATAGTAATTGATTACATAGGCTTGATGATATAATGGATAGGGTATTTCCTCAATTAGACAACTCCCAATCGTCAGATGCACGATGCATTTAACTAACAGCTGAAAAGCAAAAAACAATATGATTGTGATGTATTGCAAGAACCAGTTTGAACGAACATTCTGTTATTGAATCAGCAGCAAAAATATGCGTATGACACTGTCATGAAAGTTGTGAGTGATGGAACTGGAGGGTTTTTCTTCTTGGCTGCTCTCAGTGGAAGTGGAAAATCTTGTTTGGTCTTATTGATTTTGGCAACATTTCGCTTGCACTAGCACTTGTTTCATCAGGAATCACAGCTGCGTTGTTCGAAGGCAGTCAAACAGCTCATTCAGCATTCATGTTGCTGCTGAATATGTAAATCAAATTAATTGTTTGGGATGAATATACAACAGTACATAAAATGTCTTTGGAGGCATTAGACAGAACGATGCAAGATCTATGAAATGATCCAAATGGTTTAGTGGTGCAACGATCGAATTTGAAATGTAAATAAAACTTCTTTAGATTCATTGAGATTTCAAATTTAATGGAAGAAAATAAATCATTTGGTTAACATGAAATTCTGGCTTATTTCAATTGGGACTTAAATTTTGGAACAAGACCGCATGGTTCCGAGTCGATCACACTCCAGTCACTTCACACATTTCTGGCATTTCAGCTACGTGTACTGCCGATGGAATTCATCTCAAATGTAATATTTCCCATTGGTGTACTTCTGAATGTACTCCTCTTCAAATTGAATATCCATGGACACAGTCATTAATAAATACAATGATAACTCATAAATAAATTTTTTTCTCATTTTGACTTTTACACATTCTCAATAGCTTTTCAAAAATTCACAAACTCACAAACAAATTTATTGAAATTTGGACAGGATAATGTCTGTAGGTTTACCTAGTTTCCGATAATTGTTTTTGCTACTAATGCCCATCTGTAACATTTTGAACATTTTCTGTCAACCATACATTTTTATTTAATGTTCCACAGTGGTCATGAATCATGTTCATAGTAACAACTTCATGCAAGCCTGGATCTTCTTCTTCCTTGGGAATTTTCGCTAATATCATACCATCGATTTCATTCAGTTTTACCTTCTCAATCAACCAAATCAGAATATGTGCATGTGGCAATCTGCGTTTCTGCCACTCCACTGAAAATATCCAGCAGCACATCTCACCGAACACACGATGCCTCACAAGTAATCCATCAGTTATTTCAATTTTTGTTTGAAGACTGATGTCATGGTGATCATGGGTGATTAGTCAGAGATTAAATCTTGTTGAATTTCGATTCACTGTGGATTGCACTTGAATTTGATGAATTTATCGACTAGCCACAAAGCCCGTCAAAAATGACGGTTTTAACGGATTAATTGATTTATTCTTAGTAGCATACCTAAACAGAATTGTAATAAAATAAAGCTCAGTGTGCTGTAATTTCTCATCCCTTGTGACGTAGCAGAAAGTTTCATTGTCTATTTGGTCCAGGTTTCATTTCAGCCTAACAACAATCTTCGCCAATAAAGCCAGTAGAAAATCAAAACTTAACTCACACGCGAATTAATATATTCCCTGTATCACATGTCAATGTCATTATGCATCGATACCAATCATGCATCATGCGATACAAACTTAATCCAAAATCTTCACAGTTTCATACAACTTTCTTATTTTCTATGATGAAGGTCCATGTTTTAACGCCTGAAATAATGACCCCAGTGAAAACGAAGGATGCTAAAAATAAATCTTGAAAACCTAAGCTATGTTATGTAATATTAGTTTTAATTGTGGTTTAAGTAGCACACATCACGAACAATTTGGAATTTCTTTCATTCAGACCAAGTAGACCTAATGAGTTCAGTAAAAAAAAGCAACTGTTAATTAATATGCCATTCTAGCATTACATTTCTTAGCAATTACTTAAATAAATATAATTGTCATACAATATAGTTCAGTGTAATTCATGGTGCTTTGCCCTGTAAGAAAAGGTTTTCGTTGCTATTCTGGTCCATGTTGTATTTCAACCCAACCACGTACTGAACTTGCGATAAATGAAACAATATTTTAATCACACGCATGGTGATACATTACTTTATCGCATTTTAGTGGTAATAATGCATCACGATATTAACTAAAAAAAATCTTTACGGGCTCTCCATATTCCTTTTTTATATTCGTGTTTCAGATAGATACTAACACCTTTGAATGGCTGACACTGTTACATGCGGCTGAAATATGGCATCAGTAAAATCAAAGGAAATTAAAAATAAATCTTAACAACTTACGTCATTTCACGTAAAGTGTGGAACTACTTTCGTTAAAACAAAGCAATGATAAAAGTAACAGAACACTTAAGAAAACAAAATTAAATTATTTTTCAAAAATTTAATTACTTATACCCCTGCTGTCAAGTGCCAGTTCTAATAACAATCTATCCAAATTGCCGCTAACATTGACAAAATTGGAATAATGAGATTTCTGTCAGCACCCCCTCCTCACCCGAGTCAAGGCCCCCCCCCCCCCCCCAAACCAATATCCTGGATCCGCCACTGTCTGTGGCCAATGATTTTAACGAATACTTTGACATAAAACGAATCTATTATGAAATAAATTAAATCTACTAATACTTATTATGTCGATTTAAAGTCAATACATACTTTTATTTCAGTGTTCTGACAATTCACGGCTTAGTGTAATTCCTCGTGCCTTGCGTTGTAGCAAAAGGTTTCAGTTTCCATTAGAGTCCAGGTTGCATTTCAACCTAACCACGTAACTTGCCGCCAGAAGAACAGTACTTCAATCTCACGCATATTAATACATGAACTGTATCGCGTTTTAGTGGCAATAATGCATCACGGTATAATTTTGATCAAAAATCTTCAAGAGTTTTTGCACATTTCTTTTTTGTGATTCAGACTGGTAGTAAAACGTTTGAATGGTTGACACAATTGCTGAACTAATAGGCTCAGTAATATTACGCAGTGAAATCAAAGGAAATTAAAATAAACCTTATAAACTTACATTATGCCACGTAATTATTGTTCTAAGTGTAGTGTAGGATTGCACAGTTCCCGGATCATTGCGCAACTATTTCCATTCAAACGAATTAATAATTTCAATAATAGGACACAGTTTAAAATATTTTGAAATAAACTAAATTTATCATGCCCTATGCCGTAACATCAAATGCCACTTGTAATTCTGATCCATGTGAAGTAATAATCTAACCAAAATTTTCTCTACATTGATGCTTTTATCTTAAATTTCTATGGACAAAGAATTTAAGGAATACTTCTACATATCAAAAGAATGTTACATAAATATAAGCATCTAATGATTGATATGTCGATTTTAATGCAATACGTACTTTTACTTCAGTGTTCTGTGAGTTAATTTATTCACTGATGCTTGGAAATGTTATTAAATAATGTGCATTTCCACAAATAATATCGTAAAGCATGACGTCATAGTGCAACGTCATAGATTGACGTAATGGCGTGACATGACGTCAGCGTGACACTTGTCTATTATACTAATAGATGGTTCATTTGAATTTAGTCCATCATACAATGATTTAAAAAAATTCATTTTGACTTAAGGCCGATAAAACTGCTTTAGCTTTATGACAACATGAAGTAAATGCAGTTCTTCCACCTGAAGTGACTTCTGATTCGAAATGTTTTGCATTTCAAAACCTGCATTGTAAATTCGAAACTATCAAAATTTCTTGGTATGACATTTATTGCGCATTTAAATGTATCCATCAAAATAATTTCATCATTCTGTGTGTTCACTATTTAAGTTTGATCTATTATCATTTTGAATTTCACACAAATAGGTATTCCTTCTTTTCTCTCTCTCTCTCTCTCTCTCTCTCTCTCTCCGGCCTGTCAATGTTCTATATTGAGGCATAATAAAAGTAGCTGCAAACAGCTGAATAAAAAAAAAAGAATCCATAGTGAAATTTCTGAAATTTAAAAATCAAAAGACCGTTAACCAAAGTTTACCTTTTTAAATAATAAAAGGACCATATAGTATCTGGCAGAATCGCTACATTCCTTTTCGAAATGTTCCTATTATAACATCCAAGATTAATCTCTACTTTATGCGACTCTTTTTGTTTCACCAAAGACCACAGTATATCTCATTGCTGGGTATACATGTCAGATAGTTGGCTTCTATCCAGTTACGTGCACACACACGTTCGTGCATTTATTTTTTATTTAATAATATATTTGTAACATGTATTAGCTATGCTTATTATATTATTATTATTATTATTTTACTGTTGACCAAAGACCACAGACATTGGCAGAATCACTAAGTGTCATCGCCACTAAAAAAATACAATTGAATGTAAACAACGAATGTATTATTTTATTTAATTTAATGTATTTGTAACACATATTATATATAGATTTTAGCTTTATACACTTCTTCTCCATATAAACTTTAACTGTGCCAAATCTCACACGTCTCCTTGCGCGCAATATTCTTAAAAAGGGTTCCAAAGTTTTCGCTTAGCGTATTAATATATAGATATACCGTATTTAATTCAAATCAGTAGCTAGAACTTCGATTGGTAAGGTTATTGTATTGTCCCATATTTTAGGCTCTGTTCATTTTAAAATATAACAGTTTGTTATTTATTTATTTTTGAAACAGTAATAATTATTCATAAATAATTTCCTGTTATTCACTGTAGATTAATACAGTATTGTTATTTTAAATTCCACTATCGCTATTTAAAATTCCACAGTCAAGTTTACAGAAACAAAAGTATATGTTAAAGTATCTATTATGTCTGAAATAAAATTATGTTTAATTGCTTTTTAATAGATTAAAATAAAAACTTCCTTGCCTTTTTTATTTTATTTTTTTAGTTTTATTTAGTTCTTAGGCATACTAGCATTAAATAGTATCGACCTTCCATCTTAAATTTATTTTGAAATTCATTAGCATAATTTTTATTCATTGGCTCTTAAGCACTTGTATTACCTAGTTATTACTTATAAAGCTTCAGTCTAATTATATATATAAAAAATTTAACTGTCAGTTGAGTTTAGAAATCTACGATTATGAGGTAAATTCAATGGTCTGTTCTGTCGGAAATATAATTGTTCTTAATTATTTTCTAGTGCATTAAAACAATAATTACCTGATATTTAATAAATACCATAAATAACTGATTAGCTGTTACTATTTTTTTATAAAAAGTATCGACCTGTAGAATTCAATCTTCAGTTTAATTTTGAAGTTTACAAGCATAAGGTTTATTTGATTGACTTTTAAGTACTATTCACCATAGTTATTATTTAGAACAAAGAAATTGAAAAGTAAAACTTCAATCAAAAAAATCCATTAATTACGTATTATTTTTTTCTTTTATTAGACTATCGATTAAATTTAAAGTATATAGAATTTTGTAATTTAACCCTTAAGGTTCATTTAAAAGATATCAGTGTGGCACCTGTAACAGATGTGTGGTGAATGGTTTGGATTGCAATGGATGTAAAAAGTTGTTTCACTGGGAATGTAGGGCAACGGGAAAAATAGAACTAAATGAGGCTCTTCAGTACTGTTATTTGTTGTGTTTCAAAGATAGGAAAGTTTCTGGGTAGGACAGGAAAATATCAGAGCAGGACGAAACGATCAGAGATATGGGAAAAATGATCAGGGACGTGTGTGAAGGGGTCAGGATCTTCGAGACTCAGCCAGTGGAGGCTGTTCCTGTGAGGGCTGTGCCTGTGAGGTATCTGCCTTTGGAGGCTCTGCCTGTGGAGGCAGAAAGTAGTGTTGATGGTTTTAGTGAGGAGGGTGAGAAGGATGGATGGGAATTGATAACAGGTGGAACGGGAAATATGGTTAGCAGGATGAAGAAACTAAAAACCCCAGAAATTGTGGGGGTAAATAGGTTTGACCTGTGTAATCGTTAGACCTTTTAGAAGAGTCAGATGTGGAAGAACATCATGTAGATGTAGGAATAGGTAAGGTGCAGCAGGCCTGTAGGAATATAGGCATAGAAGGAAAAAATAGGGGAAAAAAAGGTTCTCCTGCTACATAGCAGCCATGGGAGAGGTGTAGGTCCTCTTGTGCAGGATCAATTAGGCACAGGCCACGAGGTCACAAGCTTTTTCTAAACCTCGTGCGACATTAGGGCAGGTATAGAGAATATAGGATTACTTTCTAGGGATTTCACCAAGGATGATAGTGTAGTAATAGTGTGCAATAGTATTGGTAGGAGTACAGTTACAAGTGATCTGAGGAAGGTGGTGAAGGAGGCGCAGCATACCAGGGTGGAACCATGGAGGAAGGAATAATATGGAGACGACGCAAGAGACCTTTACCACGCATGGGAGTGAAGCAGGCCGGCGGAGGAGTGGGGGGGCATGGCCGGAGTGGTGGGGGCTTGACCGCTTCCCAACAAACACGGGGAATATGTACAAACACCTCAAGGGGACTCTAGGATAAACGTGACGCCGCAATCTGGTGATGGATTATTATGTAACTCGATGAGACAAATAAAAAATGAAGAATAAAATTTTTTTGATATCCTGCTTAGTTTTCGAGATATTCTGTCTCAAATGTGAAATGGTTTTGGTTGAAATTCAGAAGAAAAAATTATTCAAAGTCAAATTTTATGATGAATTTTTATTTAAAAAGACGAGACAAATAAAAAATAAAGAGTAAAATTTTTCGATATTTCACCTAGTTCTCGAGATATACTGTCTCAAAAGTGAGGTGTCTTGAGTTGAAATGCAGAAGAAAAATTTCGCAAAAGTCAAATTTAATGATGGATTCTTATGTAACACGACGAAAAAACTCGATAATAAGGAATAAATGTTTTCGATATCTTGCTTAGTTTGGGGGATATACAACATCCAAATTGAGGGGTTAGGTTTGGATGCAGGCTGGACCAAAAATTAATTCTGTCAAAGCCACAATGATTACATGGTTGACATGCAGAATGGATATTTCAGTTTTATTACTACCACTTGTGGTTAGTCTGAAATGTGTCCTAGACCAGAAAAAAAGTAAGAGGACCCACTCTAGGGATGAGCAACCCAGACATTTTGTAGGCTGGTACCAGAAATAAAATGTTTATTCAGTCACCTTAATGAACATTCTCTTGATCAAGATGTGTTGTCTAATTTCACAGCCCTACTTATTAGGACAATTGTAAAAAAATTATCTCTCAGTTAGATTTAGATACGGGGGGGGGGGGGGGGGAGAATGTTGACAAAAAAAAAAAAGAGACTAAATTAGAAACACATTCCCCAAATTGATTTTGTTCAAAGGCCAATAACTTCTTTATTTATGAAGCCCATTTTTATTTCTGCATGAACCTGTTTCGACATAAATAGATGAGAAAGATTTCAAAATCGGTAAAAATAGGTATAGACGTATTTACAAACAGAAACAAGTCTTATATGAAGCTTTAAAAATAACCTAAGTCAATGGCCTGAAATAGCTATTTAAAAAATTAATAAAACTCACAGCTTCTCACATAACAGTTAATTTCATCATCCATTGTCAGTATAATCAGCAACGTGACGAAAGAAATCGTAATAGTAAATTCACTGAATCGCGAAGTAAAACACGCCCCTTTAAATCTCATTTTAAACACTCGTTAAAAAATAATGCTAGTCTATTATGTGCAAAATAGCAAGGTTTGCTGATTTTCTACACTACACCAAGAAAAATTTGAGAACAAAGTCATCCCATTGAGAGCTATGACTAAATATTTATAGACGTGCTGCAAAGTTTGCGGTGTCTACCGCTCACTTCAACAACGATAATTACAATTCAACTTACTTATGAAATGATATTCCAGGTTCATTCCTGTCTGGCCTATTTGTGCAACCGTACGCAACACAAGCTGGCATTTTTAAACACTTATACACAATACTAAATGAAATAATCACTGCATCTACCACAATGTGAACACCTTAATTGTTGGGAAGCGCCATATGGTCGCTGCCGGTGCTGCCACCATGCGGGAGAGTTTAGTGCTTGCTTCACCGATTTAACGTCACTTCTCCTCCATATAATTCCTTCCTCCATGGGTGGAACTCATGCTTGTACTAAGTCACCATGATCGGCCACAGATGAACCATACTGTGACACAGGCAAACCTGGAAACACAGATGCTACTTGAAAGAGGCATTAGTTCTGTTTTGGGGGTTGTGCCTGTGAACACCATTGGTAAGTGGGGTTTTTCTAGGCATTGCCTACACCTAAATAGAAGGGGGAAGGGAGTACTTTCTGAGGTTTTAGCTAAAGCTGTAAGGGAACCCACTTCCTATTACGATAGGGTCAGGACTGTGCGTTTTTTAGTTTAGCGGCTGCTGGTGAGGGGATAAAAATAAATGATCAAAGGGATACTGATTGTAGATGCACTATGGGAAAAAAACACAAATGCTAAAGAAATAGATGAAGCTATTGAAATTACAACAGAATAGGACACAAATGGAAAGAAAAAGGTTAATGCTGAAAATACAACAAAGCCAAAAATAAGGGTGATATTGGTAAATTGTAGAAGTATAATGAACAAAGTGATAGAATTTGTAAACTTAATAGAGATACATAAACCACAAGTGATTATAGGGATAGAGTCTTTGTTAAAAAATTGTATTAGACAATGAGGTTTTCCTTGAAGGTTACAGACTGTACTGCAGAGACAGAGAAGCTATTGGTGGAGGGGTATTCATACTGGTTAGCAAAGATTACCATAATTCTCTAGCATTCATAGATCATGACCATGAGTTACTAGGGGTAAATTTTTGGGGTGATAAAGAAAAAAACAAGAGTATTGGCTGCTTACCATAATGGAAGAATGAATGATGGAGATGGGATTCTTGGAGAAATCTAAATCCACAGTTCGGAGGTGAGTGTAGTATGGAGAGAATTTAAATTTACTAGGTATCAACTCGGTAGGAAATAACACATGATAGTCTTTATTTTCACGAGCCATCAGTCGATATAAATAGTACTTGTTTTGTTCATTTCAGCACCTGGAAATGAATTCTTGTGTCATTTAAATGAAGTAATCGTATCAGAAAGAAATTTATATTTGCTACTCACCTATAAGCGGATTTATCATTTTTATCAAGAAATGATAACCGTCTTCACCTTGGCAAAATATGATCGAATATTATAATGCATCATATGTTTGGAATGTTTCAAACACAAGCTGCAGGTAATCACTCCACCAATGTAGGATGATTCCAAATTTTCACCAACGACGACAGTGGCGACTTCATTAATTGTTAGCGCATTGAAATGTATTTCGTCCTGCAGGTGTTTGATTGGTTATGATTACTATTTTGCAACTATCAGATGGCATGCGGTTCAGTGCAGTTTTGAACAATACAATCAATTCATTGTGTTGATAAAAAAATATATTTTGCAGTTGTTCCACAACTGGTCTATTCACCGAACTGTTGTGTGTGCTACTCTGATCTCCTTCTTGTGGTGAACTGGCGATGGCAATAGCAAACATGCTCAATGATATATTTGATCTTGAAGCCGTATAGGTTATAGGTTAATATATAATATATTAATGCTAATATTATTATCGAATGATCATGTTGTGTGGAAGTGTCGTATGATGTGAATGTGTTTTGTGTGGAAAAAATGTTGAATGATGTGAAAAATGATTGTTTTGAATGGCGCAAAAGATGATTGTGTTGCAGTTACCTTGAAAGTAGGCATGAAATTGTCCCAAACCACATTTTTTGCACCAAATGAAGTCATTTGGAAGCAACTGTTGTATTTGTGGATTGTGTCAGGAAATATGTAGAATCTGTTCCTGCTCCAGAAACCAATGAGTGCAGTGGTTCTGGTGGCGAGATCAATGGTGCCAATTTGACTTTACCTCTTGCGCAACACAAGCCAAGGGATTCATTTCTGTATTTCAATGCCTTACAATGTAGGCACACAACGCACATCAATCCAATTGTAATGAATTGACCTGCACTAGGGATGTAACGGAGCTTCGCATCCGCAAATATGGAACTTCCACATGAAATTCTACTTCTGCTTTCGTATCCTGCATCCGCAACTTTTAATGCGGAAGTATAGCGGAAGTTTTGTTTATATTGATTCTTTCCTTTCTTACAATACTATAATAAAAGTATCAATGAATTGTGTTATTACCTAAGCACGAATCTACATGTTAGAACTGACATATAAAATAAAGTGCCCTATTCATGGTCCAATTTGTAGGACCTCTGTTTAGAACTACTGTAGGATGCACTTACCCATTCACGCTACTAGAAGGGGTCCAAACAGTCCTATCCAATCGTACTTTCTGGTGCCGCACCAGTGTCCTTATTGCACACTCGTAGGATGTTTCCTGCAATCAAGATCCAATGTCATAGCTTGTTGGTTGTTTGGGAGTCCAACCACATCAACATGTTTTACATATAGTACTGCAGCTCCTTTCAAGGCCCAACAAGAGTCCTATATCAGAAAATAGGATCATCATAGGTCCTGCAAGTGAATGGGCCACTAGGCTGGTGGAAAGGTGGATTGTGTGACATGGCCTTGTGCTTGATGGTTAAACTAGTCGAGCCATGTACTCAGCAAAGTTCATACGACAAAAATTGTTTTGTTGACGCGTGCGTAGTTATGTAAATAATTTAATTCACGTGTTATGTCATCCAACATATTTTGTTGTTGAAAGATGAGACAGAAAATAAATAATATGACCGTATTAGATGGAAAATAGACTTTGCTTTTGTAAAATATAGAATTTGTGATAAAAATATACTTATTTTGATTTTAAGTTTATTTTTGATAAAATATTAAAATCTAAATAATTATAAATTTATTTTTCCATATCCGCAGATGTCAAACACTAAACATCTGCTAAGATGATATCTGTTACAACCCAAGTCTGCACTCTAATCAATTGTGACATTGTAACGGAATGCAGCTCGATCAGTATTTAACGCAGCATTTGTTTATCTTCTTGCACGATTATTCAAATTCATTGCCACATGATTGGTTTCTACTGACTGATGATGTCTCATTCAGTGCATATCATCTTCGTTTGCATTTTCTCGTTCTTCTTGTGTATGTGCTGAACATGTTTGTGACAGTTGATTCCGATCAATTTCATTTCGTTCATTGCGTTTGCTCTGCAGTTCGATTAGATTGAAAATTTATTTGATTTGAAACATTAAGAGTTCTGCGATCTAAATTGCTCCATCTTATTGGCGGCATTGCAAGGCGATTAAATTGTGTCAACCATGACACCATGTGTGATACGAAGAATCGCAGTTCAACTGAAAATGGAAAATTGATTCACTTTGTTGTTATTGTATAACAGTTTGCAATTTCAAAACTTAACATATTTCATACGTAAATCTTAATTTTGTTTGAGATAAAATGACAAAACTTAATTCATTTCATGAAACATTTGTGGTGAACTTGCAACAGAATCACAGTTCAACTGAAAATAAACAATTGAATCAATTTTTCGTCACCTTGTGACCAGTTGTTTTGATTCACAATTTGATAGCTGTGAAACGACATTTGCACTCGTAGTGAAATAATAAATTGAAATAAAATAACTGCAGTAACAGCACAAAAGAAAAACAAATGTAATTTTATTTTAATTTAGGCTGGCAAAGCAAATATTTTTTTAAATATCTACTTTTTAAATGTTTTGCAATTAAACATGTTAGCATTTAATGATAACGAATTTTTACAGTAAAAGTGATATTATTACTACTCTTCAAGAGAAAATATCTTGCATTAGTAAATAAATGAATTTATTTATTTCTAAATTATTATACTACTATTTGGTGACTGACCACGATACTACTCGCATGGGTCAGTTAGTGTACAAAATTTATCCATTTAAAGATACAAGAGTTTCTTGCTGTTACCAAAGAGAACTTAACTAACATCATGTAAGCACCTTAGAATTTGGGTAAATTCTAATTTTCTTTGTTTAGAGCATAAGGGAGGGAGTAAGCTTCCAGTAAACATATAATTTTCATTGCAAGTACAGGAAGTGAGAAACGTTTCATGCAAAAGCTGATACCACAAGCCAATTCAATATATAAACCATTTTTAAAAACAGTAAAGTCACTCAACATATAACACAAGTGCTAAATAAACATTTTATAATAGTGAAGAACCTTTTAAACTAACATGGAATAGGGTAATCCATTATTATCCAACTTGTAAACAATCGATTTTTGGTACGTGATAATTCCACTAATTCTTAACACTTTTCGATGCAGTAAAGTAATTTTATAATAATAATAATTCAAAAGAAAGATAAATTCACTAAAATTTCGTAGTTTCAGACCGCGTAAATAAAGAAAATAAAATTTGAAACACTTCGATAAAAACATTTTTTACCATATGTTTTCAGTAATTTCGCGGACTAAAAAGTAGATTTCCTAAAAGAACTAAGAATTTAGTATAATATATTAAAATTTCAGAACATTCCATGCAGTAGAACGGATTTTATATACATTTTAAAGTTATTTCATCATTAATCACAATGTGGTAATTTCGGAATTTATTTGTGATTAAATCAAGCCACTTCTGTAAATAAAACAACTGTTAAAACATGTAACTAAATTCAAAGAAAATTCAGATAACTTCATTTTTTCAATATAAGCAGGAGAAGGATAATTTTGAACCTGAAACCAAGTTAACTTCTGAAACATTTCAAACACGATCTTGTTAAACAGATAACTTTGCTATTTCACCACCGATCCTAATAAAATTTACACCACTGGAATCGGGAATTAATGTAGAACACAATGACACTAATTTTATCATGATAATTTGTAATTCAGCAGGGTCACCTAAAAAGTGTTTAAATTTAGAAAGAAATTGGGGGAATAACTAATTAACTTTCGGACATTTTTTAACATTGCGCACTCAAACTAAATTCAATTACAAGAAAGCTTATCATTTGAGAATTTTCACTAAACGCTTTTCATAAACCTTGAAGGCCAAGCTACCCACGGGTAGATCCTAAACATATTCTATAATCATATCTTTTTACACTATTTTAGATAAGCGTCCGTACACATATGGCATGCAGATGGGGGTATATAAGTAGTGGCCCAGAAGAGGGGGTTGTCTTTAACCTGGGAACGTTGTGCTTAGTAAATCTGTGCTGGGATGTTTCGTGTGTTGGGTAGAACTGGATAGTAGCCGGAAATAGTTGACTTGCATCATGGATGTGTCTCGGCCATATTGGGTTTTCATCGTCAGTAAAAGAAGCGAGTAGTTACTATGAACTTGTAAAATTTTCAATGGGGCTCGGTCGGTGATATTCTCTCTTCATAATCTACAATCTTTTGGAAACGTTTGTTCGATTGCCTACTCAACTGTAACTGCTATTTTCTGAAATGTGACTTTGGAATAAAATTCGTTTTTCATCAAGTGGATTCTCAAATATTTTAGTAGTGAACTGTAACCTTTCCTAAGCTTTTGGTTCCAATAAGCTTTGTAGCGGCCGTTAAGCTTTACAGTTGAATATTCTAGTCAGGCACATGATCATTTAAAATTATTTAGTCAAATTCAACAGAACTTTATTCAATAAACATTCAGTTAAATCTAAGCTCTATACTAGCCCCGGTATAGCAGTCTACGTCCTTACAATCAGTTGGCTTACTGGTACCTGAAATGTCTACTAGATGGCATTAGAGTGGTTTCTGAGATACCAAATTCAAGAATCGATGATGGTGTTTTTTGTTGTTTTGTTGTTGCTGTAAAATCACGTTTTTGCAAGGAAGAGACATATTTAGGTAAACTTAAAAAATAAAACATTATCTAAATATGAAATTTAATCCAAATCGCTAGAGCCATTTCTGGGATCCCAGATATACATGTATGAGAATGACTTGTTTAAAGATATAAGATATATTTACAAGCATTTATCAGCAGATTTAACAAATTTAAAACTTTCAAACAGTCAAAACACTACTGAAAACACATTTACCGGCACAGTATGACCAATTACAGTTTTTAAAAGTAATATGCCACACATTGCTTTTAATACAATTACAACAGTAATTCGGTTTATTTATGACACTTTTACCCATCAAAACATCACACATTGTTATAAAAAATATACAAATTTGCAATCAATCACTCCACTCCTCTCTCGGACACAAATTTAGTTAACCAAAAAAAAAAAGAAGAAATTAATGGGAACAGTGTCTTAGGACTGTAACAAGTTGGTTGAGTACACTTGTTTTTCCCCGCCAGAGTTTAATTGGTTCTGTTGTACCTAGGTATATTGGTCTTTGCTGCTGTCTCCATAGCTTTCAGAAATTTCTTGAAAGATATAGAGGAACTTGGGATATTATTAAGCAGTTTGGTGTTTGGCATACTCTTCTCAGTTTAATGAATTTTCATGCTTTCTTTGTTAATAACAACTGGATTTTGTGGGACTGCTACATTATTTATTTGACAGTCTAAACTATTGGCTGCCATTCTGCAGCCTTCCTAAAAGATACTATTTATGTTTACATAGCAATGAGCACCAAGTATCACAGAGTAATAGTCCACTCTCATTGTTGAGTAGGGACTGACCTTCTCTCCATAGCAGCCTCAGTCTTTAAATTTTATTTTGTGCCAGATGTCGATGGCATGGTGAACTATGGCAGATTTGTCGTTGTTTTGTTTATCGTGGTGGTTATGTTCTTTAAGTCCCTCCACCACAGTGTGCCCTGTTTCACTGATGCATACACTACCACAGCTGCAGTAGATTTCATAAACATTGTCATACTTCAGTGGAGAGACTTAACAGTACATATCTGCCACAATAAACAAAAGAAAATCTACTTTAGTTTGCCATGCCATCAGCACTGGGCACGAAATAAAATTTTGAAGATACAAGGCTGCTGCTGAGAGCAGAACAGTGGTGGCCTCAATGAGTGAAGGAGGCAACAGAAATTTTAAAGAATATGAACAACTTCAACAATGTTTATGGCCTATTACTCTGTGTTGCTTGGTTGTTATGTAAGTATAAATAGTATTGTTAGATGTCTCGTGGTTTAATTAATATAATAAATTACCACTCCACGATCCAGTTTCAAATCTTAGCTTGTTTTGTTGCTAGTAAGATATCGGACATTTCACATATAAACTCAAAACTCCAACAATTACATTTGACACTTCTTCCAATGACAATATTACCAAAACTGTTTGTTCAACACTGTCCAAGTTCCATCAAAAGTTCTAGAATACTACAAAGGCTTCCGACAGATATTTCTCGAACATTAACAATACTTAAACAATTGAAAACAAATTAAAAACAATCAGAATTAATACATTATCATTTACAATTATTTCAAAATGCTTAGAAATGAAAATTAAAGATACTTTAACACAAAATTATCCACATAAATCATTTTTAAACTACCATAGTAAATTGTCCTTTAAACATCATAGCTTTCCTTAATACTTGGAATTACAAACATTTAAGCAATTCTCTTGAATAGTTTTGCCATTAAACATAATTTCTTTTCATAAAACAAAATCCATTTACATCGATTTACAGTAAATCGCCAGACAGATATACAAAATCACATTCAATCAAAACTCTAGCTTGTTACAAATGCTTCATAAAACACAATTCCATTTAGAGTCTAGGTTTGAAGGCTGTTATGGTATTCCTAGGAAGCCTGCAGAATGGCAGCTGAAAGCTTAATCAATAACACAGCATACTCCACAAATCCAGTTTCTACTAACTTCACAGCTTTCTTAAATGTAGTCAGTGACTGAGATATATTGCAAAATCACCAGGAATAATTATGCTTTGACTTATAAATATTCGGAGGATTGTAAGTTAGTCCATTTGTCAGGTGCATTTCATTCCCCCGAATTATAGTTTTACTTGATAACATTCTCAATACAAATGTACAGTACCTTTAAATAATGAGTCTGTTATTCGCAGTTTGCATTCACTTTTTTATTGAAGTAGGAAAAAAATAAAAGTTTATAATCAGACTTCTTACAAAGATTTATTGAGAGACAAAACTGGCATAGACTTTGCTTAGTGTTATTCCATATGATATTGCTCAGCTGTGATTATCATAACCTTTTAAATTCAGGCACCGAGCCTGGTTGGTGAGCTGGAGCTCTCAAGCTTGGCATGCTGGAGGACATGGGTTCAAATCTCCATCCGGTAATCCAGTTTTCGGTCTTTTTAGATAACTTCAGGCAAATGTGAGGATGGTTTATACAAAAGCCTTATTGTTCCTTGACCCTCCCCCCCTGATTCACCCCTCTCCCCAAAATTTTCTCGTGCTTCTAATGACCTTCACATCGATGAGGTCTGAAGAAAAATATATACACACTATCAAAAACATCTGGGCAGTGACCAAAGCACTGATGGAAGCTGCTCGAGTGCTAAACAATGTCCCAAAAAATAGAAACCACTTCAAAATACTCAAAATTTATTTAACTCAAAGAATAAATGATGAAAACATTTTCAAATAAAATTACATGATGCAATGAAGTTTTCACTGGTGTACCGCCAGATGAAGCCTTCATTGCAAGCATATGCTGGGAAAGTCTATTCTTACAAAATTACAGCATTTTTACAAGTTTTTATGATACATTAACAAAAAATAAACACTGTAAAGCATCAAAATTGCCCTTCAAATATGATGACTGGCCTCAAATTACCATTTACAGTTCTTAATATATTAGGTTTAATTTGTGTCATAGTATAGAAATAGGTTAACTATTCACAGCAGATTATTTCTTTCTCCATTACATACATAATCAGTTATTTAGATGGAAGGTAAATAATAATTTGGTCATAACACATAATTTGGCAAATAATCTCATTTTACAACTTGCATTCAGTTCATATATATCTTCTCCACAATTGTTTACATTGACAATAAAGCAACGGAACAGACCAGGTTCCATCTAGTAATCACACGATGACCTTGTACTTGGACTTCCTTTTTATTCTGTGTATCATTACCTGGCCAATTATTTCAAAGAATTTACCAACATTTGTCTGCTTATAAACATAGATATGTCAGTTTGGAAACAAGGTATACAATCAGCTGACTGATAAAATTTCTGACCAAGCATGGTGGGTGAGCAGTTAACGTTCTGGCCTAGCATTCGGGAGGACGGCGGTTCGAATCCCCATCCGGGCATTCAGATTTGGGTTTTCCATGGTTTCCCCAAATCACTCCAGATGAATGCCAGGATGCTTCCTTCAAAAAGTGCCATGGCCAAATTCCTTACTGTTCCTTGTCCCTAGTCCCATCCTGCCTCTAATGACCACTGACCACGATGTCGACTAGGCGTAAAGCCATAAGTAAAAAAAAATAATTCTGTACCATTAAATCTTTGTTGAGTCTTGATATCTCCATTTTAATTAATTCCAAAAACATTCTGGTTGACTATGTTTTAGTATTTATTCTGCTTACAACCAAATGTTCCTTTCCCTTCATAATTAATCAACACAACTCATCTATACTAATATTATAAAGCTGAAGAGTTTGTTTGTTTGAACACACTAATCTCAGGAACTACTGGTTCGAATTGAAAAATTCTTTTTGTGTTGAATAGACCATTTATCGAGGAAGGCTTTAAGCTATATAACATCACGCTGCGACTAATAGGAGTGAAGAAACAATGGAAAATGTGGAAAAAACGGGGAAAATTATTCATCTTTGAGGGCTTCTGTTGCGTGCGCTGCGAAAACGGTTCAAGATACCAAAAAAATATGTATGAAAGGATTATTCCTCTTGAAATGATCTAAAAAAATGTCCGCGACAGTATATGTCTATCTCTTAAGATTAACTCACTAGAACCGTTTTTATGGTAATCAAATTTGGTCGAAATTAATGCATTATTACCAATTATTTGTTAGAGTTGTATCAACATAATAATATTAATCTTTATCCAAATAAATGTGTTGTTGATTAAGAGTATTTAATTGTGAACAAAATTGTCTTTGGCATCACTTAATTTCAATGAACATCTTAGAAGATATTACGCGCGGTCGGCTCCCTTCTGAACGGTTGTAGTTCCCCATTATGGAAGTTTAACATTTTAAAATTAACTACAAATATGAGAGCACATTTGGGGGGAGGTAGTATAACTTTTCCTTCAAAGTTACTTTTAATAGGAGACGGGAAAGTACCTCATTTTGAAAATAAAATTGAAATTGATCTCGATTTAGGAGAAAGAGTAAGTAACATTGAGGACTTAATATCGAAAGTTTACCCTGAAATCAGCGAAATAGAAAATAAAGATCATCAATGGATGTGTCAAAGGGCAATATTGGCGGCGAGAAACAGTAGCGTGGACGAAATTAACGACCTAATTTTAAGTAAACTTCCAGGAGATATAGTTACCTACACATCTATTGATAACATAATGGATCAAGAAGATGCGGTATATTACCCACAAGAGTTTCTTAATTGTTTGAACCCAAGTGGCCTTCCCCCATATTCCCTCAAGTTAAAAATAGGTGCCCCAATAATTTTACTTAGAAATCTCAAACCACCAAATTTATGTAACGGAACCCGACTTCAAATTAAATTTCTACGCAATAACGTGATCGTTGCAATAGTTTTGACTGGTCCAGCAGTTGGTCAAACAGTGCTTATACCTCGCATCCCAATGAATCCAAATGATTTACCTTTTAATTTTAAAAGAATTCAATTTCCCGTTAAGCTATCTTTCGCCGTTACAATTAATAAATCACAGGGGCAAACATTTAAACACGTAGGAATCGATTTACGTCAAGACTGCTTTTCACACGGCCAACTATATGTCGCTTTGTCAAGATCAGGTTGCGGAGAAAACCAATATGTTCTTCTGCCACAAGAAAATAAAACTAAAAATATAATTTACGCAGAAGTACTTTAAAATAATTATGTTCTTTTAAAAACTAAATTTGCAAAAAATTGTCTAAAATAATAACAGAAATTGACGCAGACAAAGTCGTGGGTAACTGCTATAATTTATAAAGCTGAGGAGGTTGTTTGCAAAAATAAATATGATGCCCAAAATAACTATTCCACGCGGACGAAGTCGCGGGCACAGCCAGTTAAAATACATTTGGTCTCTACCTCTCATTGACGGGATGTACTAAAACTACTTTCATCAATAAATTCAGTATTCCAGAAGAACCTGGGCATCCAAAAACTGCAGTAGTTGCTTTTTCCTCAGTTTCCTTGTATCTGGGATCTTTCCTTTATTTTCCTTTCCTTCCTCAACTTAGATTTTACTTGACTGTGAGCTTAGCAAACTGACTATCATTACTATAATTTTGTTTTGTTCAAAGTTACTAAACAGTTCACTTATTTGGAAATTTCAGGGTTTATGATTCATTGCAATAGCATCAACAACATAAGAAGACAAATTACGGTACTATTCATATCCATATCATAACCTCAGTGTTTGGCTCCACTCCCGACTATAATCTGACCTATAAACTACATCAGATAAATCGTTATCTGCTGTAACAATAGTCACTCCAGTATTATCATCTTCATCAGACATTGAACTAAGTGTCATGTCTGTTAAATCAACTTCATGGCATTTTTCATTCTTACAAATTTGTATACTTCTATCTTCACTTCCATAGAAATCAGTTAAATAACATTTTACTTCAAAACTTTCATATTTATCATCACTGTTTATTGATGCTATTACATTGTCCTTTTAATCAAAGTATTTTTTAAACATTTTTCCAACCTGTACTAGTGTATGTAGATCCACATATACACTGGTACAAAATTTTCCTATATTGAAAACTTAGATGTGATTAAGAATTCAAGATTGGTCTTAATCATTAAACTTGACCAATTTACAAATTTTTAACACAAACTTTATTATTTAATTTATTTTTGGCTCTGCAACAGAAACTGAAACTAATCTAAATACATTAACAGATGGACTTATGTACCCAACCCATGATGAATGATTAACAATCCATAACACTGAAAGAAACAAATCTCTTTCAGAAAGTAAAGTGAATGCACACTGTGGAGTACAAACTTAACTAAGAATAAACTCCCATAACTTTTTGCAACAAAACATCTG
This sequence comes from Vandiemenella viatica, assembly GCA_031002005.1. Taxonomy (NCBI): domain Eukaryota; kingdom Metazoa; phylum Arthropoda; class Insecta; order Orthoptera; family Morabidae; genus Vandiemenella; species Vandiemenella viatica. Next base: position 223,175,877 of record JARYHS010009186.1, on the reverse strand, counting down.
TGAGACTTAGCCTATTTTTAAAAGAATTGTTTTTGTGGGATCTAATATTATCTGTAGAAAACAAATTAAATATTTTAACCTACCAAGGGAAAGTGCATGCTTATCTTTTACCAAAAGTGGTGAAAAAAAAACTAAACTATTTGAGAGTCTATACTTTTAGATCTTGATACAGTTTTGAAAAACAGATTGCCAATTCGGATTGAGGGTAGTAGAATTGCTATGCATAAGTTTTTTAAACCTACAAAATGACTCTTATACTCAAATGACAGCTAAAAACGGAATCTTTGAGCAGCTAATTCTCCATATCAGAATCAAATCTGAATATTTTTTGTTGTTGAGTAGATGCAGAATCAATTACCTACTTAATATGAATGATTTTTATATATAAAGCACCTTTCAAGAGAATATATATATAAAAAAGGAGCAAACTGTGGAGGGCTATTTCTCAAAATATAGAATTTTTTTTAAATGTGAATTTCACATTCATAATCATTGACCTTTCTTCTCAATTTTTCTCTTAACTTCTGGACACTGACAGTCAACTTTTCTGTTGGTCTTAAAGCCCTGTAGAATCTATGAGGTCTAAAATTAGACCTGGGTTAGTGCAAAACCTTCAGATTCAATTGTAACCATGATTATACCTTGGATAATTCAGTTTGTGCTTTGCAAAATTAACTCGGCCGCCACCTAAATTGTATTAACCTCAACTTAATAAAGGAAACTCTTAATAAAAGTCTCTGTTGAAATTTAAACTGTTGAACCATATGTTCTTTCAAAATTTTTATAAAGTCACAAACTTGTGGCATCAAAAATTGTCACCAAAGGATTTTAATTGCAGGAACGATTAACACATTTGAGACAGACCAACCTCATGGCCCGTAACTGAATTCACAGTCTCATGAACTGTTATAATTTAGCCACACACTAGCCTCAAAGTTCCACATGCTAGCCCGAAATCTACATCCGCCCCGCTATGTGCCCAATCAGTGCCACAAAGAAGCGTAGTCACGCTCTAACTGAATCTGAAAGAACGGGCGACATCTACCTGTCCTTCCATCGTAGACTGGTGCCAAAACAACACGCCACAGAACGTGGTTACGCTCAAATGACTTGAAACAGACTGGCCACGAAGAAAGCCTAGGGCTGCTATTCTTAGAAAAGCGCGTGGGAACGCTAGATTTTTCCTGTTCATATGAGAGCAGTCCCACGATCTGATCAAATTTAGTATCTCAAGCTTGACGATTTCATCATACTTATGACCTTGGTGACTTAACTAGATCATTTAAAAAGTGATAATCTCAATCCTTATAAAAAAAATTTATAGCTTCAATACTTTGGTCATAATTATTTTCCGAGATTCCAAAACTTGTTCATAACTTCCACAATTTTACAGCTACGAAACTGAAATAACTTTTATTTTACTTCTAATTGACTGCCCTTTCGTTTGGAACCAAAAACTCCCTGTTTACTATTTTCTACAAGGTTATACGGAAGTTGAGCCAAAATATTATGCAATTCTAAATTTGTATCCCACAAATAACTTTCTGATATCTGTAAACCCTACTTTAAATGATTCTACATATCCCAAAATGAATGCACCTGCAACAATGTGGAGAGCAGATAAATCTCTCAGTAAACATCAATGGAGGCAGTCCTCCTACACTTGTTCCAGTCTGTTCCATGCCACTGCGATGTAGACCACATTGATACAATGTTGCTGCAGTTATTCAGTTGGCACCAACACCATTCCTTATTGAGGTTAAATTCAGGGTGCAGCTGGTAGGCTAGTCCAATGGACAGCTGCCATCAGTTGAGTCCCATTTGTGGTTAGTGTTGCAAGTCAGCCAGCCTCCACCAGTGACCTTGTGCTCATTGGTAACAGCGGGGCACTTTCTCAAAACCTCTGTTTTGTTTTTGTTTTTGGCAGTTAAGACAGTGACCGGATTAAATTTCCAGCATGATTTTTTGGACTTACTGCCTTCTTAAGGGGCCTTTAGATGACCCGACCTGGTCTCTCTAAATCGTGGCCACGCCTCCTCAGTCCTTAAAATGGGTTGTCTGACATGAGCTCCTGTCACATTTTTGTGGCGAGACCAGGTAGGGAGATCGGGTGGAAATTTCATCCGATTTAGGACGAAAGGGTGGGGGTAAGTCGGGACCCCCGCCACTCTGTCCTGAAAACTGGCATGTAAAGCCACACTGCTTGGTTCCCCGTTTTATATTATTTTGAGATGGATGCATCCGATAATCAAGAAAAAGAAGTATTGAGTTGCTGGAGGTGTAAAAGACCCACAATTCTTTTTGATACACCTCACATTGGGTTGCCAGCTTATTTAGAAAAATTAAAGTATATTTGTCTTTTGAAGAGGAAAATAAAAAGTGTATGAAAGGAAAAAAAATTAGAATTTAGTTATTTATTGCCTTAAATACATATATTTTCAAGCTTTATGGACCAGCTATTAATTGTTGGTTTCATTTCAGTGCTACAGCTGGAGCCACATTCTACATCTAGTATAACAAAAACAGAAATACTTATTTTTAAATTTATGGACACTGTTTCTCCCTTCCCACCAACTTGCATTTATTACTTTTCATCGTAAGCACTAACATGTCATTTGGAAATTAATTGAATTGTATAGATAACAAAAATAAATTGTTTCCTCATGCTTTATGGTTCTGTTCAAATATAACTCCGAGCAGACACGAGTCGACTGGAGTTCAACAATATGAATGATCGACTATTATTGCCTCCGAAATGGTAATTACAAAGATCAAAGGATTCGAGCCAACAAAAAAGTCACTGGCCAATAGCCACTTTTTCTTGCAGGAGGTTGTGAAACTAGCAGACAGATGTTCAGTTACATATGTTGTATACTTTATTCGAAATAAAGTATTTTTGCATACTTTATTCATAGAAAAAAGTATAACAGCCAAAAATAAAATATGGTACTTTATAATACAGTATGGCTGGCAACGATAACCTCACATGCCCTCTACCATAACAAATACGCGAGAAATGAGGCATGTTAGGTGTCATCCGCTAGAAATTCCGGAAATCTTCACCATCAAACACATCTAAGAGTCTAAAGTGACTGAACATGTGCCTTTGTAAATATAATTGCTTGGTACACGTCTTTTTTTTTTTCCTAGGCGTTTTACACAATGTCAAGCCGCCAAAGTTACACCAAGAATTTGTGGTTTTGATAAATATGGGGCCATACGTATTTAATTTAAATTTAGAACTTTAATAAAATTTGTAGCTAACTAATTTTATTACTAGTATTACTATTCAATGCAAATTTCAGACGAATACAGATATACGAATGGTGGTAGGCCACTAGTACGGCAGTAACCAGATCGGGATGGCCAACGGGTCGTCTAAATGCAACACTCTGTGGACAGGAGGAAAGTGAAAACGGAAACGGGACAGGGTGATCGGGAACGGGTCGTCTGAAGGGGCCTTTAGTTTGGTCTGAGGGTACTTCAGTGTTAAGGACAAAACCCTGATGTCACTGGTTATGGGGAGGGGGAAGTTCTGGGGGAGTTTTTGTAGCTTTTCTGCTCAGTGTTTTTTAATTCCTAACTGCTAATTAGTGGTGCATTGTTGTGATGTTTGAAATAATGATGTGGTGGTTACATAAAATATTATTGTTCAATATTTTTTCCTGCTGCTGAAGTAATATACACTCACAAATCTGTTCGGTTCATTGCTACTGACCAAATTTGGTGTTTAGATAAAAGAGATCAAGTTACTATTAGTTCCCTGTTGGTTATAACGCGAGAATGCAAAATTATGTCTATTATCAGTAGATAAAATTCAGAATATTTTGATACTGATGAAAGTTTTCGTATTCTGATCATTGTATATATTACTCATTATTAACTTTGAACAACTGTGTAATTCTAGGGCAGTTGGTACAACAGATTAATCAGTCATTTTAAATCGAAGATAATTTTTTTTGCTTATTTACTCTTTCAATCCTGCGTTATTACTTTTATCCGTTAGACACTATTGCAATATTAACAACAACTTGGTCTTGATTGACTGAAATACCATTTCATTTTCTATGGTTCAGTTCTGTTACTATCTCACTGGTTTGTGTAGTTACTTCTGTACAAATTCAAATCACTGTCTGTAAAAAAGAAGTTTTTTTCCTTAACATTTTTTCATATTAATTATTAACAAAACATATTCTTCCAACTTCCATCTGTTTGACTTGAGATCCTTCTCATTTTTGAGATCACAAATTTTGAGTGGTCTTTATTCATTTGTCGTTTAGTATTTACTACTGTGATATGGCTACTGTATCATGCTTAGTATTCTGCATGATAGTTGACAAATATTTTATTACGTTCTTTTGTTTTGTTTCAGTGAAAGTGGAGCAACGTGTAACACTTTTTTATCTAGCAAATGATGTAATTCAGTACAGCAAACGTAAGAATTACGAGTTTGTAGAAAGCTGGGGCACAGCTCTTCAGCGTGCTACAACACTAGTTAGGTAAGTTTGTCGATACAATATTGCTGATTAAATTTGATTTTTCTTTGAGAATTACAAATCTTAAAAATCAAGCTTCATTCATTGCTTAGTATTAATATTTGTTTGTATCTGATAACAGAATTTAATTTCGAGAGTTTATTAATGTTTGAAAGATTGGTAGCATGCAAATTGCAATGTGTATAATACAATGTATAATCTTTTGATAATAGTGACAATGAAAACTTGTTAGGCAATAAACCAGATACAAAATATTTTTATGTCATGCTATTAAAAATTATTTCAGTTGATTTTATTTTAGTTTGACTGGCCATTACAGAGAGTACACTTTCCACTATGTCTAATAAGTATTGGTGTAGTTCTTCCCCACCTCTGCCATCCTCACACATCTCACCTATTTCATCTTTGACTTAGTCATATGGTGAGACATGGTGTCTACACATCCAATCCTCTTGCTATATTTCATCCTCTAGTCATGATTAAGGTTTATACCAGAATATTGTGTTTGTCTTGGTCCTCCTGCCTTCATCTGTGGTGAGGATAGGTTTACTTTTCCTATCCTTCCTTATTTACAGTATGTAACCTCTTTAATCAAAATAGAGTAGCTGTTTTCTTTATACATTATCTTATTATGTAGATTAAAACTTAACAATGTGCACTATTGAATTCAGCTCTCAGTACAGCTGCAGTTACACTGGGTTGCTCCCTCACCTACAAGATGCACTGCTTGAATACAAAACTTAGTTTCAGCCTGCAAGTATATGGGGATGCACATACTGCAGTGTTCTGAACATGATCTCTTGCACTGTGTTGTTTTGCTGCAGAATATGCCTGTCTCGTTTGATAAAAATCTGCTTATGCTATTCAAGTAGATGTAGCAATGCGTGAAACTTGTGGTATTATTACAGGTTGCCTCAGAGCGACACCAGTTGAAAAACTACATGGTCTTGCAGGAATTTCTCCCCCTGTTATAAGTAAGAAAGCAGAGTGCTTAATGAAAATACATCTCTTCCATTGTTCAGGCATCAACTTCCCAGATGGAGGTTGGAATCTAGGAAAAATTTTCTAAGTATGACAGCAGCATTAGATGTACTGCTGAAAGTTGCTCAGCTCAATTTGTGGTGAGCAAGATTGACTGATGTAAACCAGTGGTTACGCACTGTAGAGTCGCTACCCCCAGGTGGCAATCATATTTGGAAAACCTGGATAGTGCGAACTTGGCTAAGAAGAGGTGTAAACAGGACAAAAGATAATTTAGCAAGATGGTGTTACCTTGAATATCCAAATACTGAGCGTGAATGTGTGGAGCAGAGGAGACCGTTCAGCATCTATACAGTGGCCCTCAGTGCCCAAAACACCTGCATTTTGAAAGACTTCCTTAATGCCAGCGCCACTGTTGTACAAGTTTCTGCCTTTAGGTCATCTGCAATGTAAATTGATGAGTGTAGATTGGTGTACTTTTTTCTGTGTTATTCTTGTTAGTACTGTTGTTTGTGTTTCCAAGTATTGTAACAACAAGTAAATAATCTCACAGTAATGAACTGAGAAAGTTGTTATTACTCTGGAGAAATTTGTTGATGGTCATGTAAAACAGGTGCATGACGAATTTTTAACCAATAAGTTGTGGCAGATGTAGATTGTTGAAATCGGTGTGAAACGTCATCTCATCAGTCAGAAACAATTTATAAATTAAATGGTACCAACTGCACATCATGGAGCTACCATAAGAGAATGGTAACCGTTAACTGTCATGGAACTTGATGAGGAAGAATCTGCCAAGGATGCAGATGCAGCCAAAGCTGAAGAATGTATGTTTGTATTGAGACAGTATTAAACTTGTACAAAGATCACAGTTGCCCTGTAAGATAAACAACAGATGCATATTTGACATATATTGACAAATGCAAAGGAAACATGGTATGATCCAGAATGTTCACTACATGTTCATTGCCTGCAACTAGATATAAACTACTTCTTGCAGTAAAAGTATTTACCACAATTTGATATATTCAAACAACATTTCAGAATCATTGATTGCTTGCAACTATCCTCCGGATTTGATTAACAAAAAGCTTCCACGGGCAACATTACAATCTCCTCGGGCCACCAATCAACCCAAACCAACAAAAACCAACCACAGTCCAGTCCTTTTTACACATTACTACCCAGGCCTCAAATTCATTAACGGAATCCTTCTGTAGGGTTACGATTTCTTGTAAACCTGCTCAGAAATGAGATCCATGCTTTCCAAAATCGTTCTTTCTCCTCCCAGAAATTGTTTCAACGGGCCTCTTAATGACTGTGAACTCCTAGTCCACAAACATAGTCTTCCTTGTCCCAACAGTCAGCCCAAAACTCTTTCGCATGCAATAGATCCTGCTGTAACATCCCGCCACCACTTTGACCGGGAAAAGCTTTCTGATCATAGGACACACCACCTGTGAAACCTCCCATGTAATATACCAGTTAAAATGCAACCACTGCCTGGCTTCAGATATAGACTTGACCACAAATCTGCTTTTCATAAGATAAATGGCCCCCGACAGTCGGTATTCACACAGATCCCAAAGTACCCAGGCCATCTCTCATGGCACAAATAATTTCAACTCTTGTTTCATGGTCTGTGCTATCAGACTCCTCCCTCATAGCAGCAGCTCCTCTGATCTTGTCTATAAGTATAAACTGGGCACAAAACAACAACTTGGTCTCAACTAAGCAATTATTATTTTGTTAGTATTATTATTATTATTGTTATTATTATTGTGTTACCTTTTTTTCCCCTAATCATCTCCTTGCCTCCATTCCCACTATTTAAATTGAGTCACCTCTAACCTAAGGTGATGTTTGACTTCGTAGTCATTGGTTTAGTTTTTAATAAGGTATGCAAATAATTTTCTGCGACACAGTTACTTTAATAAATTATTATTTAATATATTTTATTGATATACGTGACGCGTTTCGAGAAATTATTCTCATTATAAATTCTTCTCGGGTTTGCCGTCGAATTACATTTTCTACTGTCAAGCTTTCGGTGACTTTCACTGCCGCCATCATCAGGTCTGTTGTGTCTGAAGGAACAACAAAAACTGGACTGAATAGCGGAACTGAACGAGCCAGGACCGTTGTTGACTTCCGATTGGCTGACTCCAATGACGTAACCATTCCGTGACTGTGATTGGTCGGTTGCGGAACCAGCCGTAGATATACACCAGCGTTGTACTGACAGTTGGCTCCACAGCGAAACCAAAGCCGAGGTTGTTAAAAATGGAAAGACGATGGATTACCTACGTCAATGTTCGCATAACGTCACTGTTCATATTGCATCACCGTTTACATTATTCAGCACTATTAATCATGATGTTTAATCTCGATAATCCCTAGGGAGCCAAGCGGTATTCTGATTGGCTGACACAATAACTGTTCTCATAGAGTCATCGTTCACTTTATTCTCACACAGAAAAATCCAAAGACTTCTTTAATGAAAGACCCCACATTATATATTCTTAAAAACATTTACTATCATTAATTATGATGTTTAACTCGAGAAATGCATAGGGAGCCATGCGGTCTTCTGATTGGCTGACTATAACCCCGGTTCTGTAATACTTGTCATTGATTGGTCGGCTACAGATTCAGCTGTAGATGTAGTCGGACCGATACGCCGTGCTCCACTCTCCTATCGTCCGTCAGCGAGACACTTGGTTGTTTAAGAATGGCAAAAACTGGCTTCCATGCGTCACTGAGCCATACACCCAAGTCCCTGTTCATATTATTATTATTCAGGCGTATCTCAATCGCTTCTTTAATCACAGATTCCGAGAAGAAGGAACACTTGGCTAAAACTCTCACCTTATCGAAATCCATACTGTGACCATTTTCGATCACGTATTGTGCCACAGCAGACTTTTCTAGTTGAAACAACCGGATGTTGCGTTGGTGTTCAGTCACACGGGCCTGGATAGTGCGGATGGTTTGACCAATATAACTCTTACCACATTGGCACGGTATGCTGTACACTCCCGGTGTTTTTAAACCCAAATCATCCTTCACAGGACACAGCAAATCCCGTATTTTGGCAGGAGGGCGGAAAATGCACTTAATTACATATCGTTTTAAAATCCTGCCGATTTTCCCAGAGATGCTACCTGCATACGGGATGAAGGCAAGATCTTTAGGCTGTTCTTCTTTCTCAATATTACGTTTATCTGCCTTTTTCTTTCGAAGTGCCCGTTCTATCAATGGGATCGGGTATCCATTCCGCATGAAGGTATGGCGGAGATGTTCGAGTTCGTCTTGCAGATTGTCGGCGTCTGAAATTGCCTTTGCTCTGTGTACAAGCGTGTATAACAGCATGTTCTTCTGCGCCGGATGGTGGAAACTATCGGCATGTAAATAACGGTCCGTGTGTGTTATTTTCCTGTATACACTATGTGACAGGGTACCATCAGGTCTCCGCTGGATTAAAATATCTAGAAAGGGCAATCTATCATCTTTCTCTAGCTCCATTGTGAATCTGATGTTTTCATGAATGCTATTGAGATGGTCCATGAATTCATAAAGACCCTGGATTCCATGGGGCCAAACAACAAATGTATCGTCCACATAACGATAGAAGTATGTTGGTTTGAGGACGGAGGTTTCAATTGCTCGATCTTCAAAGTGTTCCATAAACAGATCGGCTACTACAGGCGATAATGGAGACCCCATTGCCACACCATCAGTCTGTTCATAAAAACTCCCACCATAGGTAAAGTAAGTAGAAGTTAGGACTAGTTCGAACAGATCCACCAAGGTAGGTTCAAAAAGACCTTGTAACAGCTGCAGTGTGTCTCTCAAAGGAACCTTGGTGAAGAGCGAGACAACATCAAAGCTGACCATAATATCAGACTCTGACAACCGCATCTTTCGGAGCGTATCGACAAACTGTGTCGAGTTTTTAACATGGTGCGGACAATTACCTACGAAAGGTCTAAGCATCTTAGACAAATGCTTGGCCAAGTTATATGTGGGACTACCAATAGTACTTACAATCGGTCGTAAAGGCACATCCTCCTTGTGTAACTTTGGCAGGCCGTAAAGCCTAGGTGGTCTGGCTGCACGAGGTCGAAGGTACTTGACGACATCAGGCGTAAATCCGGCCTTCTTAACAAGAGCTGACACTTTCCTCTCAACTCTCGAAGTAGGGTCACCATTAAGGGGCTTATAAGCGGTGTCATCAAGCATTTTTTGTATTTTAGATTCATACATATCAGATGTAAGCAAGACTGTGGCATTCCCTTTGTTCGCAGGTAACACAACCACTTCTTCGTTCCGACGCAACGCACGGAGAGCTTAGACCTTATCGAAACACTTGAAATAACTTACAGATTCACTTTCAAGTCTTTCATTAAGTATTGTGTCTTTAAATAACTTGTGGTGCACATAGATCTCATATTCTTCCATCAAATCCATTTGGTGGCTTTTATTTAGGTAATGGAGTACTTTCAAGTCTTTGTCGATTTCACTGAAAGGGTGGCCAGCATTGTGGATATGGGTTGCTACAGCTGATTTAGTGTGTTGACCCTTTTTGAATGCATTAATATGTTCTAGGTATCTTGTTTTGAAGTTTCTGCCAGTCATGGATAAAGTAAAAAAAAATACTTTTTAATATTTTTTCTTATTTATATTTGTATTTTTTGTCTTATTTATATTTAGATTTTATTGTATAATTTTGCTCTTCCTGCCCACCAGTGATCAGTTTTGACAGTTATCTATGCTCGGATATTAGCTCTGAATTATTGTACCTCTGCCTGTCCTCAGTTTGAATTTACCTCCACCATTTTCCTGGCCACAGTCTTTCTGTGAGACAGTCTCCCACAATACCTCCCACCCCCAAAATAATGTTCTACCGTTGATAAAGGGCTAGATACAAAAATTTCTTTATCATGTGTGTTTTTGTCTTTTCTGTGTGTTCACGCCGCACATCCATCATCTAACGGTAAGTGGTGGCTCATTTCCCTATCCTAATTTGTTATTCCTTGTCGCTACTTAGCACCTTTGATTTATATAGTACCTGGGTGACCGATCTTCGCTCGGCATCTTTCGATTTCTGTTCAGTATCCAAGATTTCGAGTAAAGGTTGATTAAAGTAAAAGACTTGGAGGCTTCCTAGGCGTTTTGAGGTGCAGAGTTAACCAGAGAGAAGCTTAACTAACATCAGTAGGCTTACTGGTACCTGAACCTTCTACGTAATGAGGTTAGAGCCATTTTCGAGAAACCAAATACGAAAATTGCTCCTTTTTTTAAAAATCATGTTAAAAACTTGAAAAGCAAAACATTATCTACGTATGAAATTTCATCCAAATTGCTAGAGCCATTTGCGAGACCACCTCATAAATTGCTTATGTTAAATAGAAATCTTAATGCCAGTCAGGGATTAATTAATGGTGCGAGATTTGTGGTAATTCAGTTGATCCTCCGATAACCCTTGATGATGGATTCTTATGTAACTCGACGAGAAAAATTGAAAGTAAAATTATTATTATTTTTTTGTTACATCTTGCTTAGTTCTTGAGATATTGTATCTCAAAATTGACGTGGTTGGTTGAAATGTGACCTGGACTAGAAGATAAATTTCGCCATAGCCAAGTTTGATGATGAATTCGTATGAAACTTGTCGAGACTAATCGAAAATAAAGAATTTATTTTTCTGATATCTCAAGTAAAGAGGTTAGGATTAGATCTGGCCTGTATCAGAAAAAAATCCACCCAAACTACTATGTCTATACGGTGGAAATGTACTTTCAATGTTTTATTTTGTTCCTAATGGTTGTTGTTAGGTTGAAATGCGGCCTGAACCAGAAGAAACGTTTCCAAAAGCACTAGGAACTACACCTATAACTGATTTTTGACATGCTATATCTCGAAAACCAAGCAAGATATCATGAACATTTATTATTTATTTTCGATATGTTTCATCGAGTTCTATAAGAATATATCATTAGTGCTAAATTCATTCACTCCGATAAAACTATGCTCATACCTCACATGGTAGTATTTAATGACAAACTAATAACCACTTTTTACGGTCAAAAAGTAAAAGATGATTACTTTATAAGTGGTACTGATAATATTATTTTCAAAGAAGTTTCTTCAAAGTATCACCTCTGACAAAACCAATGACAAATTTTTAATTATCTTCCTTTTTAAATGTTTTACAATTAAACTTGCAGTGCTAATATTTCCACGGGTCAGCCAGTATACAAGAACTGTTCGTTTACATATTCTTTGGAATCAAAGAAAAACAATTTGTAGGCTTTCTGGTACCTGAATTTTCTACGAGATGGCACTAGTGCCGTTTTTGAGATTGTTCGTATTTTGTAAACTCGTTTTTATGTAGGGAAGACAACTATTTAGGTAATCTTAAAAGTCAAAACGTTATCTAAATATCAAATTTCATCCAAATCGTCATAGCCGTTTCCGAGATCTGAAATGGTTGCTAGCTTCCGCGGGGCAACCACCTCATCCTACAACCTGATGAAGAGCTAAGCTCGAAAATTTGTATTATGTTTGTGTGTTTTGACGCCGCTGGAGCCCTCATCTTTGGTAAGCGGTGGTTTTTCTCCTATCCCAATGTCTAATATATATATATATATATATATATATATATATATACACAAGAATTGCTTGTTTAAAGATATAAGATATATATCTTGCAAGTAGAACTGTGCAAGACCTAATTAAGTTGAAGTTATTCTACAGAGCCATAATTCTGCACTAGCAAAGGTATATCTTCTTATTAGATTAAGGCCATGCTAACAATGATTTCTGTTGGTGTTAATAGATAACATGAGAGGTCACATTTTCATCTAACTTATTGGATAATGTTGACAGTAAAAATACTTTTAAGCAATGAAAATAAGGAAGTATAGGGAAAATAACCTGTTACTTATCACAGATGAACACAGGAGAGCCAAACAAACATGAAAACATTAACACATTTTACAGTTTTTTTGCTTTAAAACCATATTAATGTATGGAGGACTAGACCAGTATGGTAACTATTCATCAAGTATGTTCTAAAAAATTCCATTGAAGCCTATTCAGATCTGTAACTAGACATTTCTATATTATTTTTGTGATCAGTTATTGATTTCATGTTTGCAATTACTACTTTGTGATCACTTATTCCTCTGTCTGTTTAAACATTCATGAATAATTTTAACCTAATTGTAAACATCAGGACTAAAAAAAAAAAAAAAAAAAAAAAAAAAAAAAAAATTACCATTGTGACACCATGTTGGTTGAGTAACAGCTTGTAAGAATATAATTAATTAATGATTATTAGTAGAATACTGCATGAATATCTTTTTTCTGTTCCTTCGTTATTGAAACTTTCCGTGTATTGATCTAGTCAGCTGTTTGTTGTTGAACATTCTTATGATGGAACTGCACTATACACAGTCGTAGTAACTGCCCTCTTCACAGTAAAACATGTAATGATTCTAACATGGTCATGATGTAATTCTTACTACTCTAATATTAATAATAAGTTCAGTTGATTCAGTTGCCAGTTTGAAAAGGCTATTTCTAAGCGCAAAATGAGTAGGTGGAGGTGCTAGATGCTACAGAAAACCACAGATAATAACACTGTAATATTATGAGGTCAGCAACACAGTTCACAAGTAATTTATTGCACTCAAAAGTTAGACAAAGTGCCAGAGCTCGCCTTCAGGCAAATAATTATCCAGTATCATTCATTGCTTTCACACATAAAATCCTTGCCCAGTTAAATCTTCAAACTGAAATATTGTCTTAAATAAAAATTTCTGACCCTGTAAACATTACATCAAAATGATTATTTTTGAATGTAGTATCAGTATAAATATTAGTAATGTTTTCTGTTAAACTTCTGGTTCAACTCTGGGACATACCATACAGTTCTGATTTTACTTGAAACATCCTTCAATTTTAATTTTATGGTTATACAATTTATTTGCATTGCTAAAGGCTTTACTTTCTCCCCTTTCAAGTGCTAGGAAGCTATTGTTCTGTTATGCAACCCCTCCCACTCCCAAAAAATTGTCTTATTTTGTGGAGTTTACGTTTAAGTCTAGGAATGAAACGATCCCTTCCTGACTTTAGGTTGAGCCAATTTCCCATCATTCACACTCCATTCATACCACAACCTCCAAAATCTCACACTTAACTTGAAAAAATCAGTTATTGACATCAGAAAATGAGCTTTAAAACTCAAAATCCGAAAGGTCTGATATCAGTACAAAAATATTACATATTATCACATTTTATTCCGATAGTATTATAACATTGTTTGAAAAACATTTAAACTACTCATTCTACTAGTAAAACACAAATGAGTAAAATTTGAAATATGTTGAAACTGCATACAGCTGTCTAAAGAATATCAAAATTAATATAAATTGAAAAGTCACATATTGTTATAAATATTCATGGTAAAAATTGCTATATTTTAGCATACTAAGATTGCATTGTTATTTTACAGGAATTCTTTAATTTCCCAAAGTCCTATCAAGGTTGCCATGTAACACATAATTCTTGCTTGGGTATAACTAGATACTGTTGTTAACTTTGACCATGAATGTCATCAACTGATTCCTGTTTGTGCTAACTTCTTTTCCAAATCGGTCACCAACTTCTTGTGTATATTTTGTTAAAGTAATTCACTGCAAGAAGTAACATTTGATGAAGTCTGTTGCTAAAAGGAATAATACGTCCAAAAATAACTTTCACTGAGTTTATTCTTAATAGATTTGAAACAGCTGGTATCAGGTTAAAACTCATTTGACTGAAAATTAAATCAGACTTTGAAATCCTAAGTTGAAGATGCAAGTTATTCTTTGAACAAAGATACACCACACATAAAGCATTCACTCCTGCAATGTTAATCACCATACATCTAACTGCCACTGAACTTCCTACTCACCACTCCCCGAGATCATCTGCAAAAGCCAACCCCATCTTCACTGCTGCCTTCTTCATTACATCATCCATGATTATGATGAAATGTAGGGGTGAGAAGGCACTTCCTCGTGTTAGTCACATTTCTATGTTTCAACCAGTCTGTTCTTTCTCCCTCTATTTTCTCATAGCTCACGCTTGTCTGGTATAATACTGATGGTTTTTATTGGGATCCTCTGTTTCCATGACCTTCCATTCCTTACTCCTATGTACATGTTAGGCTCAAAGAACAAAAACACTCAGTGAGCAAAAGGGGGAAGAAAATTCTACAACAGCACTTTTTGATTTATTTAAAACGGCCACACCATGAAATTCAAGTTGCGCAACTGACAAAAACAGCCAGAACACATTGTGGTTATCTCAAAAGGGCCACAACATGAAATTCGCGTTGTGGCTCTCATGTTATTTGATTACTACGCGTTGTAGTTACTAAGAAAAGCCACAGCAGCTTTCTGAATGTTAGCTGACTTAGCTGATGCAACCATGACACAACAAGCAGGTTGTAAATACATATTCTGAATGTTAATTAATAATTAGGTGATGTTAAGAAAATAAAACACTCATTTTCATTTCCGTTTCTTTATCTTTAATCATATGATCATATGAAACTCTTGTAAAAATTGCAAGTTAAGCTATTTAGTACTTTAGGAGATATTAATTAAAGGAAAAAGTTACTGACGTCATAGGCCTTGCAAATCTGATAAAAGGCCATGCAGCCACCATGATTGTCTCATTCTTTCGCCGGAAAGTGATCGCGCAACTTCATGCTAGTTAGCGGGATGAACTGCTCCGAGTGGTAGTGGTTGCAACAAGTTCCAACATGCTATAACATTCGGGTTCTCACTAAAGTTGGGGGACTTAGTGAGTTTGTCTTCTCGTATGTATGTGCTTAACCTGTAATCTCCAATGCAACTGTTGTTCGATGTTTTATCCACGTATCTGGTACCGAAAATGTACGAGTGAACTTTTATCAAGAATACAAGTACTGTGCGATTTAAAACTGTGTCAAGTGAACTCATTTCATTATACCCTTCGTATTTGTGGTTTATAATACAAATACATGGCGGCCAACTTCTTAAATGTTATAGGTACCAGAAAGGCCACACAGGTCAAGAACTTAATTGTTCACAGTTTAGGCAAAAGTGTTACCCCCCCCCCCCCCAAATCTTTCAACCTAAGAAAGCCGTAGCTGAATTTATTCCCATTGCTTGCCCCCAATCTTTTCCCATCTCTAATGACCCTCGGCATCGACGTGGTGTAAAACCATAAGAAAAAAGTGACATTTTGGGTTACATTTTCTGCTCTTTAAGAGACATTTGTATTTTTATAAATGATGTATCTTTTATAGTGACACATTATTTTAGAAAAAGCTGAAAATTTAGTAAAAAAGTTGTGTTATTTGTGAAAATAACACCTCAGGAGCTCACAAGTGTTCAGAGTGTCATGAATATGTTCACCTTATCTTTGGAGAAAGCAACAAGAATGAGGGGTTTGGTGTAAATTTTACTTGCAAGCTGTGTTTAAGAAAGAACAGCATCAGTGTTGAGAGAGCAAGTACCAATTCTGGCCAAGAGAAACACACACACAAAATGATTTCACTGTGCAGCTAAAAATTTCCTGCAGTTGAAATTGGTTCTACTGTTTTAGTTAGGGTTCCCGAAGTTTATGGATCTGCAGCTCTCAGCAGTGTTTTAGCTGTTGTTTTGAGCATTAATCCATCAGGTATCTATTAGTTAGTTAGCAAGGAAAGTCTTCTCAATCGACTTTATGCTCTTAATGAGTTTACAGTTTCAGAGAGTAACTATAACATTCAAGTCATCTCTCAACTCATTTAACAATTTGCTTAGCATTTGTGTTACGATCTGGAAGTCAGCAAGGCTTTATAATGTGTCACTGTAAAAGACACTATTGATAAATGCAAATGTTACTCAAAGAAATTAAAATATAATTCAAAATGTCATGGTAATAGTTCTCGTAAAAGTAAATAACTCTGCAAGATTATTGATACTAAGGAAAATTAAATGGTTTTTAGGCAATAAAAATTACAAAGGAAAGGGATAATGACTATCACTCACCAAAATTGAAGGCTGCGACGGGTGTAAAACATATATGACGAAACAAAAAGATTATAATATTTTGGTTTTACACCTTATTCTTTTGCTAGGGAATGAGCTGAAGTATCAGACAATGGTTAAAGATAAAGGAACGGAAATGAAAAAGAGTGTTTTATTTTCTTAACATCAGCTGATTATTAACATTCTGAATATGTGTCGTGGTTGCATCACCTAACATTCAGAATGCTTTGTGGCTTTTGTTAGTAACTAAAACATGTGGTGGTCAAATATGAGAGCCATGACACAAAGTTTGTGTTATGGCCTTGTTGAGATAGCCACAATGTGGACAAATGTGTTGTGTCCATTTTACAGGAACCAAAACCCACTATAGTCATTTTCGGTCTTTGAGTATAACGTACACAATAATAAACGTTCACAGTATTGATGAATACCTACAGTAGATCCTTTACATATTCACAGTGTTTTTCTAGCAGCTATCTTATCAGAAATATCAAGGCTGCTATTGATCTTCCTGGTCTGATGCCATACAGCTTATCTGTTAGGTTTTTTTTTTTTTCACTCTGTCATGTATTCTTTTCTTAAGCATCTTCTCATACACTTTGACACAGTGGTACATCAGTGTGATTCCTCTATAGTTTTTTGAACAACTTCCTACTTCCTTTCTTGATGATAGGTATGATTATTTATTTCTTCCAGTCATCTTTCTCATCGCATGATATTGCAACTACTTTCCTACTGCTCCTGCTGCCCTTACCATTTCCAACCTCTCTTCATCAATGCCTGGTGCTTTTCCAGCCTTTGTCTTAGCTATTGCTGCCTCCACTTCTTCCCTCGTTGGACCCTTTTCTTTCTCCTCTACATCATTGTTGTCCTGCCTCTCTTGCAGAACTGTGTCATGGTGTGTCCAATCTGGATTTAGCAAAGCTTCCAAATGCTCCATCCTTGTAATTTTTATTTTTGATGCTGTTTATTTCCTTTCCATTCTCTTCCAGTATTTTGATATTTTCATTCGGATCCTTCCCTTTCCTTTTTATGATACCATACAGTACTTTTTTATTACCATTGATTTCTTCCTCCATTATTTCAGTCTATTCATGCTGTCACTTCCTCCTTTCTTCTGCTACATTTTTTAACATCCTTTTTTATCTTTACATATTTATCATATTGTTCTGGTGTCCTCTGCTTCAATCATTCACTAAAGGCCCTGTTTTTCAACTCCACTGCTAATTATCATTCCATCATACAGCCTCTTTCCATTTTGGTGTTACTATTCGTACCACACACTACTATCGCTACAACCAAAGTCCTTATTAGTTATTCTTTTCTTTTAGTTTCCATACCTTTATTTTCCTATCCTGACTTTCAAATTTTTTTTCTCATCTGCTACTGTCCTTGCCTTTATTATCATTAGCCGGTGATTAATATCTAATGCCTCTGATGTTATTGCCTTTACGTCCACTTCAATTCTCCATTATATATCATTTAGTCCACAACAGACTTCCTTTTCCAGCCATAACTACATCAGGTTATCTCGTGGCTCTCTCACTTTTTGTGCCATGAATTTTGTATTCCCAAAACATTTCACTTGCGGATATTCAGTAGCCTTTCCCCTTCTTCATTCCTTCTCTCCCCAATACTTCTTATACCCCTGCCTTTCTGTACCCACAATGGCATGCAGATCTCTCAAAATTATAATATTTCGACCACTCAAGTGTCTGTGCAGCTCTTGTTCCAACTCTTCTTTATCTTGAGTTGGGCAGCGTACTTGTGGGGCGTATGCTTAATGAACCTCCAGGCTTCCTACTTTAACTGTTACTTTGGTGTTCACCATAATGTCACTTATCTCATTTACTTTTACTATTACTGATACTATTGTTGATAATTTTACAAATAAAAGAAAGACACCATGGCATTTGTTAGAGGGGAATGAAGTAGACAACTAAAAAAAATATCATTTAGAGTATTAACGTTGGTGAAATCTCACAATGCTGAGCATGGCTTTCTGCCAAATATATCAACAGCAACAAATTTGCTCCACTGTGTGGATCCTGGATCCATGGACAACTGAACTTGATATGGAAAATCCAATTGATGTGGCATACCGTCACTTTGTTAAGGCCTTTCAGGCAATGGGGTACTTCAATAATTTTTGGAAAGTAGTTAGTATTGTAGTTGTGCATCTACTATAACAAAAAAAAAAAAAAAATATTATTTCTTGAAAAAATAAACGGAAAACTGCAAAATTTTGCATGTTTACTGATTTGAATTTGGTACTAAAACACCCACAGTTGTCACGTCAACTCTTGTGATGTCATGTCCCTGGTCATGTGGCTATAAGCAAAGTGGCGATTTGCTTATTTTGTTGATAAAATGAGTTCTGTAGTTTACAAGTGGTATATAGTGCCTCAGTATGTAAACATGTCATCTAAATAGCAAACAAAATGTTAATTTACCTATCACGCAATGAAGGTATGCAGCAAAAATTGCTAAAACTTGCACACATGATCCAGCATATTTGTCTACAAACTCGTTATACTTTTCTGAAGACTACTTTGACATAAGTTTATACTTTATATTTTATTAAATTTAATAAACTATGTACCTCAATGTTTTGTTCTCTCTAAAAATTTTTTTATTGATAAATGAAATACCACTTTTGAAGTTGAGTATCGTGTGCTCCCATAAACACAACGTCGTTAAAATCTGCTGAAATTAGTCAGACATCATCTGTATGATCTGATACATGATTTAAATAAATACAAGTACATAACGCATCTAGCAAATTAGTAATACGTTTTAAAATATGCGCATATTTTTGTAAAAGGCTACTGTTCCAAAGAATACTTGCTGTTTGTTCTTTATCTACTTATCAACACATCAATAAAACTATATTTTTAACTACTGCCTCTGGTAATATTGGTCCTATAAAACAATAGTAAACTTATTACAACAATTCTTTCTAGGTTGTATAAATTTCTGAAATCTATCCTCTTTTTGAGTATGTATATTGGGTAAATTTTGACATTCGGAATTCTGTTGCGCAAAACCTGCATGAAAAACTTTCCCAGCATCATTGCCTCAATTTTGCGCAAATTGGAGCTGTTTCCTATGGTAAATTCAGCTTTCATTTCAAATTTTATTTCTTTTATGGATTGGTAACCAGAACTAAGTAATGGATTGACTTATAACCCTAAATATACGACACACACTATGGCGACAGATGCTTAACACACAGAGCAAAACTGGTGAGTGCTGGTATGTGACATCACGCGCTCTGATTACATTTTTTTTTACATTTTTATTGTATCAAAAACAATATGTTTTCAACTCTTATCGAGCAAATAAACTTTATTTTTGGTATCCTTAAAGCTTGCTCTGTCTTTTTCATTTAAGGCTTCATAGTTTTCTTTTTATTGTCAAGTACCCCATCGATCAACAAATTGGAATAAAAGGGAAATTGAGGAAATCTACTCAATCAGGTTAAATCTTTTTGAAGCACACAAAATATAGAGTAAAAGTAGACCAAATTTTTTCATACTGAGGGAAATTACCAGTAGAATCACACAAAGATCGTTTTAGGGCTTTTATTTTATTTTGTTAATCCTGTTTGCACGTGACATCCCTCAGTAGTAGTTACCCTACACAGATGACATGAAGATCTTCAAAGCCCCACTAAATGCTGTCGGAGCCCTCAGAAGATCATTTTGAAAATTGAGTCATGGGCAGAACAGAAGATTTACTGTTTAACGTCATAAAATGCTTACTATTACACATTGTCAGGAATAACACATGGCTTTATATGCTGTAAGGTCATGGATTGGTACAAACAGGATCACAAAATGCCCTTAGTTTTGTTTTAAACATTTGGCTTAAATGCCATGAAAGTGTCATTAAAACGACAAAATAACCAATATATGTTTTTTTTTTTTGCTTGGGCTTTACGCCTTGTCGGCAGCGTGGTCATTAGAGATGGGATGGGATAGGGGACAAGAAACGGGAAGGAATTCGGCCATGGCCTTTTGAAGGAAGCATCCCGGCATTTGCCTGGAGTGATGTGGGGAAACCATAGAAAACCCCAAACTGGGTGCCCGGATGGGGATTCGAACTGGCGTCCTCCCGAATGCGAGGCCAGAACGTTAACCATTCATCCACCACGCTCGGTGCCAATATAGCCCATTACCAAGTTCACAAGGCTATGCTATATTTCACACTAAACACATTTAAACATATTACCAATTAGGGATTGCAATCCAGCAAAGTGGGATCCCACAGGATCCTGCATCACTAGACAGTTGGACGGATCCCACACAAAATTAAGCAGATCTGCAAAATGGGGCAAAAATGCGTGTCAGTCTGCATGACTCGCTGCACCCTCGTCGTTTTCTGGCCCCACGCAGTCTCTATTGGATGTATTGCACTGTTTGCCTGCACCCTTGCAGTTGGCATGTGACTCGTGTCAACAAACGTTTGTTTTTGTTAACCATTGTCATTTGTAAGTAAATAGATCCATTTTTATGTATTCATTCAAACTTGCATTTGTTTTGAGCACACATTTCTATAATTGAGCTATGCTGCATATTTAGTACGATTTTCTAACTATATAATAAATATTTTTTGTAGGTTGCACACGTTATCTGAGCTACGCAGTTAATGCTTTTTATTTACGGTTTCATTGTTCCTATTTTATGTATTTGAGGATAAGTTAGTTGTGACAACTTCCTGTATACATGGCTGAAAATTTGATTATGCATTAATACGAAACTAATGATATTGTAATTTTAACCATCACATACGTATTTATTTAACAGCTATCAAAAGGCAATTGTATATCCTTTGTCTTATAGTTGCTTCGGCCACCACCTCAATGTGTTTGAAATAAGTGTTATTTGACGAAAGCTGCTCAGGTTTTCGATTAATCCCTCTTGGGTTGATTTGGTCAAACCCCACAATAAATTATTTTTGAGTGAATAGCATGTGTCTTTCAACTCCTTATTATTATTTCGACTAAAGGCAAAAAAAGTTATAATGAAGTCTTCACAGCTGAAGTGCTGAATTGCGTTGTAAAAACACCATACTTTGACAGCTGCCTCTGCTGACTTCGTCACGTGTGAAATTTCGTGTTTTTACAATGCAATCTGCCTATACACCTGCGAGGACTTCACTCCAATCATACGCTGAGAAACTTTCCTTTCTTACATAAAATATAATTTCCACTCTAAAAATAGTTGTTACGCCACTTAAAGTAAAACTGAAATACTTGACAGTTTACGTCTGGTGAGTAGTTTATTTTAATAACAATGAATCAACTATAAGATCAATCAAGGAATGAGGAGACCTAATAATGAATCTCACAAATCAATTCTTGTAAAAAGAGGCCTTGTCTCGTGCTTGTGCAGTGACAAAAAGTTATGAGATCTTGTTCTGAGCCAAGTCTACACTTTACAGAGTATATTCGCTTCAGTTTGTGAAGTAGAATGCTTTCTCTCTGTGTTATAGAACATTTATTTAGAATAAAAAATTAAAAATAAAACTCTGGTGACTTGGCCATTATGCATATCATATTTTTAAACTGATGTGATGTATTGTAAGGCACACAATATGACCTAAGACTGATTTTTTTTTCCATTTTTGATTATTTATCTAAAAATTGGTTTAGAATTAAAAACGAAAATGTAAAACCTCAAAATATACTTAAGACATGCTAAAAAAAAAATTTAACGTCATATTGCTGATTAAAATATTGTTAACTGTTAATTTTTATCATTTAACGTTAAAACTGATTTATTAATTTAATTAACAGAATTTATTATTTTATTTATTAACGCTTTAAATAACCTTGTTTTAAATATATACATTAAAAACTTTTGGCGCCAGTCCTGCTGGATCCCGCAGGATTGGTGAAAATCCCACTGGATTGAAAACACTGCGGGATTGCAATCCTTATTACCAATAGTTCATATGGCGCTAGCAACTAGAATCCTTACTATGAAAGGACATTCATTGTGTTGAATAAGTACAATGATATGCCACAAAACCATCAAGAGGACTGAAAGAGTGAGAGTATGGGGAAAGATTGCAAAGACTGGATATAGTAACTAGGAACAAAGAAAAGAAAGGGGAGATTCAATTGTAACCTACAAGATCTTCAACAGACACTATGATGTACTTAACTTCAAGACATTCTTTCTACACTGTAGAAGCATCAGTCTCACAGGACACAATATTAAATTTATAAAAATCAAAAATTGTATTTCTTATCAAGTAGAGTAGTTGATTTCTGTACTCAGTTGATGCAATCGTCGATGAATTGTAAATAAGTAAACACATTCATAAACCCTTGTAACGGTTGGAGCATGGAAGGGATTTATTGGAATAGTTCATGAAGCAGAAATAGAAAGAAAGATCCATTCGGAAAATTTAACAAGGTTTTGTTGCTTTATCCACCAACAAAATAACAAAACCTGTTTACAAAATCAATTAAATTCACTTTTTTTTTTGGAAGTGTCAGTAACTAGTCATGTGTGTACTTAATCACTACCAGTTTGAGGAGTATTTAGCAGACCCGTTGTCTTATTAATGTGAAATCAAGTTGTTGAGTAAAAAAAATGTTAAAAAGATTTTGTGATATCAGAAAAGACAGGGCATATTTAATGATATGTTACCATGAGGAGCCAAAACTGGAGAATGTCAAGTTTCATTGGTAAATTACAAGATTCACATAGTTGTTTGGTGAATGTCTGAAATATTTCCTAATTTCTATTACATCGGCATTGTCGACATTCACCAGCAACATTTTCTTAAATTTTATTTTTTTATCTGATATCCTAGTTTGTATTGAATGGTGCAGTAAACTGTTAATTTTTTTTAATGTACATTAGTTGTGAGTAAACAAGGTGATTATTTTCATTTTTCTAGTAAAATTTCTCCAAAATACTCTTGGAAATGATTTGGGGACAGCGTGACTTTCTACATCTACCCCAAAATGGCACTAACCTGTTGAAATTTGGTTTAACTGCTTTCACATTCCACACTCTTATTTGTATAGTAAAGTTGCCAAAAATAAAATTAAAAATGCGAAAATATGAGAAGTTGTGCAACCGCGAAATGCCACCAGCACTGCAAAAATGACGCACAAATTATTGGTACAGGGATCATATCAAACTAAACAACTTCGTTTTATCGTAGAGGATGCGGTTAGGTTGAAATTTAACTTGGATCACGGAGATTTTTTTAAATTTCATTTGTTGACTATGATTTAAAAAATGCAACAGGCATATTTTTATTAAACACTCACTACCAATTTATTGTGAATGTCAACATCTGCCGGTGTAAGTCGGTAATAAAGAAATATTTCGGACATACATCAACCAACTATGTGAATGTTGACATTCACCAGTGAATCTTGTCATTCTTCAATTTCGGCCTTTTACCGTAACAGACATAAAAGAAAATGCAATAAAGCAAGCAAAAGATTGAGTGAGTCTGCAACTAAGCATTCGTTGTACACGTCTCTGGGTACTTAAAAGAAACTGAATGTTAAATTGCAAAAACAAAACAAACTGAATTGCATGGGCATGTCGGAGCCTTTTTTAATAAAAGTATAAAAAAAGAAAAAGCTAGGTGCATGCCTTTCATGTGTAGCAGAAATCTTTATGCAGAATCATGTCTTCAGTGAGGAACATTGTTCTGAATTTTTGTAAAATCTGTCTACTGTTTGTAAATCATCTTTGATCAGCTGTAGCTGCCTGTTATATCTAAGGGCCCTAAGAGCCAGAGCTTTAATGTCTCCGAATATTTTAATAGGTCAATGGTAGGCAGTGAGGTGAAGGCTGTTTGTCTTCAATTCGATAGTTTTGTAGTTGCTAGGCTTATTTACATAGTTGTGTCGGTTTGGATTGGATAGTTTTCTGATTATACTGAACAGTCTCATACCATTCAAGTATACAGCTGGCTGAGTGAATGCCATATGAGTCTTGTACCCAGTCTGTGTGAATCTGATGACCCTTCTGTTGACATACACCTTAAGGTGAGACACCCATATTTCATTAACACATGGCAGTTCTGTTTGTAAAGTACTCATAAACTAACGTAGAGCTGGCAAGCCTTTAACCTCTCATGAAAGACACAGACATATTTTAGACCTTTTAAAGTACAACAAACTTCTTACTGTTGAAAAGTGTTTACTGAATTACTTACGAGACTATATCAGCATTACTCCTATACAATGATGTAAACCGATGAGTTTAAACAGGCTGAGGGATTCAAACGATTTGTGATATTCCCTCTACTAATATTTAGATGAACATTAAGTAGTAATGAGTAGGAAAGTGGTTTCATGCTATTAAAATAAGGTGAGATACGGAGATTACCTATTTTGACCATGCTTTGTTCAATACCAATGTTTATAAACTTTTCAGTAATTCAGCCTTTACAGCTCTTTTCTTACTGTACTGTGGATATGACATGGTTTCTCCAGTAGTAAGAGTACTTTTAATGTATTTGGACTCTTGACTCTAGAAAATGACAAGTACAGCGTAGCATGCATAAAAATTGATGAAATTTGAGAATGCATACATGGAATATAACTAGTTACTTATTATTTATCAGTAAACAAGTAATACGTATATTAACTCTGGAAAACATATTATTGCTATTAATAAACTTTTGAGCAAGGGCAGACCATTTGAATTCGACTTCAACATTTTTTGCTGTATGAACTGTCATGTTCATTAGTAAACTTGTTTGCTAGCAGTAAAACTATAAATGATTCAGAAGGACCCTCAGTCCAACATACGTCGTTCTTGAGAAAACGTAAATATAAAATTTTGAAATAATATACCACTCAAAAAAAAAATTCTAAACATGTTTATTTGAAAATTCACAGTTAGTAAAGTTTTTTTTTTTTAGTTTGTATACCCAGTTGACTATTTCAGTTGTTTACAAGGGCTGAAAAATGCACTGGACTAAGGCCCTTTCTGCATAAATCATACAAATTGATGGGAAGATAGAGAAAATATTTAAAAAAATATGCATATATAAGAATGGAGGCTATCTCGGTGTTGCATAGAAATGAAATTTTCTTGGAAACTAGTCGAGTGAGAACATTTGTATAACACAACATTTTGCAGTCATATTTTCTGCCACCATTGTCAAGTGACTGCTGCCTGTGGGTGTTGGGGTTGCTTATATATCGTGTGGAACTTTTAAATACTGACAGTATTGTTAGCGTTGACTGTTGGCTGGGCAGATACAGAGACTATTCACAGTTCTGATGTAATTTTCTGGATCAATGGTCTCCAGGCTTCACATAATTGAAATGCAGCATCTCTGTTTACTAGATTATCCGATATATGGATTTTGAAAGCTTCTGAAAAAATGCTGTCCGTTCCAGTGCGAGATTTTCTGTAGCTTTAAAATCGAAGTTGTGTCCCGTGTCAGTGGTGTGTTCAGCAAATACTGACTTGTCAGTTTGACCCAGGCGGACGTTGGGTGCATGTTTGGTGCACCTTTGGCTTATGCATTGTATGGTTCGCCTGATGTACGTCTTGCATTGGCAAAACGTGATATACCCCATGTGTTCGTAGCGCTATGTCATCCTGAAAGAACACAGTATGTTTTTAAATTTGGATGGTGGTCGCAAAATAGTTTTAATGCCACATTTTTGTATAATCCAGCCAATCTTTGCAGTGGTCGCTTCCACATATGGAAGAAAGGCGAAGCGACACAATTCTTGTTGTTGCATTTTTCTTCTTCCTGCTCAACTAAAAACTGAATCTATTAGTTCCTCGCAATAAACTTTCTTGTGGAGAGTCTCTCGCAGATGATACATTTCAGCTGGTAAACTAGCTTTATCACATACGGCTCACGCTCAGTGATCCAAAGTTTACAATACTGTTCTGTGTTGGGCTGGATAGTGGTGGCTACGAGTATTGAGGTAGAGATCTGAATGAGTGGGTTTTCTGCATACAGAATGACCTACATTATCGTGTCTAAAAATGGTAGATGACCGTTCGTCTCCATCTGCATTGTGAATTTTTATAAATTTCAGTCAGTGGAAGAACAGAAATTTATCCAATTCAAAGCATGTTTGCACCATGATGAATCCACAAAACTAACTATAGTCTGAACCTTTGGTATGACACTAGTAGTATGTTTGTATGTTGGTAAGTAATTTCTTTTTTTAACCTAGATTATTTAAACACATCTACTTCAGCTGTAGGAGTTATTGAGAAGAAAGATTATTAGGTTTAAAGATAGTTGTAATATTTTTGGCTGCTTGTGGCAGGAAACCCGTCACCTTTTGCTGAGTTGTCGAATGCTCCCTTCTAGTTAATTTGGTAATAAGACTACATATGTCTCTTTATCAATTTTGAGACAAAATGTAATAAACTCTGAACATGAATTTTCCCATAAACGACATATTGTTTCTTTTAGATTAAAACAAAAACCAATTGATGTACGATTTTCATCAAAATTGTAATAGCCATTTTCTAGAAAACCAGTATGTATATATATAAGAATTACTTGTTTGATAGAGTAATTTGAATGCAGGATAGCACTGACAAATGTAAAAAGACAAATACATATAATAGTAAATCTTATCCATGTGAAGAAATAAAATACAAGGCAGGCATTAAAATTTTGAGATGGTCAGTGTGGATGGGGCAGTCCTGGTGGTGTTTTTGAGGGGGGGGGGGAGAAGAGGGATACTAAATAAACAACAGGTAACTGTGGGAAACGATTATCTTTGGAAGTGAGGGATAGTAATATTAAATTTATCAATTAAAATGTGATACATCTAGAATATTATCAAAAAACTAAGAAAATCTAACCAACTCAGCCAATAATGATAAGGGATAATGCAAAGGAAAAACTGTATGAATTGAAAGGTAAAGCATAACCATATTAGCTGGCCCCAAAACTCGTCAAAAATGATGGGTTTAACGGAGTGTTGTGGTAATTTATTTCTCTGCATTTGCTTAACTAAATAGAATTGTTACAAAATAAAGCTCATTGTTATTTATCGTCCCTTGTGCTGTAAAACAAGCTTCAGTAGTCAACTTGGTCTAGGATGCATTTCAGCCTAACCCCAACTCTGCTAATGTTGCCGTTAGAAAAGCAAAGCTTCAATCATGCGTGAATTAATACATTCTGTGTATCGCATGTCAGTGTCACCATGCAAAGCGATATAAACTTGATCCCAAATATGCACAGGTTCTTACACCTTTCTTTCTTATTGCCTGTGATGAAGATCGATGTATTAACGACTGACACAGCTTACATCGGCTGAAATAATGACTAGTAAAAACGAAGGATGCTACAAATAAATCTTAACAACTTATGCTATGCCACGTAATATTTAATTGTGGTTTAGGCCACTTAGACCGTTATTAATTTGGAACTTGTTTCATTCAAACCATGTAATGAGTTCATTTAAAAAAACTGATAATAAATATGCCAATTTAAACGAAATACATACTTTTATTTAAGTGTTCTGACAATTAATTTCTTAGCAATTGTTTAACTAAATAGAATTGTTAAGAAATAAAATTCAATGTAATTCCTCACGCCTTGCACTTTAACAAAAAGTTTCCATTTCCATCCGGGTCCAGGAGCTGTAAAATATATACATACCTCACAAACTTCACTCAAAAAGTACCGTAACGATATACCGTGAGCTACTGGAAGTAGCCTTATAGCAAAGTGTAATGCTCATACTCACGTTCGTTCGGGAATACGTTGCTATCACAGCCATCAAAAATATAAATACGGAGAAAGTTACACACAAAAATTCTGCAACAACTTTGAACTGTTAGCGAATGAAGGAATTTAGTTTTTATAGTTGAAATGCAACCTGTACCAAAATGGTGTTTGTGTCTTGTTGTTAAAGCATAATTCGCTAGACATTTGGATGTATTAAACATTTTAATTATCATGATTTTCGAGCAGTATCATTAGCGGTGCCTGTGGATAGGTTGGAATGTAGCCTGGACCAGAATGAACATACATGTTTCCTTTTGTAGCTTAATGGACTTTGTTTTAATTATATAAAGTTGGTTTGATTTTCATTGTTTTTGATCATTGATGCATTTTTTTGCACGTAATGTTAGTATCACTGGAGGTTGCATACATTATCAAATGGCGTTCTCTAATCACTTAGTGTGTAACATTACGGCAGTTTTTTTTTTTTTTTTTGCTTTAGGTTTGTGCACTATATACTATCTTGATGGATGTATTAGAAACATTACTAAATAATATAGTATAAAGAAATGTTTGCGTTTTAATTATCTATCGCTATATGGCTTCTCCCAGTATCTCGCTGCTTAACGTTATGGCACTTTTCGAATGAATTTTGTAAGGATGGATATAAGAATGTAAGCTTTCTTGGTGCGTCAGTTGTGTAAAATCTTCTAAGGGCTTTCCACTGGGATAACGCGTCAACAAAAATACAAACCGACATTTCGAATCCTGCCTCTGACTCCATCTTCCGGTTATCGGTTTTAGAAGAGTCCCCACTTTTGAAGGCCTTTGGTTGCCACCTGATGTCAAGTCACATGCATCGGGGCCAATCGATGCACAGATGGTGGGGCAGTGAAGGACCTGGTGGGGTGGCCGTGTAGTGGGGTCGGAGGCGTAGTAGGTGTACACGCAGCGGAGGGGAGTGGCTGGAGGTGATAATCTTGCTGCCTTGATCTCTGCCTCCTTAGACTGATGCGCTATCCCGGTGTAAAGCCTTAGAAGATTTTACACAGGATGGATATATTTTACAACTCTAAGAGTAATGTATATTAACTAATATCGCCCAACGAACATATGAAATCTGTAAAACCAAAAATCTTCAACAAAAAAGAAAGGTTTGAAAGCAAAGAAGATTAAAATAAGTCTTTTAAACTTAAATTATGCCATGTAATTTTAATTTAAATTGTAGTGTAGGCTGCACAGTTCGCGATCAGTGTGCAACTATTTCCGTTCAAAAGATTTAATAATTTCAATAATAGGGCACAGTTTAAATTATTTTTGGGAAAAAAAAACTAAATTATTCTTGCCCTCTGCTTTAGTGTCAAATGCCAGTTGTTATTCTGACCCATGTTAAGTAGCAATCTAATCAAAGCTTTCACTAACATTGATGTTTGACATTAAAACTTTTATCTTACATTTCTATGGACAAAGAATTTAAGGAATACTTCTATTTATCAAAAGAATAATACGTAAATACAGGGCGTTCGCCGGGAAACGCTACCCTCCCAGTCTGTTGTCGTCGGCAACTTGCTGGGACAGTGGAGCCAGCAACTCCCGCCACACGGAGCCGTGAATCACCGCACTGTTTAACACCTCCGCTGCCCCAACAGTGTTGTGAATAAACGTTTCTTTGCGGTTGGCTGGTTTGGGGCTTCATACTCTTACTAATCTGTACCGTGTTTGAGTGTGAGTAAAATTATGGTACGTTACAGTTTGCAACAAAGATTATTTCTCTACGATACATATGTGAAGAAGAAGTCGTTTAAAAAGTGTCGCAGTAAATTTCGTCGTGAATATCCTGGTGCTTTACTGCCAGCTAAATCAACAATTCTGCGTCTGGTTAAAAAAGTAAGAGAAACGGGTTCATTTTTTAACAAAAAGAGACTGTCGGTCAACTGTATTCTCACAGAGGAGAAAATTGACGATATCGCTTTTCGACTAGAACAGTCACCCTAAAAATCATTAAGTCAGTTAGGGCAGCAGGCAGGCATATCTAAGACGTCAGCTTGGAAAGTAACAAAGCTAGTTCACTTAAAGCCGTACAAAACAATTGTGGTGCATAAAATTACAGAAATAGACCAGGGGCCTAGGATTAGATTTTGCAACTGGTACCTGCAGGGTGTCCACGATGGCACTGTTGATCCGCAACTGACGTCACATTTAAATGCTTAGCACATACAAGTTTATGAAGCGTAATTATTATGAAATAGTCCGCGGCCGACGGTCGAACAATGCCGGAAGCTGACCGCTCGCTCGCCGGGAGCAGTTTCTTCCTTGTAGCGCTAACAGTGGGTAGCGTTTCCCGGCGAACGCCCTGTATAAGAATCTAATGATTGATTTGATGATTTAAATGCAGTACATACTTTTTTTCAAGTGTTCTGTCAGTTAATTTATTCGTGGATGCTTAGAAATGTTATTAAATAATGTGCATAACCAAGAACAATGGCTTGAAGCGTGAAGTCATTTTGTGACGTCATACACGACAGACTTGTTTATTATATGTATAGATGATATTGATGTGAAACGAAATATCAATAGAAGTTATTTTAAATGAGAAAAATGTAAGAAATGGAAAAAGCCTACCGTAGAATACAAACCAATATGGATACAAAGCCAAAAATATATTGAAATAAGATACAAAAAACAAGTATAAATTAAATACGGAACTATGGGACAAGTTGGAAGTGGATGGGAAGATAATTACATGGTAAAAAGTAAGAAAAAAGGGGGGCAATTATGTTTAGTTTTTGATGTTCAGTGAACCAGGGCAACAAATACTGGTCAGGATAAAGAAAAAGGTGGAAACAGCAAGATAAAAACAAACTGGACAAGAGCATGAGGCGGTCGACAGCCCACAATTATGATGCGAACGAGAAATAAAATTGTTTTAGGCCATCGCACAGTTCTTCAAAAGGTTGCTCATTGGAGTTTTATTGATTTGCATATTCAATGGCTGCCTTCTAACAACATAGCTACAATTCCTGATGAAGCAAGTGCAGTTTCATTCTGTGAGTGAATCATTGCCAAAATCAGGGCAGTAAAAAAAGTTTTTCCAGTTCCACTGGGAGTGTCCAAGAAGAAAATCCTCTAGTTCTATCATTCACAACTTTCATGATAGTGTTTTACACAAATTTTTGTTGCTGATTCAGCAGTGAAACATTCTTTCAAACTGATGCTATCAATGTATTGCAGTCATATTAGTTTTCGCATTTCAACTCTTGATTAAATGTGTCATACATCAGACGATTGGGTGGTGTGAATCCTAATAGATGTAATACCTTTTTAATATCAGCAAGCACATTTCCTCAATTAATATCAATGGAATAGTAATAAAATAACTACATCAGTTGGACAGATTGCAAAACAACACAAAAATATTGGTAATTTTATTTTAATTTAGACTGGAATGTGTTTATCCAGATCTTCCATCCCCCCCCTCCTTTTTCCAGTAGAAGACATTTGAGTTATTTCTATCCGGGGCCATAAAGAACAAACCAAAAAAGAATTATGCATATCCATTGTTAAAATCATGTGTTATGGTCTTGAGTTCATACAAAATTTCCATAGAAAAAAGTCAGTTTTTCCAGAATTGTCTAATTTACTTGCCCGTCTCTAAAGACCTCGCTGTTAAGAGACGTTAAGCAGTTAAAAAATAATAATTTTCCTGGCAGCTTTTCAATTTTTCTTGGGCTATTATGAACATTAAAAAAAAGGTAGCTAAATCGGTCAATAGAAAAAAGACTTTTAATTTTTTTCCCAAATTTTCCAATTTTCTGTACAACTTTTTCCATTTTTCTTTCTCTAAAAACCTCATTTGGACTATTATGAACATTAAAAAAAAAGTTAGACAAATTGGTCCATGAAAAAAATTTGTTTTTTCCCCAAATTTTATAATTTGGTGGACAACTTTTCTATTTTTCCTGCTCTATAAATCTTACTTGGTCTATTATCCACACGGAGGAGGCCGATTTCGGCCTCCTACCTTTCATTCGGGAAGACGGGGGTCAAATCTCGTTCGGCCATCCTGACAGGTTTTCCGTGGGTTTCCTCAGTCACTCTAGGCGAGTGCCAGGGTGCTACACTACAAGGCCACTGCCGACTTTCATCCCCCTTACCTCCCCTTTAGATTTAAGTAGGTTGAAAAGAGTCCACGTGACTCTCCAACATCCTGCCTCCCAGGCTTTACCTGGGAGGAATGAAATGTAAAAAAATATATATATGTATTATCCACATCTCTGCCTTAGCATTATCCTACTTCGCAGCAGAATATGCATGTTCTGTATGGCAAAAATCAAGTCATGCTAAGACAGTAGACGTCACACTCCACAGATCATCACAGGGGTTGCCTCGGACCATTGTCTGTATGGAAGGTGAAGATATTAGCTGGCATTGCCCTTGGTGTAGTACACCAGGAAGCTGCCACTAGTGGAGAAAGGCTTTGAGTGCACGAAGATGCCCCACGCCCTCTAGGGAGAAGAGAGTGCAACATGATATCGAGTGGATCAAGCCAAAAGAGGGTCTACCACCTGGGTCTGAACAACTATGGCACATATGGAAATCACTTAGTAGAGTTGGAGTTGGCCATTCAAAAGATACTCTTGCATCATGGGGATACCTGGGATAACAGCCAGATACCACATGTAATCGTAGGCTTCCGCGGCCAGAGTCAGTTGATTCTTGGCTATCCGGGTGGCGGATAAGAAACATGATGAGGCGCCACCCGGATAGCCAAGAGTCAACCAGATACCACATGTTTGTGTGTGGAGAGGGATAATACTATGGTACATCTGTTGTCATGTCCATAAATCAGAATGAATGTATCCCAATTTGACCTTCAATCAGCTGCTACTGGTGGAAAAACTACCTCATATTTGATGCCATCACCAACACGAGAAGAAGAATGAACATTTAAAAAAATAATTATCAAAATCAGTTAATAGAAAAAAGTTCTCAGTTTATTCATGAATTTTGCAATTTTCCGGCCAACTTTACCAATTTTTCTTTCACTTAAAACCTTATTCAGACTCATGAACATTAAAAAAAACTCAAATTGGTCCAGCCATTCTCTAATATGCTTACCATTGAACAGCATTTAATTTTTATTTATACAGGTACGGACTGACCCGACAGATGTAGTCCTGTCCAAATTTCAATAAATTTGTTTGTGATCTTTTTGTGAATTAGTGAAAAGCTATTGAAAATGTGTAACCAAAGTAAAAATAATTATAATAATAAAAAAACGTATGTCTGAGTGGTCATTGTATTTATTAATGACTAGCTTTGCCCAGCATGCGTAGCAATGATTTTTTCCCCCTTTCTTTATTGGATATGCATATACCAAACAGACAGATTAACATGTGCTAAATAAATAAAAGACAATGATTTTATTAAATTAAACTGAAAAAATTAACCTAAAAAAAGTTTGAATCCTGCAGAAGAAAGACCATTTCCTTTCCTCTGGGACCTACAGTTTAACATAGAATTTGAATCACGGACCAGGTGTAGCTCATGTCATCAACTATCACTCTTAAAAGTTCTAGTTTACACTAGGATTTGACCCTGAGAACGAACCCAGAAATTTTCGAAAGTATGCGTCTTAATCAGTGAGCTAGCAGACCGCTCTTTTTTATTGTATATGTGTTCTAAGTGCCATCAGAGTCAGACTGAAACTGTGGAGTTGTACAAAGAACAATAGGCAAAAATTAATGGGTTGTGATGAAGGAGAAATGGGGTTTTCAAACCAAATGTATTATTTTTCTCTTTGTTTTAAAATAAAAAAACTAACTTAGACCACAACTCGAAGATTGGTTGACTCCTCTCGAAAGAGGATTGACACAGGACATCAGTTCTTTTCCTCTAGGACCTACAATTTGGTGTGGAATCCGAACCATAGAACATCCCAGCATAACTCATAGGATCAACTACAACTCTTAAAAATTCCTGCTCTCCCTGGGATTTGAAACCGCAACCGGAGACAGGAAATTCGGGAAATAAACGCCTGAAACCGTGAGCTACCAGACCGTCTTATAGCGAAGTATACACGTACTAAATACTATCAAGTTTGGATTAAAACTGTGGATTTATATGAACAACGTCGACAAAAATTAGGAGACGGGGGGGAAAGAAGTTGAGGGGTTAAGTTTTTGTGAACCAAACATAAACAGTATTTGTCTTTTTATTTTAAAGTATATGTATGTAAATTTCTATCAAAATCGATTAAATGGTGTGCATTTGTATGAAGAACAGACAAAAGTTAAGGGGTGATGTAA
The DNA here is from genome assembly GCA_031002005.1 of Vandiemenella viatica. Lineage (NCBI taxonomy): Eukaryota > Metazoa > Arthropoda > Insecta > Orthoptera > Morabidae > Vandiemenella > Vandiemenella viatica. Next base: position 223,141,320 of record JARYHS010009186.1, on the reverse strand, counting down.
AGGGAGAGGGGTGAGTTTTGCAAAACAAATTTGGACAGTATTTTTCTGTTTGTATTAAAGTATACGTGTGCAAAATTCCATCTTAATCAGACAAAAACTGTGGGTTTGTATAAAGATCATTTGAAAAAATTGAGTGTTGCATAGCAAGTATGATTTTTTGGAATATTAAAAAAAAGGAAAAAAAGAAATCAGGAACCTTCACAGGCACGCACTCAATAACTCTCAATTGGATGAATGATATAGAAATTAATAGAACAGGGTGGCCACAAACCGGGAAAACCGGGAATATCGGGAATTATCAGGGAATTTCATGTAACCGGGAAATTTCATGGAAATATCAGGGAATTTAGGTAATTTCGAAAATAATCAGGGAATTCAATTGCAACTACTAGGAATTTAGATATTTTTTAAGGTCGTCTTGAATTTATTTTAATAATGAAATTTCCCATTAGATACTTAAACTTATATACATTTAACATAAAACAGCCAACGATAGTGTAAACAACGCGCTAGAACTCGCCACGAGCTACCTTCTACTAGCGCCAAAAAGCCGCTACCGATGTTGCGTCACTCGCGAGCAACCACCCGAGAAGACCGTCGTGCATACCACGTGCTCCTGCATTGTTATCTCGACTCGCACAAGCTCTAGCGAAAGTAGCATTAGAATCCTCGAACTATATGCTATATAGCTATAGATAGCCCTCTGGTCAGTTGAGTTTGCTAGCTAAGCGACAATCGCTTCATTTGTCATAAAATTTCGTCTGCTGTTTACAAACACGCAAACGCATATCTTGTGATCATATCTAATTTAAAAGTGAAAGTATTTTCTAAATATCGTTATTTTAGTTTATTATCAAATGGTAAGTTTATCTTAATTTTTATGATTAAGTGGAAGAAAGATTGTTATTTTTTTTAAGTTATTAATTTATTTTAATCGTGAAATTTCTCATTAAACATTTCAGCTTATTTATTTTTCAACTTAAATAGCCGATTAAAGGGTATAAATAATTTATTTTACTGATCATTAACTCTTGGTATTTTCTTCTCGCAATGTTAATTACCGTTATCTGTGTTCGATCGTCAAAGTTTTTTCGAATGTTAATTCAATGCGACAGTTTAAACAGCGTATTAAGCGCTCGCAACTAGTGTCTTTGACTCGCACCAAACACCGCCAGAAAAGCGAGCGGCACTCGCGGGCAACTACGCGAGAAGACCAATGCGAGCGTACCGTGTGTTCAAGCAGTGCTATCTCGATTCGAATAATCTCGCGCGAAAGTGTAAATGAGGCATAAGAATAACTGAGACACATCTCGTGCCGTCACATATAATTTTAAAGTGGAAGTGTTTTCTAAATATCGTTGGTTTTAGTTCATTATCAAATTGAAGTTTTTCTTAATTTTTATGATTATATCAAACTTTTCTACTGCTATTTTTTAAATTAATAATTATTTTTGAACATTCATTGGGTGGATGTCGATTGCATTTTGGAAGTTATTACTATTATTTACTATTTATGTATTTAATTTCATTATACCGGTAAAAATATTAATTTTTAAAATTTTCAGACTAATGAATTCAGCATGATAACACACTTTCAAAATGATTGGTTGATTAATCCAGATTTTAATATTTAGTTAAAAGAAGTTAAAAATGAATTTAAAGTGCAAAATGTAGACTTTGCAATACTACATTTTCTTTAATTAATATGGATAGAACAGCTATCAAAAGTCATGCTAAATGAAACATACTAACAAACTTAAGAATTGCAAAAATGTCTATCCTTTTCAAAGTTTTTTTTTTTTTAAGTCAGTCGCAACAAACTAGTAATGAGATAACTAAACGTGGTTTGTTTTGAAAAATTTACTGTTTCCAATCCTGTTATGGGTCAGGAAAAAGAACAAATTCCTGCTTCACAAAATACACTCTGCTCCTTTCTTCTCAAAGAAGTAAGCTGTGCAGTAATACTTTGATGTATTCAGATACTGATAACTCACAAGTCAATGTGCACAGAGGGAAGTGACGTAGAGTATTTAAAAAAAAATGTTCAACGATTGTCAAATAGCCAGAGGAATGGAACTGCAGCGAACTAAAATTACCTACTCAGTTCTTCATGGGTTTGCTCCTTATTATAAAAGTAGACTGATGTATTCTATAACTTTTTGTAATCATTTTGCTATAGGGTTTGATGAGTCACTCAACAAAGTTTGTCAAGAAACTCAAATGGATTTGGAGTACTGTAAAGAATGAAGTTTGTACAGGTTACTTAACATCTGCTTTTCTTTGTCACACAAGAGCTTCAGATCTTCTGTCCTTCAAGCAAATGCTTCAACTCCTTATAAGCCTTAAAAGTTTAAAAATCTCAATGGATGGATCAAATGTTAATCACAAATTTTTCGGAGAATTGAAAGCTGAGCTACAGAAAATTAGATAAATAAATGATACTTTGGTACTTGACACGGACAGTTGTGGTCTTCATAACATGCACGGAGGATTTAAATGTGGAATAGAGGCGACTAAATAGAATATTGTTCAGTTTTTATGGTCAGTTTATTATCTGTTTAAAGATGCACTGACATGCCACGCTCAGTTAAGAGTATTCAGGATCAACTCTTTAACCTAAAAATTTTTGTGCAGCCCATTAGATAGAAAATTACAGTTGGCTGCTTGTGCTATCGATATTATTCCTAATCTTTAAAAAATGGTGGAGGGATTTACAGCGTGATAAAAAAGAGCTGACTAGCACTAGTTACAAAATTGTAAATGAGACTCTTTCAGATCCTTCCCTACCAGCAAAAACTAGAAGTTTTTCGGTCATTACCAGCTGAATCACAACCATTCCTACAAGAATATCAAACTGATGCTCCTATAGCACGATTTCTTCACAGCGCTTTAGTGACAGTTCTCCTTAGTATAATGCAAAGATTTATCAAAGCAGATGTACTGAAGTCTGTTGACTCATTATCAAGTGTAGACTTAACTGATGAAAACATTTGATTTTGTACAGTCAAATTGACATGGGATTTGGTACTAAAAGAGAGATTAAAATTTTAAAAATGTCACCGATCTCATGATTTTACAATTGCAGAAAAATGCCACACCTGCTTTGAAAGCTTTTACAGGAAAATTGTTGACACAGTCACTTACTTTATAAACTTACTGAAGGAGTCTCGTGTTTTGATCCTAGTCTTGCACATTTTTTCGAAGTCAGAAGTAGGAGACTTAGAGCCTACTCACTATTTTGAATGAAAATAATTGGATCATTGGTAATAAGGCTGATGAAATTAATCAAGATTTCGACAATTTATGTTCTCAATGTTCGGCATTGCAAGTTCTTAAAAAATTATTCACGAACAAATAAACACCTAGATCAGTTGTGGGATGAATTAATTCTTGGACACGTTAATCCAGTCAATAGTAAAACTTTTAAAAATGGTTTTATCTTGTGGCAATGCTAATATTGAGAGAGGTTTTTCAGTAAATTCTGAAGGTTTAGTTTAGAATATGAAACTGTAATTGCTCAGCAATTAATGGATGACTGTCTTAAGTGAAACAAATGGGGATGTTGCAACTCTTGATGTTCAAAAATCTTTAGTTCATTCTTATCATAACTCACGTTCAAATTTATCTCAAGAAATTGAACGCTGAAAAAGAAAGATAAAATAACTGAATCAGATATATGAAAAGAAAACAAACATGTAGCTAATAAAAAAAGCATTTGCCATCAAATAAAAAGTTAAACTTCTAGCTGAGATTCAAGTTATTGATGAGCAATTTAAAAATCTTAAAAATGATTTTTATATAGCAAATAATTTGTGCTAATTTATCATTAGCTTGTTTTTGTTTTACTCATTTTAAATTACTTTTCATAAGATTTTTTAATGAGTTATAAAATACCATCTATCGCAATGTATTAAAAATTAATTAAATAAATTATGATATTCAAATAAACATAATTAGAAATGTCTTTTTAATTTTTGAGAGTTTTGTAACTTTTTCCAATTAAAATGTAATCAAATATTAAAATATTATAATTATGTGAATAAAATTTCTAATTCAGGGAAAAATATGACAAACTTTCCTGGAAAACCTGGAAATATCAGGGAATTTTTAAATCATTTCTTTGTGGCCACCCTGTAGAAGATGCACAAACAAACATTTTTATATATTAGATTATGTTCACGGATATTCAATTTGAGGAGTAGTACGTTCAGAAATATGCCAATGGGAAATTTTACATGTGAGATGAATTCTATCGGTAGTATACTTTTGAAATGCTGGAAATGTGTGATGTGCCTGGAATTTGATCGACTTGTAACCATGTGATTTTGTTCCAAAATTTAATTCATGCTTTAATTAAATCAGAATTTCATCTATTTACATTTCGAATTCGATCGTCATACCGCCAAACTGGTTTTGATTGTTTTGAGCATCTAGCATCATTCAGTCTGATGCCTGCAGAGACTTTTTCCAAATGATCAATTTACATTGCCGTAAAACTTTGGCCATCACACAGTTCTTCAAAAGGTTTCACATTGGAGTTTCATTGATTTGCACATTTAATGGTAGCTTGAATGCTGAATGAGCTGTTTGACTGCCTTCCAACAATGTAGCTGCAATTCCTGATGAGGCAAGTGCAAGTGTAATTTCATTCTGTGAGTGAATCATTGCCAAAATCAGTCGGGGAAAAAAAGTTTTTTCAGCTCCACCAGGAGCATCCAAATCCCTGTAGTACCATCATACATATATTTTTATTACCAATTCAACAGCAGCATGTTCAAATTGATTCTCTCAATGCATCACAGTCATATTGTTTTTCGCGTTTCAACTCTTCATTAAAATGTGCGTCGGACGATTGGGCACTGTCATGCTTAATTGACGTAATACCTTTTTCAATATCATCAAAGACTTGTCCTTAATTAATATCAATGGAATAGAAATAAAATAACTACATTTGTTGAACAGATTGTGAAACAATGCAAAAATAAAAACAAAGCTAATTTTATTTTAAGTTAGGCTGGAATACATTTTTCCAGATTTTTCCACAGATCTACCAGCCTCCCCCCCCCCCCCTCCCCCGAAATAGGAAACATTCAGTCGATTTATTTACATCCTGGGAGCATAAGGAACAAAGCAAAAAAGAATTACGCCTATCCATCGTTCAAATCGTGAGTTACGGTCTCTGGTCCATACCAACCCCCATAGAAAAAAGCAGTTTCAGTTTTTATGAGTTTTCCAATTTTTCTTTCTCTTAATACCTTATTCAAACAATTGTGAGCAGGCCACATAGGTCCATAGAAAAAAGCTCATTGTTTTTCCCTAATTTTCCAATATTCTGGGCAACATTTCCAATTTTTCTTTCTCTATAAACATTATTCAGACTATTACACAATTTAAAAAAATAATAGTAATAAATCGCCAAATCAATCTGTAGGAAAAAGCACTCTCAGTTTTTCCTGAATTTACCAATTTTCTGGACAACTTTTCCAATGTTTCACTATCTGAAAACCTTATTTGGACTATTACAAACATTAAACAAAAATACGAAATTGGTCTAGCCATTCTCAAGTGATGCGCTTACCTACTAACATCATTTAATTTTTATTTATATAGATATAAAAAAATAAATTATAACATGAAATGTGTGGGTTTGAGGGCCCTTATCAGAAGTAGAACAAGGTACTTACATGGTGAGGTTTGACAGCCATCTGTTAGTCATCATCATGGGATGTGGTAAAAATCAAAATGGAGGAGAATTGAGGGGAGGGTAGGAGGGATGATAATTTGAGAAGAAGAACCACAGCTTTGCAAAATTTGTAAATATATTGTGTAAGATGTCATAGCCAATCAGAAGGATAGAGCCATATATTGTACACTAACATTTTTTATTTAAATATGAAAATTGAAATAAACAAAAAAGGTAAAACAATAAATTACACATCTCTAGTGAACAGTGGTTTATGTGAGGAAATGACAGCAGGGATAGGAGTGGAAAGGAAGGAGGGTTTGAGAGGATCTGGGTATTATCTTCGGTTGAGACCCAGTTGCTACCTGGTCCCCAGTTTGTACTGGTAGGTTAGTTCCCACTTTAGATCAGAGGGGTTTGCTGCTTTTTGGGAGGACTCTGGTAGCATGGATGGTGAAGCAAGAATAAAATTTTTGGTGTTACGCAAGGTGACATGAACAGCTACTGGGTGCTGAAGATTATGTGTGTGTATTCATTCTAGTGGGCATTTGATTAGCGGTCAGACCTATGAAGGAATCCGGACAGTAATCACAGGTTAACTAATATTTTGTGTAGGAGGGTTTGCAAATAGTAAGTCCTTGAATGAGAAAGCTTTCCCTGGTTTCAGGGTTGGTAAAGTTGGTGGAGGAATGGTATGTGTTGTACATCTTGCAGTGAGGTCTGTTTCATTGAAAACACTCTTGGTGCCGCCTGTTAGGATAAGGAAAGCTGTGGACGAGGAATTGGCTTAGGTTAAGAGGTTTACTGAAGCATGTTCTGGCAGGGGCTTGGAGGATTTTGAGGAAACCTATCCAACGCTTTTATTTTCCTATATATATAAATATATATTGAACATTAGGATAGGATAAAAAACCACCGCTTACCAAAGAAGGGGATTCCTGCGGCGTTGGTACATGAAAAAAACATGAACACACAAAGAATTGAATGTTCAATATATCCGCATTTAGCGCCTTTGTTTCCTAACAATCTATATATATATATATATATATATATATATATATATAATAACAATGAAAAAAAGACGCTCAGTAGCGGAAAGGAATCAAATTAGGATAGGGAAATGAGCCACCACTTACCTTTAGATGATGGATGTGGGGCGCGAACACACAGAAAAGACACAAACACAAATAATAAAGTAATTTTCGGGAAAAAACCCTTCTTCAACAAGAGAACATTATGAGAGGTGGGTGCACCCGGAGACTGCCTCACGGAAAGAGGCAGTCTCCGGGTGCACCCACCTCTCATAATGTTCTCTTGTTGAAGAAGGGTTTTTTCCCGAAAATTACTTTATTATTTGTGTTTGTGTCTTTTCTGTGTGTTCGCGCCCCACATCCATCATCTAAAGGTAAGTGGTGGCTCATTTCCCTATCCTAATTTGATTCCTATATATATATATATATATATATGGATAATGGAAGCAAAGAAACTGCCATTGGGCACTAAAAATAAGATAGGCTAGGTAAAAATATCCCCTCACTTACTACAGATGAAGGCAGGAGGGCGAGATGAACATGTAAAAAACACAAAAACGAACACAAATTGCACAATATTTCGGTGAGAAACCTTAGTCATGTAAGAGGTGAGACATATGGCAGAGGAAAAGATGTGATCGCATCCACAGGGAAATAATAGGCACTAAGTAGTGAAACGGAATTAAAAAATTTATTTTTTATCTGCTTCCACTGGTAAGGTCATGATCACTATGTTTTTGGACTTTTATGGTGATGCCGAGAGGCACGACTATTAATTCTGAGGTATATATGAACACATTAACCAAACTCAAGAAACACTTCCAGTGACTTGGACTCCATAACAACTTAGGTGATTGTTTGCTTCAACATGATAATGCGTGCCCTCACACAAGTTTGAGGATGTTGGAACACATCACCAAACAGGGTTGGTCAGTGTTACCCCATCCACTCTATAGCCCTGACCTAGCTCCCTCAGACTTTCACTTGTTTGAGCCATTGAAGAATGCCATTCGTGGGAGGCGTTTTGAGGTGATTCGCACAGTGAAGAAATGGCTTCATGAACAGAACAAGGAGTGGTACCACCAGGGCATACATGCTCTTGTCTTGCTGGAGGAAGGCCATAGAACAGGAAAGAGATTACTTGGAAAAGTAGGGAGTGTCGAAGAAATATCATTCTTTCTTATGTATAAGTTTCATTGTGTTGAATAAATAATTGTTGAACAGTGTATTAGTTTCATGGCCACCTTCGTACCACTGAATCTCCTAAGAGAGCGTTTCATAGTGATGTGATGAATGGTTTGCTGGTGGTTAACTAGGAATATGGTGGTGTAAGTTTAAATAGAAGATGTGTACAGGGGAAAAATTAATCTCTGACAGGCAAGAAGAGCATTATAAGATAATAAAATCTTATCAACGTAAATATAAATAAACAAAAATAAATATATAAAAAAAATAAACCAAATATTCTATGAAGTTAAACAACATCTTGGGTTAGTGGTGGTTCAATCTAGACAATGGTGATGGAGGCAAGGAGAGGATACAGAAAGGGGAAAAAAGAAAGACTATGTATTATCTTAAGACCAGGTATTTGCCTACTGCCCAGTTTGTACTGGTTGGCAGGTTCCCACCTGCTTAGTTCAGAGGAGCTGCTGCTATGTGGGAGGCCTCTGATAGCACTGACTGTGAAACAGTGTCATGGGAGATGACATGGACAGCTACTTGGTGCTTTTAGTTCTTCATGAATACCGTCTCTCAGTGGCCATTCATTCTTATGACTACTGGTTTTCTGATCAGACCTATATATGAAACGTGGTAGTGGTTTTGCAAGTGGTGTGCCCTGATGTTGAGTCCACATCCTGTGTATTTTTGCTTGTGAGATGTGTAGTTTATGAGGTGGAGATTGGAGACTCTCCCAGCATTCGTCTAGATGATTACTGAAAACCTCCTAAAATCCACAATCAAGATGGTTGGTATGTGGGAACCAGGACTTGAACCTGGATATGTTGTAGCTCCCCGATCCAGTTCCTGTTGCCTTAACATTCTGAGCCACACTGGCTGGTTAAACCTGTCTCTTATTTTTATTGTATGTAATTTTTTACTTATCTATAAATTATATATAAAGAATTCTAATATTTTTTTTAATTAGTTCATACAGCATTTCTAATGATATATACTGCTGTAATTATCAGTTGTCTGTTTCTTCCCACACCATTAATATCTTCATCCTTTCCACAGTGTTCAACTGTGTTTTCAATTATGTGGATCGGTGTTTATACATCTCTCTGCTTTGGTATGATCAAGGTTTATACCGAAATATTGTAAAGTATCTTCATGTTAATTTGTTCATAGTCCTGTCGCTTTCATCTGCTGTGACTTTCCCTATCATTCTTTTATATACTGCTGCACCGTTTTCAAAGCTTTCCCCTCCTAATGCCTTTTTCAGTAATCAAACATATGGCAGTCACTTGGCGTAAGTATGAACTGTTATGTGGGTGTACAAGAGGTGTCCAATGTATTGCAGTTTGTTTATCACTAGTTCGTACTGCTGTATGTGACTGTGTGTTGTCTTGAAGAAGGAGGACATCGTAAAACATTGGCTGGCATCATTAGTTTTGCAGTCTTGGCACCTTCTAGCAGGTGACAGTAGTAGGTTGCATTCACCATCATTCAAGTGTGTAGACACTCAATTGACAATCTCTTTTCTACCCCAACACACAGTTGCCATTACTTTCCGCAGACAGTCAAGTCTTGACCTTGATTGGTGCCCCCTTCAAGTTTCTTCCATTCCATACACGTCCGCTTGTTTTCTGGGGTGTAGTGATGGACTCAAGCTTCATTGCAGGTCATGATATGATCCATAAAAGCCTCTCTCTCTTTTCATTATTATTATTAATACTCCGTGATTCACTAAAAGTGGGTGATAGAGGGTGCATTGCACCAATCCCAATGGTTAACCATTTGTGCATAGGAAGGGATATTTGGGATATGGCAGTAAACACCAATGGGCTATTTTTAGGAACCATCCTGGTATTCACCTGGAGCAATCTGGGAAAACAATGGATCAGGATGGCCAAAGGGGTTTATAGATACCTACTCCTATCGGAATTCAAGTTCTCTCACTCGATAACTCCTTCCTATTCGACACCTTAATTGGTCATGGGTGGGAGGTGGGGGGGAGTATAGGAATGAATCGGTTCTGGCCCTGATTTATCTTATCTTATTTCTCGGTCATTCCTAGATATGAATGTAGTTGGTAGTAATATGTGTTTGCCATCATCCTGAAATATGTCAGTTGTGAATTTTTGAATCAGCTTCTGCTGACAACATCTTGGATGTTCCAGATCTTGCCAACCCAGCTCATTCAACATCACACTTACGCTTTTCCTCCAGCTATATACCTGTCATGATTTGGGCGGCTCTTCTTTTTACCTTCTCCAATGCATCCATTAACCACTTCTGATATGGGCCCCAGACAGAACAACAATGTTCTAAGTGAGGACGCACCAGAGCTTTGTATTGATTTAACTTCCGGTGTACTTTGTTTTAAATCATGACCTAGAAATCGGAGCATATGATTTGCTTTACCAATTACCTTCTCAATATGTTCATTCCACAATAAATTATTATGAATTGTCACACCTAGCTATTTAGCAGATTCTACCGTTCTAATGACAGTTCGATTAATTTTGTATTCAGAGGTAAATGGTGTAACTTTTTTTTACATATATGCATGACTTGTCATTTTTTAGTGTTTAACTCCAGCTGCCAACCTTTGCACCTAACGATTATTTTCATAACATCGGTTTGTAACAAAGTGCAGTTGTCCTTGGTTTTTATTTCATGATAAACAACAGAATCATCGGCAGATAGTATTTTTCCCCTAATTACGTTGCATAAATCATTAATATATATGAGAAACAACAAAGGCCCTTTCACACTCCCTGGGAAACCCCGGACCTCACTACGGTCAGTGATGAATGCTCGAATAGATGATATGTTCTAAAATCCTTCAAAATATTGAAGTTATCAAGATCGGTCTATAAGTTTAAGGATCATTAACATTCCCATTTTTAATACTGGTCTTTAATACCGATGGTGGTCTTCTTCTCAGCGGGTATGTTTCCTTGAACCAAGGACGCAGTATATAATTCCATCAAATATGACTCAATCTCCTCTTCTTCAAAGTGATTCAGAAGTATCTGACAGATGTCTTTTGCAAATTCTTTTGTGCCTCACTGAGAAGACATGGGACCTACCTTGCTGATCCTTTAATATACCCAAGTATGTATGACATAATGGTTTGGACAATTCCAACACTTACACCCATCTCTGATGCAATCTTAACATAGTTAATGTAAAATTGTCTTTCACAAGATCATGAATGATCTTAATATTGGTTTCATTGATGCCAGATGCCATTTATGGCTCTGGTTTTTCACCTTATCATGACGATTTCGAAAATTCTTGGCCCAATCGAACACATGGGCTATACTCAGAGTAGAATCACCGACCTGTGCTTGCAGTCTATTCCAAATTTCATTTGATTTAACACCGTTGTTTGTGGGATAACAAAGAATGACATGTTGAGCAACAGACGCTTTTATTTCTTGTGTACACATAGAAACACAAAACACAGCTGTGAGTGTGAGGGCGGTGATCATTGTTTTCCATTTTCCATAATCAACCATCGATTGCCCGTCATGCTGCACTGGTCAGGTCACTATGCGAGTCAAAAGAACAAACTTCTGGTTTATATTTGAATGATCTTTGTATGACATATAGTCATCTTCTGTGCTTAAGGGCCCAATAAAGAGTGGTGCTTGTGCGACACCTTCATCTTTACATCCATTTTAACTAATAGTGTGATTTTCTGTGTTGGAGATGATATGTTTCTTACTTTAAGCAAGGAGCAAATTCTGAGAATGTTTTGCAACTCCACATAATTTTTGTGATGGGCGGTTAGCACTTTTACAACTTTACTTGCTTTTATCATTACTTTTGAGATTGATTTATTGTATGCATTTATGTAGGTGATTCATTTGCTAAAATGTTGACCTATGACTAGTGTTTTATGCATGCATACTACAGCTTTGGGCGAAAATTGACAGTCACTACAATTTTGGTATGGAATAAATGTCTCCAAAATTAATATTTACTCATTGAACTTACTAATTAAAAGTATCTGTCATCTTCTTAAAACTAAAATTATTATGATTACTTTAAAAATGTATCATAAGATTTTATGAGCTGGGTCTTGAGGGAAAGAAAGGTGATTGTAAGAGAAAGTAAATAATAATAATAATATAATAAAATATTGAGCAGTTTGGTAGCTAAGTTATTAAGGTGGTTGGTTTAGAAGTTGAGATTGTCAGGATCAAATTTTGGTGTCACATGAAGTTTTATGGGTTATTCTTTCTTTATGTGGGGGTATGCTACGATGCCCCATAGTTCGTATTGTCGAGGTAATGTGCTAGCAGGGCTTATACTTTCTAGCACTCTTCACTGAGCTATAACCGTACCCAGGTACCTTACAGAAGAATCTTACAGCCTCCAATCTATTGTTTTAACCCCAACAGATAAATGTATGTTCACAAATAAAATACACTGTAGACTTCTTGTTGATTTTAAAACTGTTATTTGTACGAAAAGTTATTTTACGTACTTGGTAACAGAGAATTTTAGAAAAGCATCAGACTTATATATATATATAAAAAATAAGATGATTATAGGTAAGCAACTTCCTTCTACCCCCAGATAGGAATGACATCTATAAGTCCATCACAAAAGAAAGTTTGACCAGCGCCACAGTTGTGCAATTACTGATAAATTTCCCTTATTTCGAGACCAACATGCACATCCTCACTGAGCAAATCCGTCAAAGTAATGCTCATTTTCCATGTTTGCGGGCCTCCTTTTTTATAGAATCTGCCTAAGGTGACATCAGAGTGACACGTGACTCAGCAAAGAGGATCCTTATTTTTACTCTGATCATTCTGAAAATTTTGTGTGTTAGGGCATCATTTAAATTTTATTATATGTTACGGGGGTCTTTCTTCTAGGTGTTATAGTTTTCAAAATAAAAAATCATAAAAATAAAAAAAAAGCTTTAAATATTCTACTAATCCTAAAATTCTTAAGTTTGTGATCTTATTCTGATCTAAAGAAAATCCTTTAACTTTTGATGTAAATATCAACCCGATTTTAATAGTATTTAATAGTGAATACCACCCTTTTCCTGGTATGGCACCATAGTTACCTAGCTTTGATATTAAATATTGCCTCAACTATTAGTCCTAGTGAAATGAAACTAGTGTGAATAGTCACCAAATTTTGGTTCAAATCCCCATCCGAGCAGCCAGATTCGGGTTCTCCATGGTTTTCCCAAATCACTCCAGGCGAATGCCGGGATGCTTCCTTCAAAAAGGCCATGACCAAATTCCTTCTTGTTCCTTGTCCCCAGATCCATCCCACCTCTAATGACCTTAGCTGTTGACGAGGTGTAAAGCAATAAGTAAAAAAATAAATAAATAATTCATTGTTCGGTTTCATCACCTTGCCTGTCAGCCATGTTTAAAAAGACTTTAAATTCACTTGCAAGGCCTAAATATTACTGAAATCGAAAAACAAAACAGCTCTATGTACTCAATGAAAACTCCTCTTTAATTTGAATGTACTTTCCTTGCTCTTAGTAGCATAATTCCAAAAATTTTAAAATTGTGCAATGTCTAAATTTCTAATTTTTCATCTAAAAAGTCTACTTCTCTTTTAGCTGTAGACTTTTTTTTCATATGTTGTGTATCTCTTTAGTCTGAACATTTTGAGCTATAAATCATTACTGTAACATGAAAATTAAGGTCCCTACTTTGGGGGGGGGGGGGAACTGATTCAGAAACTTCTCCCACATGGTTATTTCATATTTGAATTCGTCGTATCTCTTTCACAAATTTCTTAGAACCTAAGTGTCGGACCTTATTTGAATCGTAATTTTATTTTACATCTCTGAAAATGGATATGGCCAAAATGCTTACGAAAAGGTAAATCTCTTTATATTACTTTTGATGACCTAGAAATAGGTTAAACTCTCCTAAACTCTCCTTACTAACATGTTTCCTGACTCAGAAAATACTTTAAAATGATTTGCAGTTTTTTTTATGTGCATTTGCGACTCTTTAAATGAATTTTGACAATATATCGGAAAAATTAGGTTATATGACAGTATACTGTCTAAATCTACATATATACTCTGCAATTCACAAAATTGTGGGTGGCAGAGGGTGCTCAGCACCAAAGCTAATCTCTTTGCTGTGCATTCCAATCGCTAATGGTACGAGGGAAAAAAGAATTCATATAAGAATCAGTCTGGCACCTTATTTCTCTAATTTTATCTTTCCTGTCCTTCCGACTCAAATAGGTTGGTGGAAGAAGTATTTCACTACACTCGTGAGTAAAAGTGGGAGTACGCATGTTTACCCGTAAGTTTAAATGAAACGTGTGTCGTCTATCTACCAGAGACTCCCAACCTAATCTACCAATCAGTTCTGTGATGCTTTCATAATAATAATAATAAATATTTATTGTCATTAAACTGTCATAGCAATAGACAATGTCAAGAATACAAATATGAAAATACAAACAAGACAAAATTCATAATTAAAAACAATTTAAATTGCACACTCCACACACAATTATTTCATATTTCCACATTAATAGAATTCATTAACTGAATAAAAAGGATTAATGACTAACCAGCTATACAATGTCTGCTTAAATAGATTGAATGGGGCTTCAACCCATTCTAGAGGTAGTTTGTTAAACATTTTCTTACCCAACACTTCATAACTGTTCAATGATTTCGATAATCTACAGTAAGGTATGTCAATGTGCCTATTATTTCTCGTACTGTGACAGTGTAAATCTTGTCTAAGAAGGTATTCAGCTTGGTTATTTTTTGTGTGCAGGTGAACAGTGTAAATGTACAAGTTTATTACCGTTAATATTTTTAATTCAATAAACAGTGGTCTACAATGGGCAAATTTTTCAGTTTGACATAATCTTAATTACCTTCTTTTGAAGGACCAAGACATTCTGAACATGTGTGCTATTGCCCCAAAATAAAAGTCCATAGGATATAACACTCTGAAAAAAAGCAACATACGCTGATCTTACATAGGCTGTAGGTACATGATTTTTTAAATTTCTTAACAAGTACACCACTCTAGACAATCTTGCACTAACTTATTTAATGTGTGGATCCCAAGACAATTTATTATCTATAACAATACCTAAAAACTTAACATAACCTACATAGTCATCTACCGGGTATTCTCTTAGACTAAATACTGTTTGTTGTGTTTTACTCTCATTGAGCAAAAACCCATTAGCTCGAAACCAGATTGACACTTGGGATAGAGTGTCTTTAGTCATGGTTTGAAGAGTTTCAAAGTCTGAAATTACAGTAAGAAAAGTGGTGTCATCAGCATATAGAATGGAGTGGGACATTATATAAAATGACAAATCATTTGTCATTAAAATGAATAACAATGGTACCAATACTGAGCCTTGTGGCACACCACACTTGATTTCAGTTATCTGGGATCTTGCCTTTCCAATACATACAATTTGTTTACGATTACTAAGAAACGATTCAGCTTTGTCACTAATGATTCTGTAATGAAGTAATTAATTAAGAAGTAAATCGTGGTCTACACAGTCAAAGGCCTTACTGAGGTCGCAAAAAGTTGCCTGAGCAAAGTTTTTATCCTCATAAGCACTTAGAACCTTCTTAATCAAAGAGTCAATAGCATGAGCAGTAGATTTGCCTTTCCTAAAGCCAAACTGTACAGTAGAAAGAATGTTGTTGTGCTCTAAATAAACCCCTAACTGTTTATAGATAATAGATTCTAGTACCTTAGAAAAAACTGGTGTCAGAGATACAGGGCGATAACTAGATGGGCAATCTCTCTCTCCCTTCTTATAAGGACTGTAGCAAGCGGTAACGAATCGAGCGGCTCTTCTCTGTACTTTCTCTATACTTTCGATCAACCCCTTACGAAACGGGTCCCAAATGGCACAACAATAATCCAAATGTGGATGCACAAGAGATTTGTACGCTATCTCCTTTGTTTGTTCATTACAATTTTCAAGATTCGACCTATGAATCGCAGCCTAGAATTTGCTCTACCTACTAACGAATTAATGTGTATGTCCCATTTCATGTTCCTTTGTACTGTTACTCCCAAATATTTCATAGAATCGACCTTATCAATAACTGTATTGTTTAACTTGTATTTCTGAACAATTGGATTCTGTGTTGAACTATAGGTCCAGCCAAGAGACAGAGGATTAATGTGCAGCAACTTGAAACCCTGTCACCAAGTTGTAGGGTCACAGAAATTTATTTCATTTTGATATCAGCCTCAGTAATCCTGTTGGGATTGGAAAAACTAGGTTAAAATTGGAAATATGATTTATTTTAAAGAATATTATTACCAAGCGAATGGCATTAGTACAAATTACAATTCAGCACTCAATATAACATAAAATAATTGTCAAAGAACAAGCAATAGTGAATGTTATAAGCTTACATCTAGACTACAAATTTAACCCGTTGCAGTGTCATTGACATTCAGAAAATCATTAAATAGACCAGGGCATGCCCTTAAGGAACTCTCCTGCATTATGCAGTGCATCATTTGACGCTGTGCTCCACAGTCACATTCCTCTTGTAAAGGAGAAAAGTTTGTCTGCGTCCCATGCATGATTGATACTAATTCTGTATATCAGTCTATTTTCTTCAGGGTAGGGCAAAGCCAGGTAGCCTGTCAGAGATGCACTGTAAATCTATTGAATTTACCTGATGATGTTTCCTCTCATTCGCTTCTCCAGTACTGAGTAATCTCAAACTGATTTTGAATTAGGTTTTTGGCAGTGACAATGAGAGGTATTCTGGAGTGAAGTCTGATGTTGTTTTGATATCCAGAAGGTTGTTTCTTCTTTTACAGTATTCTCTAATGAGCACATATTGTCTGTATAATTTTAGTGGATGAATGTAGTTGGAAGTAGGCAAACAGAAGAGAAGCATTTTCCATTATTCCAAATATCCATCTACATTGTATTGTGCAGCTCAGTATTGATATTCTGTCTGTCTGTGTGTGTGTGTGTGTGTGTGTGTGTGTGTGTGTGTGTGTGTGTGTGTGTGCTACCAAGCCATACAGAACAACAGTATTCAGATGCTGGAAAAACCAATGCCAAAGCAGAGAGAGAAGAGAGTTGAGGACAATTAATCCCATGTAGTACCACACAATTTTTGTACGAGATTGTTCCTAATGTCAAGTATTGCCGTTGTATTTATAGATGACGTTTGTAATTCAGGGTTTTATCCAAACCAACTCCTAAATATTTTGGATATTTACTTCGGTTCAACACATTGTTGTTTAAGTAAATTAGTAGCTCTCTATTAGCTAATTTATTGTTCAGACAAAAGCATGTAACCTCCGTCTTACTTGACTGGCGAAAGTGATTACTAGATCATTGGTGGAGATTGATCTGAGTTTTCTCCATAACTTTGTGCTGCATTGCTAGTTCCTAATCATCAACATATTCAAATTTGAAAAACATTGTGGGCATGTCAGCAATGTATGGGCTTAAGAGCAGGGGAGCTAAAACTGGATGGTGGTAACACATTATTGAATTTCATTTGTCTGCTTTTGTTTATTTTGGAGGAAAAAAGGAAAGGAGGAATGGCTCAAATTCACACCAGCTTCCAATTCGTGAGTTCAGAGGAGATGCTGATAACAGGAAGGAGACTTCAAGGATTGTGAAACAATAATTAAAATATCAGTGTTAAAGTAGAGAGCACAGCGGTAGAATGTTACAATCCCAAGACACCATGCTGATCTCAATTTGTATTGGCCCACTTCACGTTTCTCCCCTCTACTCTTTCCTTCCTTAATCATTCAGTGGGTTTCTTTAGTCTTGAGTGTGCAGTCTACTTGTAGATAGTTTTTTGCTGTCATCAGTCTTTCGACTGGTTTGATGCAATCCTCCATCCCTTCCTACCTTGTGCTAACCTCTTCATCTCTACATACCCCCCCAACCTACATCCTCAATTATCTGCTTCATATATTCAAATCTCTGTCTTCCTCTACAGTTCTTACATTTGGCTGTTCCCTCCACTAATGAATTAACCAATCCAGCAAGTCTCAAAATATGAATTACCAGCCTGTCTCTTCTTTCTGTAAGCTTCTTCCACAAACTTCTTTCATCACCCATCATTTCCAAAACTTGTTCGTTTCGTAGTTTGTCCACTTAATTTTCAGCATTCTTTTGTAATACCACGTTTCAAATGCTTCTTTCTGGGATTCTGAAAGTCTAAGCTTTGCTACCATAAAGTGCTGTGCTCCACAAACAGGGTTTTAAAATGTATTTTTTTTTCTAAATCCTAGATCAATATTTGAAACTAAAAGATTTCTCTTTTTCATGAAGTCTCTTTTTGCAAGTGCTATTCTGATTGTAATATCATTCCTGCTTCGGCCATCAGTTGTAATTTTGCTTCCCAACTAACAGATTTCACTTACTTCTCCTGTTGCATCCAATCTTATTTTTATATTTAATCTACTGTGATTGATATTATTCCTGCTACATTTCATCACCTTTATCTTGCTTTGATTTATATTCACTCCAAAATCTTCGTTCAGTATTTTGTTCATGCCATTCAGTAACTTCTCAATATCCTCAGCTTCTGCTAACAAGACAATGCCATCAGCAAATTTTTTTCTCCTTGAACACTTATGCCACATGAAAATTTTTCTTTTACTTCTTTTATTGCTTCCTCTACATACAAGTTGAATATTAATGGGGATAGACTACAACCTTGTCTCACACCCTTTTTCACTGATGCATGTCTCTCATGATTCTCTACTTTTATTATAGCCACTTGATTTTTATATAGTTTATAAAGTATTCTTCTATCTCGATATTTTAGACCTGACTTCATTAGAATTTTGAACATCTTGTCCCACTTACATTATCAAAAGCCTTTTCGAAATCAACAAACGCCATAAAAGTGTCTGTTTCTTGATCTGCCCTTCAAGTATTAATCTTAAAGCCAGAATTGCTTCCCTTGTACTGCGGTTTTTGCTAAACCCATCATAATCTATGATCTCTTCCATTCTTCTGTGTATTATTCTTGTCAGTAATTTTGCGCCATGTGATGTAAGACTGATGGTGCAATAATTCTCACATTTGTCGGCTTGTGCTTTCTTCGAAAGTGTGAAGATGATATTTTTACTAAAATCAGTTGGAATTTCTCCTGTTTTATAACTTTTTGATATCAGTTTGAATAATCTTTCAATTCCTTCTTCTCGTAGGGATTTAAGAAGTTCTGCAGGGATCTCATCAATTACAACTGCTTTAATTGCTTTTAAGTCATTCAGAGCTCTTTCAAATTCTGTCCTCAAAACAGGATCTCCTAAGTCATCAATGTTGTCATCGCCTTCCTTCTCCATTACACTATTTTTCAAGTCGTCCCTATCATATATGTAGTTTCTCAATGTATTCCTTCCATCAGTTAGTTCTATCGTCTGAGCTTAAAAAAGATTTTCCATCAGCAGCTTTTCTTCATTTCTTCAAAATTTTGTTTGATCTTCCTCTATGCAACATCTACCTTACCTATGACCATTTACTTTTTTACTTCCTCACACTTTTCATGTAGCCATTTTTCTTTTGCTTTTTTTAATTTCCTGTTTATTTGTTTTCTGAATTGCCTGTATTGCTCTCTTCCTTCTTCATCCTGAGCATTTTTGTGCCTTCTCCACTGATCCATCAGTTCCAAATTTCTTCTGTGATCCAAGGTTTTCGGGCAGCTTGTTCCCTAAAGCCTAATGTTTCTTTAACGGCTTTCATTATTTCTCTCTTCAATGCATTCCATTCGTCCTTGGTTGAGCTCCTTTCAGAGTTACTTCTTCGACCTTGAAATTTTTCTCTCATGTTAGATTGTTTCAGTTGATTCACTTCCAGTCTGTTCTGCTTAAATTGCTTCCTTATTCACTTGAATTTTATCCTGCACTTCATTACTATCAAATCATGGTCAGAATCTGTGTCTGCTCCTGGGTACGCTTTACAGTTTAGAATTTGATTCCTGAATTCCTGTTTGACCATGATATAATCTAGCTGATATCTTCCTGTATTTCATTGATGTTTCCAGGTTTATATCCTTCTTGCATGATTCTTAAACAGTGTGTTAGCCACAACTAGCTTATATCTTTCACAAAATTTTAACAACCTGCTTCCTCGCTAATTTCTTTCTCCTAGACCAAAACTTCCCACAGTATTCCCCTCTTTCCTTCTCCCACTATCATATTCCAATCACACATGATAATTGGGGTTTCCTCCCGCTTCACATATTGGATTAATTCTTCAATTTCAGCTTATATTTTCTCTATTTCTTTGTAATCTTCTTGTGATGTTGGCATGTACACTTGTTCTAACGTGGTTGGGACGAGCTTAGTTTCTAACTTAATCAAAATAATTCTGTCAGTAAACTGTTCATAATAACTCACCCGTTTCCCTGCTCTCTTATTCATTACGAAACCTACACCTGTACCTCCACTGACAGCTTTTGTTTTAATTATTCTGTGTTACCCAGACTAGAAATCTTGTGCATCCTTCCACTTAATCTCACTAATCCCGATGACATCTAACTTAGGTCGTTCCATCTCCCTTTTTAAGTTTTCTAACCTACCTGCCCAATTCAGACTTCTAACATTCCACGCTCCAACTCATAGAATGTTTCTAGCCATTCTGATGACTCCTCCCTGAGCAGTCCCCACCCGGAGATCGGATTGGGGGACTATTTTACCTCCGAAATATTTTACCCAGGAAGAAGCCATCATGATATATGTTATTTGAGATGATTACTTGTCCTCGCCATACCGTTTGGGTCTTCAGTGCAGTGGATTCCCGTTGTCTTCTGCATCCCCATGCCGTTGATCATTTCTGATTCATCCACCTTTAGGGGCTGTTTCCAACACCAAAGGCAGGAGGGAGCTTAGTACCGCACCCCACTTTTCCGCCCTCCTTTCAGAGGCTGTTGGTAAGCAGTGGGCGACTCCTTATACCAGGAATCTTTCAGTCGCCAGAGCCTCGTCCATGCGACCGGTGCAACATGTGAAGGAGAATTTGACATTTGGTTGGAAAAGACTAATATAGTCTCTCCCAAACCCTTACACCCCTTAATATTTGCTTTGATTAATTGAAAATATTAATTTTAATAGGTCTTAACACAACTAGAGGCAAGAGTGCAGTGACAAACACATTTTATAACGTTTTGGTATAAAACCTTATCTGTGTTCTACCACAAGACAAATGGCAAGGGGGTTGGAAGTGCACATATACAGCTAGAATTGACCATTGTGGGCAGGGTGGTGATGGCAGGAGAAGAATTAGGTTATTGATAATTATAGAAAGTATTATCACTTAAAATCATTCAACACAGTAATGATACTAGGAAAAAGGAAATGGCTTTTAGGCAATATAAATAACAAAGGTTACAGGAAATGACTCATCACTCACCATTGTTGAAAGCTGCAACGATTGGAAAACATATATCATGAACAAAAACATATACAATATTTCAGTTTTACCTTATTCATGTTTCAGAAAATAGGCCATGTGGTCTGCGAGGTGTGCACATGCCGAAGTTTACCACATGACTGACTTTTCTCGGGAAAGACAAAGATGATATATATAAAATATATATCGTAGGTGGTGAAAAAATTAACATGTATACAAAAGTGTACGGAGTAGTCTTGTGTAGTTCGCGAACGAACTAGTTCGGAAGAGCGCTCCCACGAGCAAACTATGCGAACTAGTTCCCAGATCTCTTGCTCCTTAGTTCGTTAGTTCATTCGATCCTTTTCTGAAGACCAATTTTTGTTTTAGTTTATTATCTAAAAGGTGACACAGTTCACTGTGGACACATTTCACTGAAGAGACAGATATAAAAATAAAATAAAAAAATGTAACTGTTAATCATTAATAATTATTGCAGAAGTCAAAAATGGGAATTTAACATGGAATGTGAAAACAAAACACACTTTGATCCCATTAACACTTAAAAGACAACTATCAGTAACCACAACTATTGTAACAAAGAAGAGAGCGCGTGAAGTAGCGCTAGCAAAGCGAGCGAATGAGCTGTGTTTCTGGAATTCCAGAGCAGAGTGACCTAGTTCGCGAACTAAACACAGTGCTACCGGTCGCGAACTAAACACAGCACTACCACTCGCGAACTAAACTGAACGGTACTGTTCGCGAACTAAATTGAGCGCTACCGTTCGCGAACTAAACTGAGTGGTACCGTTCGCGAACTAAACTGAGCATTCCTGGTTGCGAACTATCACCATTCGCTGCTAGGATTACCAACATTTTTTCGGTTAGTGATAGAATGTTTTTTTAGAATAACCTATAAAAATATAGTACACTTAAAAAATATAATATTTTACGAAAGAGTAGAAAAGGACAAAGGATATGTTTTTTTACTATTTTATTTTTTAAGCTATATTTTTTTGCACTTCTTGCATCTTTAACAATTTTCTGTGTACAGTAAAATTGTAATATGCTTTATCGCTTTCAGCTGTTAAATTAATGTCGATCAAAAGCTAATTTTTACTAATGAACTACTGCTTTTACTTTTACCTAGATTTCGTGTAACATTGTTATTTCAGAGTAAGGTTCGTTCACTTTGATACTAATTTTTCCTCATCAATTTAGAACCTCTAATATTGTCTCACAGTCTTCAAATGAAACCTCGTGTTTTAAATTTAATTTTTGGATTTTCTATAGCCAATTGCTTTCATTAAAATCTAACTATTTACTAAGATACTCCAGACTTTTATCAACAAATACTAGAGCATTATTTTTAATATTATCACTTTCTGTGGAGAATTTGGCTTCTAAAGGCTTTTTCTTAACTAAAGAAACAGTATATTTTACATTTTTCTAGCACTGATTTTAAAGCTGACATAATATAATAATTATCTCAGTCTGTTGGTTAACAGATTTGTGAAAGTTATGTAAAGAAATGACTTGCGAAATTCAAAAAGATTTTAACTTTTGTGTCTTCATCAGTTTCATTCGTCGCCAAAATATTGTGAATGTGTGTTGGATTATCCTCCCCTACACTAATAAAAAAATAGCTCAATGACTTCCAATTTACTGGAAATTTACGCACTTTCGTTATTGTTACCATTTTCTCATTCAAGGGTCACTGTCATTTTTATATGTCTAATTTTTAGGTATCACATTGGAAGTATTACTGTTACTTTTCTTAATAATATAGGTAATATTGTTTCTGTCACATAGTACTTATCTTGTAGCCAATATTAGAATTATATTTTGTTCATGATTTCCAAAACTATATTTAAATAATAAAAAAAAAACAATTACTTATAAACAGGTATTTTAATTCATCAAAATAAACGCATTTATAATATTTTATAAGTAATGTTGTGTTGTTGTTGGGGTTTAAGGGTGCGTCGACAGCGGGGTCATTTGCTCCTTTTATAAGTAATGTTTCTTCAATGAACTAATAAATAAATCCATTTAAAAAATTAATATTCTACGAATGCATGTAAAGTAAATAGTAAAAACAGCACAGTTATTCAGTTTACCCATTTGTGCAAAGGACAATGAGCACTTTGGTTTATCGGTGGTAACTGATCATGCTAATGTCATTTGAAAGGGCTATTACTAAGCAATAACTTTTGTTAAGAAGGTCATATTAAATTCCATTTAGAAATGACAAATAATGATTATATCCTAATAAAACTGACATAAACAAACAAAATAGCGTGTGCAGTAGCAGTAGCAAGGCGAGCGAACGATCTGTCTCTCTGAATTCGAGACGCGAACTAACGAACTAAAAGAGCGAACTAGTTCGCGAGGGAGCTGCGAACTAAACTGAGCACTCTTCTTCGCGAACTATAATGCGCAAGTCTAGTACAGAGTGTTGATAAATAAAAATAAATAAATAAATTTTAAAAAATTGGAAGAAATTTGTTAAAATTATTACTAGTTAAAAGATAAAATTATAATGCTAATAATAATGAATGATGGGTCAAAGGGTAGAATTTTATCAGTGTTTGAGGCCAGGTGGGTGTCTGGTATCAAGGATATTTTGATATACAAGTTCCCATCTCCAAAGTTCTTAAGTAGTGTTGGTTTCTAAAACATGAACAAGGTAAAACCGAAATATTGTATATGCTTTTGTTCGTCATGTATGTTTTTCACTCACCGCGGCCTTCAACTTTGGTGAGTGATGAGTCATTTTCCCTATCTTTTGTTATTTACATTCATCACAGTAAAAGTGAATAATTAGAAAATATTTTCAATCAGATTAGGGAATGGCTGGAAAAGAACATATTAATGTCAAATGTTAGGTTTACAGGTCAGATCTTTTTGGAGGTGCAGCTCAGGGGTGTGTTTGGCATCAAGGATAAGTTCAGAAGTGGTTGTAGTATCAGGAAATACACTGACATTTTGTTCAAAAACAAATCTCCTTTGCTGCAACTCACCTTTAATATTACAAGTACTGTTTTGTACCCCTGAAATTGACGTAGCCCCATGTTATCACCCAGTACTCTGCTAGTTTTGAATCTGTTAACCAAATCCTTCATCCTGGCTATGACTACCCTCACTTCTTAAATCCTGCCACTTGCCCCCTTCAGCAGACCACCCAATGTTAAGTACATCTTCATCCAAAATTCCTCCGATACCACCACATGGATCTTTCCCAGGCAGTAGACCTGGCTGCAAAACTTCATGATAAATTCAGCTACCACCACCTATTTTAGTCATACCTCAGGAGAAAATTTGGCTAATATTGTGAATGTCATTGCGAAACTTCCCTCATCATACTGCTTGTATATACAATTGTCGGAGTGAATAGCCACAAATAAATACACTGCCAACCAAGATCATCCATTGGCAATCTGTTCATACAGCTAAAACAACATTAATATCTGTTTTTTAATGAGACCTGTCAGATTCTTTCTTGATAATACAACCCAGGAACTCCACGGATGTAACTAACTAGCTTGGTCTCCAGGCATCCCCCCCCAATAAGAACCCATCACTTAACTTATCAACTATTTTCCTTCTTCCAGACTTCAGCCAACTGCCGATCGTGGGAAATAACATTTAATGCTTGCTTTTTTTCCCCCTTTAATTTGCATCCAATATTTTTTTGTCCTTTCACCGAGTTGTTTCCTTCTTCCCTTTGCCCAAACCATTTTTCTTGCTATTAGTATATTTTTCCCCCATCTCTGTATTTTCTAAATATTTATGTATTTATTTTTAATTTCTGTCTCTTTTTCTAGTGGTAATACTTTCCATAATTACTAGCTGCTTACTTATTACCCCCCCCCCCCCAACCCTGTGCAGCCTACAATGATTAATTCTGGCCTTGGTCATGTGATAAGTCTTAGGGTGTGCACGTCTGATCCTTTAGACATATGTCTTTTCTCCCTATACATTAAGGTGTTCAACTTTATGTACATGCTGCCCTCCTGAATTTATCTGTGGAATGTGAGGGGGGGGGGGGGTACTTCCTCTATCCTTCATTAAAATATAAGTTTTCATTTATGGAGGGTACTTTACAAATTACTAAAATATATTAGAAGTCAAATTTGAGCATAAGTTGATCTTAACCTCATTCGGTTATGCGTCATGAGTACTATGTGGATAATGTCAGTGATTATAGAGTTTGTTGATAATGGACAAAATTGCAGAGATGTCAAATATCAGCTGTCAGTGCTGTAGTCTCGCTGAGGTGGTGCAAAGCTCAGATAATTTGGATATCTCTTCAGTGAAGGCTAGCAGAGAAAGTTACGTACATAGCCTATTCTGCTAGGTATGTTGGCTTGAAGTCAGCAGTAGGTTGTTGAGAGTCAGCAACAGATAGACTCTTGCAGATAGTTTCCGTCGAGAGGCTTCTCACACTTACCCCCTTTACTTGGTGTCTTACCACTGTTTTCATCACAGTTTATATGAGCATCCCTTTCTTAAGATGCAGGTTGCTCTGCCCACATAGTCTAATCACCATTGCTGAAATTGGGAAAGTAATACGATTGTCACTTATATCCTCAAAGACCTTTTCTCATATGCACTTCTGGAAAATATTTGAAAGTTCATTGCCCAAACAAGCACTAGGAACATCGTAACCAATCAATTTGTGAATATGCTGACTGTGTATGGCCAATCTTGGAAAGTTTCTTTGAGACATTGATCAGATGTTTAATTCCCCCCCCCCCCCCTCTCAAGTGCACAATTACCTGTTGATATGAGTGAAAGAGTTGTCAATTTGACGCATTAAATGGCAAAATTGAATAAATCGCACTAATGACCTCACTGTCTACACTCCTTAACCCCCCCCCTCCCCCAGATGAATAAGTCTGGCCCAGGTATTTACATATATACACTGAAGGCCATCTCTGTTCACTGGCTAGATCCCTCAATTTATTACCACATAAATGTGCATTTTTTAATAAATGATGCTGTCTAGTATTCCCCACGTCATGTCTCACTTGCTGTAGTAGATGATTTTCTGAATTCTCTTCTGCACTTGACCTCTATCACCTTTCTTTCCTCTCCAAATTTCCATTTGTTTTTGCTGATTTGAATCCTTTCCACCATTCACATTTCAGTTTTTGTTGTTGGTGCTTGTATCTGGTTCCTGTCCAGTGCTCCTCAAGTTTTCTGGTAATGAAGGGTTCATGTCAGAAAACATTATTTTGTGTATCTCAATTTTTTTCTGGTTTAATTGTAGTTTTCCTGTCTTACATTTTTCATAAATTGTGTAATAGAAGAAAGCTGTAATCTGTTTTTCAGAGAGGATAAGGTGAAGTCAAAAATTTTACGAATATTTCAAGTTTGGGATGACAGAGGGATCTATGATGATACATTTCTATCAGATCTCCGTGGACTCATAAGTACTTCCACAAAGAAGTCAGCACAGGAACCAGTTATAGACAACAGCGATTTCCAGGTATATTTTTTATAAATGCTGTAGATACATTTTAATAATGTTTATCTGAGAATATTTCAAGCAAATGTGGTAATTTTAGTTAGTAATTACTCTTTTCTTACGGTTTTTTTTTTTTTTAATGCCTTTCTGGATGTACGTGCACAACATCTGTTTTGGTATACTTAAGTCTGTCTACATGTCCAGTAAAATGTAGTTTTGTTTATATTTTTATGAATAATTATTGTTTCTTAAAATATTGCAGTTATATAATGTAGGACAGCAGTTTTTAAGATATTGGAAAAAATATACAAGTTTGGCCAGTTGAACACTGGATTTAATTTTTCTCAGATATTTATTCTTGCAACTTTAGTTTTCATTTCTGTTTTTAAAATATGCATTCTTTCACTATGTTACAGCCAAATGTTCTGTTTGATAAAATCAGAAGTTGCAAGCTGTTGGAAGATGATACTGACATGAAGTTGAGGAAGCTAAATGAAGGTCCAATATCATTTTCAGATATTGAGGCATTGCGTACAAGATTTAAAGGTAGGATACAAGTTTAAGTCCTGTATCGTGTAAAAGCTTCAGTGTGAATTCTCAACAGTTCTGAATTACAGTGAGGTAATAATCATTGTATTATAACAAAACAACTTTATTGATTTAAACATGATCTCATGTAGCAACTTCCTACAGATTAACACACAGACTTTATCATAGACACTATTTCATTAAAAGAGAGGCACTATATCAAGGTGTAGGTTGATACCATTATGTTTTCTCGAAAGTGGATATTTTTAATTTATTACATTGTGTTTATTCTTGAAAGATGAAAAAGGGTAGTTGAAGTAAATTTATCGTTTATTAAAGTTGAAGACAGAAATATTGTAGTGGTATTTAAAAAAAAAATAACACACACCTAGAAAATTTCGAAACTCTTATTCATGTAGCATAGTGATTCACTGTGGTTTGTGGGCAACAGTAAAAGAATGGCTGTGGAAATAATATGATTACAAATAGTGTTATTCATCATAATCATTATCAACTACAAGAAGTTTCCAGCTACTGAATAGGTCTGCTTCGTGCATGAGTGTCTCCATTTGCTTCTTTCTTCCTGCTGTTTTGTACATAATCAAATCTCTCGTGCAATCGCCCACCCTCCATGTAACCATTCCCACCTGACACCTGTAAAATCCATTCATAGCCCTGCCTTTTGTCACCCAGTTCTCTCCTGGCTTCGAGTCTATCAATCGAATCTTACAACAGAGGCTTGACTTCCATTGCACCTTTACAGAAATGTGCACTCTTCTACAAAAAATTCTATGAATTGTCCCCATATATGTTTCAGCAGACCACCTAATCTCAAAAACATCTTGGTTCACAAATATCCTTTTGTCAGACTCTTAAAAAACACCATATGGATTTTTTCGATGTAATAGGTCTCGCTGCAAAACCTACAACATGCATCCTCCCACTTCAACATATTCCAATCCTACTATAGGGGAAACCTTTACCATCTTAGGGCATGCCACATGCTCTGCAACACATATGAGGAACATCCAGAAAAAAAAGGTTACAAGTGCTGTGAAGGGTGCAGGGAAATTTTATATTCAAAGTTTGGCACACCTGCATGGAGGGGGAGATCAGTAACAACTGAACCTCACTTCAATTCAGTCCATCAAGATATGTCGTCAGAGAAGGAGCGTCCGCCAACCTCCGCGGGGGTCGTTTGCACCACCTACCGCCGATGTGAGATTCGCTTGGTCATGAAATTCCTCACTTTGCAGCAAGAATCCACGGCCGAAACCCATCGTCAGCTTGTGGAAACCTACGGGCCTGAGGTAATGTCACGTCTGTACATTTACAAGTGGGTTAGGTTGTTTAAGGAAGGCCACACTGACACACATGATGATGAAAGGAGTGGGAGGCTCTTTTGTTTCAGACGAGCTTCTGAAGGAAATTGATGAAACAATTCGCAGTGATCATCGTGTGACAATTGACAGCCTTCATGAAGTGTTCCCACAAATATCTCATAGTCTCATATGTGAAATTGTCTCAGAAAAGCTTGATTACAGTAAATTGAGTGCAAGGTGGGTGCCAAAAATGTTGACTCCCGAGCATCGCCGAAATCGTGTTTTGGCCGCACATGAATTTCTTGAATGTTATGAAATGGATGATGGCTCAATTGTCACTGGTGTTGAAACTTGAGTATGTCACTATACTCCTGAGTTCAAAAGAGTCCCAACAATGGCGTCATGCCCATTCCCCAACGGCCAAAATTTCAAAGTGCAGTTGTCAGAGCGGAAGATTATGGTATCTGTTTTTGGGACAGAAAAGGGGGTTTGTTAGTGGATTTCATGGACAAAGGGACCACCATCAATGCTGTCGCTTATTGTGTGACCTTAAAAAATTAAAAAAAAAGAAGATTAAAGACAAAATTAGAGGAATGCTGACTCGTGGTGTGTCCCTCCTTCACGCCAACGCAACACCCACACGGCTTGTGTCACCCAGGATCTCCTTGTATCCTTTGGATTGCATGTTGTGACCCCACCCTATTTCCCGGACCTCGTGCCCTCAGACTATCATCGTTTCACCAAATTAAAGGAGTTATTGGGTGGGAAACGTTTTTCCAACAATCGGCAATTGAAAGAGACAGTGGAAAATTGGCTTTTGGATGTGGAGCAGAGTGTGTACGAGTAGGGTATACCAAAACTGGTGCCCAGGCTGAAGAAATGTATCAAACTTGATGGCGATTATGTGGAGAAATAAAGACATGTTTTGTAAAATATCCTGTAAATTTGATTGAAATATATTCATTTTTCGATTTTTAACAGCATTTGTAACCTTTTTTTTCTGAATATCCCTTGTGTCATATACCAGCTAACCTGCTGCCACTGACTAGCACAGCAATTCTCGGTCAGTATGAATGGCTACAGCCAAACAGTCCACACTCGCAACTTATACCTACCAATACCAGAACATGCTAATTACCACAATTCTAACAACCACAATAACTGTTTCACTGTGAGAACAGTCAGAGTTTTCCCAGAAACCACCACCACTTCAGAACTTGCATACCAAAATATCCTGGATACCAGACACCCACTTGGTCTCCACCACTGATAAAATTCCACTTTTTTACCCATCACTCAGTATTATTAATATTATCATTGTTGTTATTTAACTAGTAACAAATTTCTTCCAAATTTATTTATTTATTGTTTTTTTTACACACTCTGTTTCATTTTGTTATATTATTTATTTTATCACCACCTGTAATATATGTATGCATGTATAACATCTTAGTCTTTCCCAACATATCGACAGTTTGTTCAGTAATGTGATAAACTTCGGTGTGTGCACACTTCCCAAACCACATGTCTCATTCCCTAGCACATGAATAAGACATATATTGTATATGTTTTCGTTCATTTCATTTTCACTCATCACAGTCTTAAGCTGTAGTGAGCGATGCGTCATTTTCCCTTTCCTTTGTCATTTATATTGCCTAAAACCATTTCCTTTTTCTTTAGTATCATTACAGTATGTAATAAAATACACCCATCACTCACCAAAGTTGATGGGAGAAGGGCAGCAGCAACACAAAACAATACACAAACACAGAAAATACAATATTTCGGAGTAAACCCTTTGCCAGGTTAGATTCTATGAGTGGCTGCGTTGACCACATGGCTGGCGCAAGCTCAACCACGTATTTCTTCTAACTTGACAAAAGGTTTACTCCGAAATATTGTATTTTATGTGTTTGTGTATTGTTTTGTGTTGCTGGTGCCCTCCTCCCTTCAACTTTGGTGAGTGCTGGGTGTATTTCATCAGTCCTTTCCATATAAATATTGCCTCATGGCAGTTCTTTCTTTCCATTGTTACTAATTATTATTTATGTAACAATTGAAAGGAAAGAAATGCCACTAGGCAATATTTACATGGAAAAGAAAGGGAAAATTCACCCATCACTCAGCAAAGTTGAAGGGAGGAGGGCACCAGCAACACAAAAAAAACACACAACAAAGAAAAAAACAATATTTCAACATGAGTCTTAATCGTGTGAGGCGAGACATATGGCAGGGGGAAAGATGTGATCACATCCCAGCCCGCCACATAATGTACTTACCACTCGTATCAACTTCTTTGACTATAACTTCTCATGCCTTATCCAAAGCATTATTCTGGCAAAGTATAGTTATATATACATGTATGTTTATCTGCTGCTACCACTAGGTTAATACTAAACACCTGATCACAGTGTGCCTTAACTGAAGACAGTATTTGACTCAAATCGCATGAGTGCTGGCCACGCAATTGACAAGCCAGTTGCTTCTGACTTGGTCATTTGTGAGTTAAACAGAGGTAGCACTGCTGTTGCGCTGGTGGATGAGAAGTGTACAGTAGCAAGGGTCCATCTTTGAAGTGACTCTTGTCTGATGCTTGTATAATGTTGGATCGCAGTTGCATTACACTGGTGGACAAAGGGCCTTACTGTATCTTTTAATTGTTTCGTTCCATTTTCTGTCTATTCTTGTAACACCTGTTTTGCCTTTTAGAAATATAATTTCACTTGCTTGCATCCTAGTAACATCCCACTTGTTCTGTGTTCAGGTCTTAGCATTATATGTTAGGATAGATCTATAGTATGTGTGATATATTACACCCCTGCTTCTCTATGGAACATTCCTGTTCCATATCAGGATTCTGATGCTTAAAAAGGTCTCTGCCTGCCTCCCTCTTTCGCTTATCTCATCATTGTTCCTTCTGCTTTCCTCTACAACACTTCAAAGGCATTTGGAACTATTCACCTTCTTTAGTTGTCCTCCTGCCATCAAAATTCCCCTGTTAAACCTGTTCTTTCTGGTTGCTACCATACACTCAGTTTTCTTCACGTTAAATTTCAAACCATATTCACCCACCCTGTCTGCCCGTACATCCAGCTGCCACTGAACTTCATCTTCACAGCTCCCCCAGATCACTAGGGTCATTCATCTCATCTTCATGTTTTTTTGTTTTTTCCTCATCCGCATTCCCACCTTTCACAATACATCCATCCATGATTATGATGAAAAGTAGTGATGAGAGGCACTTCCTTGTTTTATCCCATTTCTTTGCTTCAGCCAATCAGTTATTTCTTCTCCTTTTATTTTACATAGCTCACACCTTTCCTGTTATAATTCTACCACTGTTCTGATGGTTTCTTTTGACACTCCTCTGCTTTCCAAGGCCTTCTACACAGTACTCCTGTGTATGCAATCATACACTTTCTTAATACCAAGCAATAAAAACAGCAGGAAATAGCATCATCATCATTTTATTACTATCACTAAGAATAATGGCCCACTGCAAAACATACATTTTTCTGGGCCACTGGAAAAAAAATCCTTATCAAATCTTGCTCAATTTACTTGTGTAGTATAGCTACGTAGATTATATATTTATGATCTGTACCCACAGTGAAAAACAAATTTTGTACTACTACAATATTATGAGCAATCATTAGTCCTTTGGACCTATTTTCGTACAAAACATTGTTTACATATCTTTAACAAGTAAATAATAATAATAAAAATAATTCTTTAGACAGGAGCTAACCCTCATTCTACATCTTCTTTCACGTATCACTAATATTTAACCGAAGCTTTATATTTGTTTCCCTTTTTTCTTCTGGTCTCAAGTCCCTTAAATTAATCCTATTTGTGTTTCTTTCTTTTGAAACATGCATCATCTCTTTGAAATCCTACCCACTGCCCCCATACATTTCAGTGTACCGTCCAATCTAAAAAAGATCTTGGTCAATAAATACTTAAATCTGGACTGAAGCAAACCACAGCAGACAAATGTATAAACTTGCAGCATGTATCGAGCTACTGCCACCTGCTCTAATCCTACAAATGGGGGAACCTTTCCTATTATTGTATCACAACATCTCAAATTTTTTGTTTTCAAAAGTACACATTAAATTTTGAAGAATTAAATCCACATAAACATACTTATAAATTTTTGATGGAATTTTAAAATATGTTTTGTTGCTTTCAGAAGTCGCTTTTGTCCTCTGTGTTCTCAGCTTGCATAATTCTATAATGTGGCAGGCTGATTAACCTGTCTCACCACCAATCATGAGGTTGAATGGTGATGAGCACAGTGTTTACACCATCCATTTCCCACAAGTTCAATAACTGTTTCATTGTTAGAGCTGTCAGAGTCTTTCCGCAAACTTATCGCCCTTTCTGAACTGTAGATGGGAATTAGATTATCAACATATCCTTGAAAATATACATCCAACTAGCCTTATTATGTGGTAATATTTCCATCACTTTTTTGTATCATTTTTTGTGCTCAATGTGGCATTTTAATTTTTGTTGCTGTTATGTACTATCAAGAAAATTTTTCATTAATATCGCTATTTTCAATAAAATTTGTTCCCGTAGTTATTCTTTTTCAATGTCCTCACCCTCTATTGTTCATTTTCTCTTATCGCTTGATAACTTGCTCCCTATCCTTTTTTCTGTGTTGCCCATGTTGCCATGTTTATTCTCTATTTTTGCTACCATTTTGCATTTGCCTCAGACTAGTAATAATTTTTGTGTTCTGTTGAGTGATAATAGGTTTGTTATTAAATTACTTCTACTTTTTAAAATTAACTTTTTGAGTTATTGAATATGAAAATCTCATCATTGCAGACCGAAGACAAGGTGATGACATGGTTGCAGAAGTTGATGATGGCTTGAATAAAATAAAGGCGTACATTAGTGCATTAGAGGCTGAAATCAAAGAACGTACAATGTTGATTGATCTTTTGGAACAAGGTGATAACTTCTACAACACTCAAAAAGGAGAAGCTAGAGTTGTGGCAAATGTAAGTTTTTTTTCATGCCACTTTGATTGCAGCTTCTTCTCAGAAGTATTATCATTTTTTTTCGATGTTATTAGTATTATTTCTCTGTTTTATTGACATTATTGGTTTCATTCCTATACTCCAGGATTTAATCAGAATCTTAAGGAATTAATGTAGCACTTTCCAAAATGGATGTGCAGTTTCCATCAATACAGTCTCCTAGATTATCTATTTATTTGTATTTGCTGATATCTTTTATAGATATTTGCACCAAGAAAACAAGATGAAACAAAAATAAACAACTATAATGATGAAAGAATGAAGGCTTTTCTAGTGTATCAGTTGTATAAAAAATTCTTGGATCTCCTACAAGTGGAGTGTGTTAATTTGATGCAACATTTCGATCTCTCTGTCTCTGACATCATATTTCGATACTGGAAGAGTAACTTCGAAACGTTGCACCAAATTGGCACACTTCCCCAGTGGGAGGCGCAAGAATTTTTTTGCCTCTATAATTCAGGCAATCTGTCTTATACGGCTCAGTTGAATCAATATATCCTTCTGATTAGCATTTTTGAGCTTTTTTAGTCAGTATGTATAGAATGTATAATTACATCAGTGAAGTTTTGAGTATTATTGGTATCATTGTAAATAATTGTGTCTTGACTATTAGCTGTCACTATGCCTATATTTATACATTCCATATGTTGGATATACTCAAGAGATTCAGAGTCTTACATACTTGACAGTGCAGATTTTATTGTACCCAATGTGTATTCATTTTCTGATAATAAGAGAGTTGCCTTTAAAATGAAAGATTTTTTTATATAAATCATTTTATTGTTTCTCAAAGTATTTGACTTCAATATTTGTACACTTTTGCATTATGTGAGCAATTTTTTTTTTTTTTTTAATTATTCCAGTGTGATTTTGGTAAGTCGAAATAAGTGGTTTTTCAACTATTTGACAGCTATTCAAGGTGATGAAAATCGCTGTCCACGCATTTTACATTCAGGAAAATCAAGTGAATATGGACAAAGAGTTATCAATCTGATGCTTTTCTTTAGCAAATAATCAATTCTTTGACATGCTATATGTGAGATGGCATAGTCATGATGAAGACTGGTGTGATATTTTCATTTGTTTTTCTTAAATACAAAAATTTGTTGTTTACCATTCAGCCACTTTTTTCCCTTCTTATGGCTTCATGCCTCATTGACATTGAGGTCATTAGAGGCAGGAAAGGATTGGGGGCAAGGAATGGGAAGCAATTTGGCCATGACCTTTTGAAGGAACAATCCTAACATTTAGCTGGAGCAATTTGGGGAAACCATGGAAACCCAAAACTGGATGGTTGGAAGGGGATTCAAACCCACGTCCTCCTGAATGTGAGGCTAGAGTGTTATCGCTCACCCACCATGCTTGGTTATACCATTCAGAATTAACTGTTGAAACAATGTCCAATATAACCAAAGAAAGAAGCACTTCATGAACGAACTACTTTTGTTGGTTTGGTTCATCTTGGAATACCCAAACAGTTGATTGTTGCTCAGATTCCAGTTCATCTGAAGATATCCAAGTTTTGTCTCCTATTATGATGTTATATACTGCATTTCCTCTGTCAAATGTTTTCAGAATTTCCTTACACCAGTTTACATGAGCCTTTTTTTAACTTCGGTCAAATTTACAGAATCCATTACGAACAGATCGTTTTACAGCTTAATGTTAATGAAAAGTTGAATGTACAGCAGTCATAGTCATAGTCATGGTTAAGGATGATGCATGTGTCACAGTAAGTCACATGCCGATCCTCTTCAGTCATGTTGCATACAGCATTAAAGTTTTTTGGAACAATAACTGATTTTGTATAAAAAGTTCTAGGCCCTTTCACTGGGGGGCAGTGGATAAATCTAATGTGATGTTTCGAAGCTGCTCTCTGACTTCTGGTTAAGGGTTCCTGGAGCAGTGGCCCTTAAATAGCCCATGGAAGTAAATGGTTTCTGACAACATTGCAGTCACCTAGACCAGGGGTGGCCACTTTGGAAATGCATCATAACTCCGCGGGCTGCATATTAGATTTAGATTAAGTCACTTAAAAGTGAAACATAGACCCTGTTATATATATTAAATGTTCCAAGATGCGAGCACATCATGGGTTTGCAGAATATAATTAAATTATCCTGCCAACTCATAATTATAAACTTATAAATAAAACAGGCAATATCTGTCATATACAGGGTGATTCGAAATGATTGTCGGGGTTTCATTAATTTTTTACCGGCTGTGTACTAAACATACAAGTATTATCTTTACATGGATGAATAGACAGTTTTGTTTTGTTTTGTAGCAGTTGCTAATCTTGTTCTGCCAGATGTCAGTGTTTGCAATATGGCAGCTGACACTATAGAGAAGGCTTTTTGGACTCTAGATTTTCACGTGTGTCAGTCAGTTACCATTGTCAAATGGCACTTTCAAATTTTTTTTTATTAAGGGTGCACCTTTAGACAATTCCATTCGGAGGTGATATGTGCAGTTCGTGGAGAAGGGCTGCTTATGCAAAGGGAAAAGTAGTGGGCATCCTTCTGTGTCGGAAGTCGACGTGAACTGCGTTAGAGAAGCTTATCAACGTAGCCCGCAGAAATCATCAAGAAGAGGCAGCAGAGAACTGAAAATTCCACAAACCACAGTTTGGCGCGTGCTACGAAAATGCCTAAAAATGAAAGCCTATCGCCTAGGGCTGCTACAGGCTTTAACACCTGACGACCATTACAAACATCTCACGTTTTGCAACATTATGCAAAAAAAATGGAAGAAGATGGGTTTTGTAAAAAAACTCATTTTTAGTGATGATTCGAACTTTCCCTTGAACGAGAAAGTTAACAAGCATAATGTGCGGATTTGGGGGACAGAAAATCCCAGTGCTTTTATTGAACACTAGCGTGACTCTCCAAAAGTGTGTGTGTTCGCTGCTGTTTCCAAGGTGAAAGTGTATGGCCCATTCTTCTTCAATGAA
This sequence comes from Vandiemenella viatica, assembly GCA_031002005.1. Taxonomy (NCBI): domain Eukaryota; kingdom Metazoa; phylum Arthropoda; class Insecta; order Orthoptera; family Morabidae; genus Vandiemenella; species Vandiemenella viatica. The sequence goes on along the minus strand of JARYHS010009186.1, from coordinate 223,104,729 downwards.
CAAACAGTAACAGGACTAACTTACCTCGAAATGGTCTCTGAGTGGTTGCTGCCTCAGCTGAAAGAGGTGGATGATTTCATATTCCAGCAAGATGGTGCTCCACCTCATTTCCATCGGGAGGTCAGAACATTTCTCAACGAACAATTGCCGCAGCGATGGATAGAAAGCAGAGCCGACAGTGACCAAATGCTCATGGCTTGGCCACCTCATTCACCGGATTTAACCCCATGTGATTTTTTTCTGTGGGGTTACGTCAAGGATCAAGTTTATCTTCCTCCTCTACCTGCGACCATCCCACAACTGAGAGAATGGATCAGGGCTGCCTTTCTAAACATTTCTGATGTCATGCTGCTTCGCGTGTAGGATTAAATGAATTATCGCATAGATGTGTGCAGAGTGACACAGGACGCACATATCGAACATTTGTAATGGATGTAAAAAAAAACTTGATGAGTTTCTTTACACATCAAAATAAGATTCAAATTCTTATCTCAATTGTGCTAAGTGTAGGAATTTTTTGAAACCCCGACAATCATTTTGAATCACCCTCATTTGCAAGAATATTATTTTAAAATCAAACTTAATTTTTTCTCATAATTTCTACAGCTAATTTTTGGATATATAGATGCACAAATAATGTATTTCCAATACATTGGTTTTCACTACTTTGGCCATTATAAAATAAATATGTTTTGTAAAAGTGTGATGAATCTCGCGGGCTGGAAAAATGTTCAAGGTGGGCCCCTGACATAGACTGAACTCCACACATTGCCAAAGTGAACTTTGCGAAGAGAACTTTTATACACTTCTATTCTTTCAACAGCTGATTTTGGTCAACATTCATGAAATTCATCACTAACAGAAGAACTACCACAACAAAATTCTGAAAACTAATTGTAAGCAATTTTTTCAGATGTTAATTGATTACCAAAAGCTGAACAAAGTGATACGATTCGTTGTTGTTGAGTTAGGCCTTTAATAAAATAATTTTTAAAAAATCATCCATCAAAAACCTTTGATTCTGCAAAATTTCAATTTTTTCACAATACTTTTTTAATTTTCACTGCAAACAAACTATCTAGCCAGTTTTTGAGCTGCCACTGTTTTAAAAATAATAAATTTTACAAAAATAGAAATGCCACATCTCAATAGTGCCATCTAGTGGTCGTTTGCAAAAAACTTAAAAGGCAATCCTGGTATACTAAATACAGATTCAATATACTAATTTGTTGCATATTGTTTTTGAAAAAGATGGGATCTGTCATCATCATATTTGTTAACTGCAATCTTGTCATAGTGCTATGTTCTCAATGCTTGGTTCCATGCTGCAATTGTTGCTGCTTCTTTCTTTAGTTTTAGTTTTCCCTCTTTTTCATAACATGTTTTTAGTTCATGTCAGATCTTCATACTCTGATCCCCCTGACACATTGTTATTGGGACCCCCTTGCTTATCAGTTATTTGAATATCTTTGTATTCAACTTCTTCAGAAGTTCATCACTACTACTATGAGGAGTCTTTCAAATTTTTTTCAGTGATTTCAAATCTAATTAGTGCCATTACACTGGTTCAGTGAGATAGTACACACCAATCTACCATTACAGTGGGGATTCAATAACTGAATTCACTCTGTCTCAGCATAGCACAGCTTCATTTTCTTTACCTGGTTGGTACTTGACATTACGGTTCAAATGATGGGTTTTAAGATGTTCCATAGTTAAAGAAATTGTGCATTTTATGATCCAAAAGTATAATTTCCTGCTGAGGCCTGTTAGAACATTAAAACTGCATTAAAGAACTGGGACTGCCAGATTTTTAGTGGTTATGCTTATATTTTTCAGTTCAGTTCATTACCTGTTACAAGTCTTATTCCTCTGCAGTATTCTTTCTAGATTATTATTTTTTATCCTATTGTTTATGAGACTTACTGATTTTTTCAAACATTTATGTGTAAGATGTTCCCTTTTAAAGTTCATTAATTACATTTCTGCCTGTCTTCCCACTTAGAATTCTAATTGTTGTGTATTTTTAATCCAGTTGTCACATTGATGTCATCACTAAACTGCTTTAGAGCACTGTTTATTTCCTTAACAATCCTGTAAGTTTTATAAAATAATTTATACCATCCATGTAAAAAACATAGTATGTTAACTTTCCCATCCCTATGAAGCTTACAACATTGACAGGACCTAATGGCTTCTGGGAAATTTGGATGAGATTTATAATGAATATCAAGTGAGAAAATGATCCATGCTGGAATAACCCTCAGTGATTCTCGATTTGGTTGGCCCTTCAACAGTCGAGAAGTTCATATGACCATCAATTGTGAAAGATTGTGAATTAAAATTTCAAATAGCTTTAAAGAAAAGAAAAGTGTCTCAAGGAGACTGAGCGGTGACAAACTAGAACAAGTTCTTATAAGAGGTTAGAGAGGCGAGTTGGTTCAGTTAAAAGTATTGACAGTAAGTATGCTGTAATCATTTAAATTACTTCATTGCTATTGGTGGTGTTAATTGAAGTCCTCAGCATAGGATGACCACAGTGCCTTTGAAGAACGCAATTATGTTGGTATTGTCACCTTCAGCTTTCCTTTAACGGCCTTCATTAATTACTGTTCAGAAACACATGGTCAACCAACACTACGACACAGACACATTTGTAATTTTATTCACGGTCTTGAACATTTATGCCTCCAAGAAAACACATAATACAGTTTGCCAAGGTGAACCACCAACTAGTTTAGATTATCGGAATCCGTCTCTGAAGAAGCAGTTTCGAAATCAGAGAGCATCACTTTACAAATGCAAGTGAAGCATATTAAGTGATCTCTCAGGACTTGGCGGAAATTTCATTCCCGCAAACATTCCTCTATACGTCAATCACCATTCATTGGCACGAAAATATTAAGTTCTCACCACACGTCAGAAATCTGCTTCGTGTTCCTGTAAGCTATCTTAGAATTTTGCAAATTCTTATAATGAAGTTTGTTTACAATAGAATGGGCATAGGTGAACCACTCTATACCACAGCCTTAGAGCCATTTACGCAACTAACTAAAGCATAAAGTAAACTAAACAGGTAAGACAGATAAGAGTTAAACTTTAAATAGTAAAAGTCACATTCTAAACCTACCTAACAGCTGTAGCAGGATATGGGAGTGTAGTATGGGACCCTCATTTTGAGTATCAAATACAAGAGTTGGAGAGGGTGCAAAAAAAGGGCTGCTAGATTTGTTTCTGGAAATTATCACAGAATGCAATCAGTAACAGATATAATAAAAGAGCTGGAATGGGATTCATTGCAAGACAGGAGGTGGATGAAGAGGGTCATGGGAGTGTACAAGGCGTATACTGGGGATGAGGCTTGGAAAGATATTGGATTAGGTATGAAAAGTAGTGCATGGAAAGGAAAAGATGACCATGACCACAAGCTGGCACTGGATTTCAGGCACAAGGGTGTGGGAAGATTCTCGTTTTTACGTAAGGGTATAAGGGGTTGGAATAAGTTACCAAGGGAAATGATGAATAATTTTACCAAAAATGTTGAAAGAATTTAAAGTTAAAATTTGTAGAGGCCAAATGTAAGTGGGTGCAGGAAAAGGGGAAGTTTGGGTGTTTAGGGAAATTGCCACCAGAGCGTGTGCTCCATTGCAATTAAATTAAATAACCCGTCATTAGTATATGCAATATTTTGTTACAGTTTACTCCCAAAACCTGGACCTTCTTGTTGCTCACCATGCCAGTACTCACAACACGCGTGACCTTAATAACTGCTTCACAGTCAGAGCCATTAGAGTACTTCCAGACAATACCTCCCAATCTGAACTCTGCAGGTGGGAATTGGCATATCAACACATCCTGCAGACTAGACAGCCCCCAGGCCTTAATTTCCGTTAATATCTTCTATCCTCACCCAATACATCCACCACTGGCCAGTACAATAGATTCATAATTTTTCAAAAAAATTCATTTATATTTTTATTTATTTATTTATATTTTTTATAACTATTATTTTTTCAACGAATTTAATCTTTCTTATACTCGCGTTTATATTATCATTGCTCCCCCACCACCTGCAATGGTCGATTGCATTCTATGAGTGGCTGTGTCGAAAGCAAGTCTTGCGCCAGCCCAGCCACCTACCTCTGTTAACTTGACAAGGGTTTTTTCATTGGAATTATTATTTTCTTTGTTGGTGTGTTGTTTTGTGTTGCTGCTGCCCTCCTCCCTTCAACTTTGGTGAGTGCTGGGTGTTTTTTCCCCTTTATTATTCCATGTGCATATTGCCTTGTGGCATTTTTTTCCTTTCATTGTTACCAATATTTTGTTACGATATAATTTCACTATAATCAACATTTTTCTTCACTTTGAAGGATATTCATGATAGTAAACAGTTTAAGGGGAGTAAATTTGGTTAAAAGGAAACCAAAATATGCCAATACAGTAATTTATCACATAATTAAGCTCTCTAAAATTCAAGAAATCGTATGTTAGAAATGATATAAGAAGTAAACCTTTAGCAAGCAAGTAACTTAATTTTTGTTGATTCAACATACTAAAATGTTGGAAGATTATATAAAGTTTAAAGATTGTTTTTAAATATTAAATGATAAAGCGAGCCATGTGCCAATAGGAAAATAAATTATTTCGAGACATACATGTATAATCAGGGTGAGAAAACACTTTCAGAATATGCAATAGTAAATTAGAAACAATATTTTGAAAGCCTTTTTGAGAAACGTGTAGTATTGTAATTGGGATGAAATGAAATAGCGATATTTTGTACATGGCTGACATAGTCCTTCCTTATTGTATCAGATAGCAGGACGACATTCATTTCAAAAATTAATTATAAATCAGAGGAAGCAGGTAGAGACTTGAAAAACGACCCATGGGCACTTGAAAATGCGTAGAATCTTTTAAAATATATTTTAAAGTCCTCATAATATGATCAGCGGGGTCAAAATCGTCAAAATTCTGTTTTTATCTAGATGAACAAACAGGTCATGTTTGGTAACAAACGAAAGAGAATTCAATTAGAAGCTATAAAAACTTTGTTTGAAACCTGTAACTTTAAAACTGTAAAAGTTATCAACAGATTTCGTAACCACACAAAATGATTTTTTACGGCAAATCTGTTATAGATACAGAATAATTTATAAGGATCTAAATTGTTAATTACCCTAAACTCTAGCTACTGTTAAAGTTTTAGAACTGTAGATGCAGTGTGAGCCAAAAATGAAGAACTACTTTGCAAAGTTGGAAGAACATGCATGTGGTTTTCACCCAAGTTAAACTTTGCCCTGCGTAGGGATACTAGGAAACTATATACATGGCTAGCATCGCTTCCGCGTTTGTCTATGGCCAGGTGAATCTCAGATCAGTAACAGTGTGGTTTAGGGCTTGGCGCATATGGTAATGCCTCGTGGTGTTGCGTCTGGTTGGCTATTTTACTTCCGCGAGCAGTTCGGAAGTTGGGAGCTTGAAGTGAGTCTAATGTGAAATTAAAAGACTCAACTCAAAGTGGGAAAAATTCTTCAAATAAGGGAACTCGGTGTGGAAAAGGTACTGGAGAAATAATTGAACTGCAACAAATTGAGGTTACAATGTTACAGCTCACAAAGCCCTACTTAATTCATAGAAGGCCCTATGGGAGGTGCACGACTTCAAGGGCTACCATAAAATGCTGATAGTGTCCATGCCTGCTTGAGCATATACTTTTCGCAGAAACCGTCTCCAACGCTTCAAGCGGAGATACGTTCTAATAGAGAAGTACTTTCCCACAGGATTAATTAGTATGACACCCTTCTTGCTATAGTCCATAACCTCCTGACAATGACGGCTATGCCCTACATCAGCATCAAAGACTGCTACTGAGAGTTGAACCACTGACGGCGACTACTGTGCCCTGCAGTAGTCTGTCTCTCCGCCCTACTCTCTGCTGCTGCTGTTGCTCCGATTCCGTTACTGCTCCGCCCTACTCTCTCTCTTCGGTTGCCCGGCCATCTCTTTTTATATCGTCCGGTGACGACATTACTTGTGTCCTCTCAACCTTCCAGAAAATTCTGTAGTATCGGTCACACATCCTTCATTCTTGCATCAGCCCTGGTTGCCCTTCTGGAATTTTTCAGTCTCCCGTCACGTAGCGGCTGGGTTTGGCCGTGTTATCAAGCTCTCCCGCAGCACTTATCTCCCCTCGCTCGACCTTCTGGCTTTCTCCGCAACATCCCACGCGCCTCTGAACACGTAAACCCTACACTGTATTGCACAACCTGTTGCACCTAAGTACTTCCGCGATTATTTCGCGACACCTCCCCCCCTTGGGGAAAATTTTGCAATCTCTCTTGAGAGTGCAAAATTTTCTAGTATCTACGTCGGCTGTGTGAGCTGCTTATTTTATTGACAATTAATATTCTTTATGCATGTTACAATGATTTACATTCATGTTACAATGTTTTACATATTTCAATTTCTTCGTCATCTTGTCCTTACAATAGTGAGAATTCTAATATTACAATGTACCACTTCATATTTCCTCCTTCTGGACAGTTTCCTATTTTTTTATGAAATGACATAAAACATTTTTTTATTTTTATCTTTTACTACAAAATATATATTCATTATACCTTCTAACGTTTGTCAGTTTTAGACAAAAATATTAATGGTCTCTTTTGTTCATACTCTAAGTATCTGTCTGGGTGACGCACACGTTCACTTATCACTGTACCACTGTTTTCCGTTACATACCTGCTTCTTACAGGACCAAAAGTAATTTGTTCACTCTCATCACTGTTCATTCCAGCAGGATGATACCTAACCACCCCAGTGTCAGGGTATTTATTTACAATCTTATTCTTTACACAAATCTTAGTACAACAGTCATCACCTATGGCCTTACAGAAAAACCTAAAACAGTCACGGCAACATTTACAATATCTACATACACAGAATATTATTATCAGCACTACTATCCCCGTCCCAGCATAACCCCATATTGGTATACTGTCTAGAGAAAGAATCAAACGCTGTTCTTTGCTGGTACGTAATTTCATCTTCTAATTCATCTAGCTCAGTGTTTCCCAACGTGGGGCCCACGCCCCACAGGAGGGCAATTTGGTTTTTTTAGGGGGGCAATTTAGAAATTGACTTGATGCGACTTTTCCGCTTTCTCTTTGGGTTATTTAAACGCAATGCCAGATATGGTTACAAAATATAGCAAAAAAGCAAATTCTTAAAAGGATCACACTAAATTGCCATAATAAATGTTTATTATAAATCTTTTGGATTTGAATTTTAGTATTTCATTATATGTTTTTTAATTTTACTTACTGTGTTTTATGATAATATTAAAGTGTTTCAAAAACCATCCTGTATTAGTTTCTTTAATAACAAATAATTTTTTATTAAAAATTATGTATGGGGGGCAAAAAAATGTTGAAAGTGGGACATGACCCAAAAAAGGTTGGGAAACACTGATCTAGCTTATGTCCTGCTGCCGTCAAATCATCTAACTGACGAACTATGGGTTCAACTGGTAAATATAGAGGAATTTCAGATATGTTTTTCTTTTCTTTATTTATCATACAACAATCTACCTCCATATTTAGATTCGGGACTATATCATTAATCGGTACCTTTGATCTAATGATATGCTCAGACTGTATTAATATTTGTGCGCCATATCCCTTACATTTACTTAAGAATTTAAGCTTTCCTGTCCCATTAATAATTACGTCTGTGGGCTTATTTTCATTACACAAGACTGTCAATCCTTCATCCTTTGGTGCTACAAAAAGCCATTCATTACCTCTTATTTGCGTCCATACGCTTTCATTTAGTGTAATAAACTTCTGAATACAATCACTTGGGATTTTTACTATAGGTTGAAGCATCCTGGCTTCACATACCTCATGGTCGTATGTTGACAATAACACAAATGTCTGTTTACAAATACTATGATTAGGTTCTAACTTTTTGCATATTAATTGATCACTGTCTAACTTGACATATTGCCTTTTTGCATCATCAATTAACAAAAATTATTTTTCAGGCACTATATAGGTAAATAATTGTTTACTGTGATTCACCTCAACTGGTAGGGGCCAAAGCTTATAAATGTTAAACGTTTCACTGTTTACTAACGGAATATTTAATACATAGCTCAATTTATTTCCTGAAATAAAGACATCTAGATTTATTACTCTCATTAATTGGTACCCCTTGGCTTCAGACAATTCTATTGGAAATTGCTTATCTTTTATTTCGTCTTCAATCAATCCCAAGTATTTAACCACTTGTACTGGATTGATTAAATGCGGTTCGAGAATGCCTTTCTGTGCATTCACTATGGCAGTTATTAGCAAATCGTACTCTCTTTCAATTTCATTGAATATTGACATTAACTGTATCAGCTGCTCATTTAGTGTGACTGATATGGCAAGCTTATCAATTCTTTTGTCTACGCTATTCTCATATTTTAAGACATGCTCATTTAATTTTAACATCCCTGCAGTTATAACTCTTTCATTACGCTCTATCGAATTAACCGTATGATTAAAGCTAGCTAACGTCGGTCTTACAATTGTAACTTGCTCTTTGGACAACTTTAACAATTGCTTCTGTTCATTTTCTAACAAATTAATCTTTGACTTAAAATATGAAGCATCATCTTCATCCAAAGTTCCAAATAGGACCTTGCTAAGTTCGCCTACAAAATTAAGTATTCCTCGTTTTCTTCTATTCTGCTCATGTCTAGCTAGTTGCCCAATTAGCCCTTGTGAGGCTTCTATTTTGCTCACATGGTATTCTAATGCATGTCTTGCGCTAACACATTCTACGGTACTTACATTTACCTTTGCAAGTTTTTGATGGCAAAAGTCTACGGCCCTTGACGCTACATTTTGACTGACTTCAAATTTATCTCTTATGTCTTTTAAGTTAAAATAACTCACTATTCTCCAAGTAACAGTGTACAAACTTACTGTCCCTTTGTTGTCATAATACAGTCCCGGTGATGACTTGAATTTTGTTAACTGTAGATCCTGCTGTTGCATCGTTGACGTCACACTCATTATTAAGATGACCACTACTATTCCACAGGTTACTGCCATCGTCCCTGCAATTTTAAAAGAACTCTTTTAGTCTATTGGCATGCACTTTTGTATATTTATTCTTCTTTAACTGAATTACTACATTTGGTCCCTTAGTCTCAATTACTGTATATGGACCCCTCCATTGACTGACAAACTTTTTCGAGCGGCCTCGCCTCACACTTTCATCAAATAATAAAACTCTGTCACCTGGTCGGAATACTAAGAGATTTTGCGTCTTATCATAATTTTCCTTACTTTTCATTTTTGCTTGCGCTGTCGCTTCTCGCGCTTCTTGGTGCATTGCCCTTAATCTTTCTCTTAGTTCAATTACGTAATCATCGTAATTATATATTACCTCGGCTGGTTTCTTTTGTAGTACTCCCGGTAGGTTACATACTCTTCCAAAATATAATTCATGAGGCGTATATCCGGTAGTGCTATGCGGTGTTGTGTTAAAAACAAATACTGCATATGGAATCCAGGTATCCCAATCTGTTTGACCTTTATTTATGTAGTGTCGAAGCATTTCCGTCAATGTGTGATGCGTTTTCTCTAACGCTCCATTCGCTTGTGGGTGATAACTTGTAGTGTGTATCTTCTCTATACGTAACAGTCTACATATTCTCCTCATTAGGTCACCCATAAAATTACTCCCCATATCACTTAATAAAATAGACGGTATTCCAAACCTTAGAATTATCTTTTCTACTAGCACTCTTGCTACCGTATCAGCATCTTGCTGCTCTATAGGCACGGCTACTAAAAACTTTGTCAAAGCATCCTGAAATGTCAGTATATACTTATTTCCTTTTTCCGATTGCTGCAATGGACCTACAATATCTATATCACACCGTTCAAACACATGCTCCGGGGTTCTTGTTATCTCCATTGGCATCTTTGTCTTACTCTGGGTAATCTTATTCTTATGGCAGATTTTGCACTGGCGAATGTACTGCTCAATGTCGGCTTTCATGCCTTCCCAGCTACAATATTTCCTAATTCTCTCATAGGTCCTACCTATTCCCTGATGTCCACCAATTGGCGATTCATGATACTGCTTTAGTATCTTCGTCTTCTCTTCCTGAGTAAGTTCTTCACCATTTTTGGTATTAGGTTGTAAGGTTTCTTCCATTATCTTGAAACCATTTTCGGCCATGGATACAGCTGATTCTACATTCTCACTTTTCTCTTTATCACTTGTAATCGTTATCGATCTCTCTAATGTTCCGAATTCGCGAAAGAGCGTCCGCAACCTGATTCCTATTGCCTGCTCTTATATATGATCTCATAATCATATTCTTCAAGTTTAAGTCGGAACTTTATTAATCTGGATGACGGGTCTGATACACTATTAATCCACGTCAACGGTTTATGGTCTGTACAAATGGTAAATTTCCTTCCAAACAAATAGGGTCTGAACTGCTTCACTGCCCAACAGATAGCTAACATTTCCCTTTCAATAGTGCTGTAGTTTCTTTCTGCCTTCTTTAAGGCCTGGATACATATGCTACAGGTAAGTCCTTACCAATTGTACCTTGACTTAAAACAGCCCCCAATCGCATTTTGGTAACTACAAAGCTTTTGGAAAAATCAGGATACTGTAAAATGGGAGGATTCAACAATTTTTCCTTCAATTGCTGAAACGCCTCTTCCTGTTCTACTCCCCATATGTATGCGACCCCTTTCTTTAATAGCTCATATAATGGCTTGGCAATTTTACTATAATTGCTGATGAATCTCCGATAATATCCGCTTAAATCCAAGAATGCCTTTAACTGACTGGTATACTTGGTTGTAGGTATTGTTTCACGGCTTCTACCTTTTTTGGATCAGGCTTCAACCCTTCCTCGCTGAGTACATGTCCCAAAAATGTAACCTCTTTACGCAGAAATTCGCATTTATCTACCTGTAATCGGAGGTTGTACTTTCTCAATCTTTCAAATACCTCCTCTAACCTGACATTATGTTCTTCTGATGACGATCCCAAAAATCCAAATAAATGAACACTTTCTCACCTTGCAGTCCTGTTAGCACAGAGTTCATCAATTTTTGGAAGGTATTCGGTGCCGTCTTTAATCCCATAGGCATCCTTTTGAATTCATAATGTCCATAAGAAGTGCTAAACGCTGTCTTTTCCCGATCTTTTTCGTCCAATAAAACCTGATAATATCCTTTCACTAAGTCCAGTGTCGAGAAATATTTGCCTTGCCTAGCCCATCTAGTATTTCATCTATCCTAGGTAAAGGGAATACATTATTTACTGTCAGATCATTAAGCTTTCTGTAGTCTATTACCACACGCCATTTCTGTTTACCGCTTGCATCCATTTTCTTCGGAATTATCAGTACCGGCGAATTCCATGCACTATCACTAGCTACTACTATGTCATCTTGTAGTAGTTTATCTATTTCGGCTTGCAAAAATTTCTTTTGCGCCTCCGGTATTCGGTATGGCCTCAACCGAACTATCTTTCCTTCTGCCTCCGGAACGAGTTTAATTTCATGCTTGACGGCCTCTGTATAACCTAATCTATCCCCCGGCAAATGGAATATATTGTTATACGCCACACAAATCTCCAATAGGGCTTCCTGCTCTTCTTTGTTCAAATAATCGACCCGGAGATTTTCCTTTAGCTTGCTTAACCGCGATCTGCCCTCCGGTCGCTCCCTTTTAATTTGTCTTACGTAGGGTTCTTTTACTTCTGGCATCTTTCTCAGCTTCTACTATGGGATTTTCTAATTTAACTTCCTCTTCCGTAGTATGTAACATACTTGTGATGCACACATCCGTTTCTCACGGATACCAGTGCCTCTGGCACAAATAGACCTGGTTTTACTTCTTGCTTCGGGATTATCGCCTCTGATTCATCCCTCAGCGTGACTCGTACTCTCACTATTTTTTCCTCGCGCGGGCCTAATACTATCTCATAGCTTTGAGCACTTTCGTCTCCTCCACTATGTCTATCACCATGTTTCACCACTTCTGCATAAGTGTGTCTTACATGGCCTGTTGCAACCATATTTGGTTTGCTCACCTTTGATTTCGCTAACAAACCGGTACCTCCTGCGTTCATTTTAGCACTTTTCCCACCTACTGCCCTTGGAAACTTTCCGTCTCGTTCTACAGTTCCGTTAGTAGGCAGACTAACATTACTTCCTGTCGTAATCCCTACGACATTTCTCCCGTCCCGTCGCACAGTTTCCGTTAGTGACGGACGAGCATGACTTAGTGACGTAACCCTTACGACACCCACAACATTCTTGTAGCCGTCGGTTCGCCTTACCGATTTACAAGAACCACCACAACGCATCTCACGTTGTGTCTGAAATGGCCCTTCTTGCGCGGTTTGCAAGCTAATTCGCTTCCCGCGAATCTCAATAGTCCTCCCACCATAATCTATTATGGCCCTATTTTTTGCCAGGAAATCCCTTCCTAACAAGCTTTCAAATGGCAGTCTACGTCCGTCCCTATCACATAGAACTTTTGCCTTAGTACCAAGCCCTTTTCGGCTTGCAACTCAATTACTAACGGAAGCTTCTGTTTTCACTTATATTGTTGCTAATCCCTTTAATTCTAATTTTTTCACTAGTATCCCTTTTTGCTCCCTTAGGTATACTATCCTTTTTTATTAAGCTGATCTGTGCCCCGCTATCCACTAAGAATTTTATCGGAGTGCCCTTTACATTCTTGCATTGCATCATTATATACTCATTTTTGTTTGTGCAGTCTACTTTATACACTTTCTGGGCCTCGGCGCAATGCGACTGCCTCATTACGCCTCCTATCAGTTTACCGGTTTTCTGTCATTCTTCTTTTGTATCCATGTACTCTCACGGCATTCTCGTGCATAGTGCCCCTTTTTATTGCACCTGAAACATGTGACTTCATTCAATTTTACGCCCGGTATCCTAGATTTGGTAGGGTCTGCGCGTTTTGCTTCCCTAGCATTTTTTGTGATTTCCCTACTCTAACAGCATTTTCCCTTTCCAATTTTAGCACCCTTTTTTCTAATGCGTCATTTGAAACTTGTTAGCTTCAGTTGCTACTTCGACTACTCTGACTCGTCTCTGACTTCGGCAATTTTTAGCTACGTGCCCGAATTTTCCACAATTTAAACAAGTTCCCTCCTTACTTTTTTTTCACTCTCGGAGCCCTGAATGGTTGTCTCGATATCAGCTTTTCCTTCGATATGCTATCGCACTCTCTTCAGTAGCTGCTATCTCTACTGCTTCGGATAGGGTTATGGTCTCTCCCCTAGCCCGTACAATTGTTTTCACTCGGTCATCGTACAACCCTTGAATAAAAACCGCTACTCCTAATTTTAATACAAGAGCTGTGCTGCCTGCCAATTCCATTTCTGCCATAACGCCCCTTATGGCTTCCCTAAACTGATGCAGGGTGTGCATCTATGCGGGAACCCCATTGCGCAATACTCTCCCATGATTCTTGCCTACTAGCAAACATTTTACAGGCATAATAATCTAACGTTCTTTTGCAGCCATAGTTTTCAACCAATATTCCATGAACTGCCGGCCAAGTTGTAGTCAAATCTCTGACGAGCAATTTACTTCTAGCTGTCCCCACTATTGTGGCTTTAACAAATTTTAACAAGATTTCTTGCTGTTCTGGCGCTACCAGCTCAAAAGCACTATCACAGTTGTCCAAAAATTCATTTAACCGTGCCTTATCGCCATCAAAAGAATGAGGAATTAATTTAATGACTTCATTTAAACTAATATACTGCCTCTGAGGTGATGACTGTGCCTCCTGACTACCTGACATTGCTTCGTTAGGCATGCTTGCTGTGCGTATTATCTTACCTGCTGGAACTGACTTCTAAACGGCGTGCGCTGCTCGTTTGGCTGCTGACTGCGGCTGATGACTGCTGGCTGCTGCTCCCCACGCTGCCCTCGGCTGCGTTGCGCTGACTTCGGCTGCGTCGCGGCAGCACTCGGCTGCGTCGCGGCTGTTGTTGTTAACCCTCGTTGACCTCTGCTGCGTTGCGGCTGCTACCCGTCTCGTTGTCTCGTGGATGCTGCTGGCAGTTTTTCTCCGCTGTCGAGTGACCCCTCTCGTGCTCGACCAGTGGATCTTCTTCTTCTTTCTCTCGATGCCTACTTATTGCAGTGACCTCCCTCTGTCGGCTTCGTTCTCCAAGCCGTCAGTCTTACTTTGACTTCAGGCTGAGTTCTACAGAAGTTCCCACACCTATTCCTCAAATTTGTGGCCTATACCTCTGTTGCTATGCTGACCTTTGGCCAAACCTGGCTAACTATGGTCAAGTCATTTCAAACAGTGGCTATCCTGGCCAAACCCCACACTATTGACACCAAAAATAATTGGTATGTTGCGTCTGGTTGGCTATTTTACTTCCGCAAGCGGTTCGGAAGTTGGGAGCTTGAAGTGAGTCTAATATGAAATTAAAAGACTCAACTCAAAGTGGGAAAAATTCTTCAAATAAGGGAACTCAGTGTGGAAAAGGTACTGGAGAAATAATTGAACTGCAACAAATTGAGGTTACAATGTTACAGCTCACGCAGCCCGACTTAATTCATAGAAGGCCCTATGGGAGGTGCACGACTTCAAGGGCTACCATAAAATGCTGATAGTGTCCATGCCTGCTTCAGCATATACTTTTCGCAGAAACCGTCTCCAACGCTTCAAGTGGAGATACGTTCTAATAGAGAAGTACTTTCCCACAGGATTAATTAGTATGACACCCTTCTTGCTATAGTCCATAACCTCCTGACAATGACGGCTATGCCCTACATCAGCATCGAAGACTGCTACTGAGAGTTGAACCACTGACGGCGACTACTGTGCCCTGCAGTAGTCTGTCTCTCCGCCCTACTCTCTGCTGCTGCTGTTGCTGCTGCTCCAATTCCGTTACTGCTCCGCCCTACTCTCTCTCTTCGGTTGCCCAGCCACCTCTTTTTATATCGTCCGGTGACGACATTACTTGTGTCCTCTCAACCTTCCAGAAAATTCTGTAGCGTCGGTCACACATCCTTCATTCTTGCATCAGCCCTGGTTGTCCTGGAATTTTTCAGAGTCTCCCGTCACGTAGCGGCTGGGTCTGGCCGTGTTATCAAGCTCTCCCGTAGCACTTATCTCCCCTCGCTCGACCTTCTGGCTTTCTCTGCAACATCCCACGCGCCTCTGAACACGTAAACCCTACACTGTATTGCACAACCTGTCGCACCTAAGTACTTCCGCGATTATTTCGCGACAGTGGTGTGCTAGGCCATGGGCAGCCATTTGCATAATGTGGTAGTGTAGAACTTTTGCAACTTCAATATGACTTCTAAATTTGTATGACAGGGTTTGGTCTGGTCTGATCGCGTTTTACTACTTGCAATCTAAAGACTGGGTGAAGAATTTCTGATAGCCATTGATTGTTTTGGGCTTGTAAATATTTTCAAGATTATAGTGAACTTTGAATTTAAAACAATAGCAGTGACTTTCATTATAATGTGTACCTAACCTTTCCTTGCTTCGGGTCTAAACCAAGCTAGGTGATGGCCAAGATAAATGAGATACAATCAATAATCCAGTGGCTTAAATACAACACGGTTGGAGTTAAGGTGATCAGCTGTTATTACAACCCCGATAATCAGTTTGATCCCTTACATTCCAACACAGTATTTAGCATTAACTTGTACAGACACTTTTCCGCAGTACAACACTCCCATTCGCAAGCACAGTCTATACAGCACTGTAGCCATCTTGCCTACTGCAATAAACATCTCTAGTGGCCTGTATCAATAGTCTCCCCAATATTGTTTTTCTGCCTTGTTACAGTAGTCATAAGTTAGAAGAGTTGAAGCAAAATGTACATGGATTGGAAGGAGAGTTTGACATACTGGTATGGACATTAACAGTTGTGAATATAACAGGAAGATACAGTATAGGCGGTTAAGCAGTTGTGGAAGGACTCTAAACAAAAACGAATGAGGTGGCAGATATTAAGACATACATAAGGGAACAATTGGATAATTGAAACAAAGAAACTGCCGCGAGGAACTGAAAATAAAATAGGATAGGGAAAAATGAACAGATACCCGTCACTTACCACAGATGAAGGCAGGAGGGCGACACGAACACGTAAAAACAGAAAAACATAAACAAATTGCACAATATTGTGACATGAGTCTTAATCATGTAGGAGGCGAGACATATGGCAGGGGGGAAAGATGTGGTCACATCCCAACCCCCCATTCATGTGTTCGTCTCACCCTCCTGCCTTCACTGTGGTAAGTGACAGGTATCTGTTTATTTTTCCCTATCCTATCTTATTGACATACATAAGGGGTAACATTAAAGAACAGATTCTTTAAACATCAGAGTCTTGTACCCATAACTAATAGTAATCAAGTGTTTGAATTTTATGATGATACTTGGAACTTGCACCAGGAGATTTTATTGATAATTTTGAGAGGCCACTGTATTTTAATGTATTACCAGACTCGAAAAATATCACTTGTATATAAACACTTGAAAGTCTTATGCCAGAACATTTGGAGATAATAAAGAAGGGGTTTCAAGTAGAGTTGAAAATTATAGGCCAATCATTTTGACATCAGTGGTAGGTATACTAATCACTCTACAAATTTCAACTTTAAACTCTTTCAACAATAAATTATTCATCATTTATCTTGGTAACTTGTTCAAATTCTTGTACAGCTTCCCTAAAAAAGAGAATCTTCCTACACCCTTGTGCCTGAAATCGAGTGCCAGCTTGTGGTCATGGTCATCTTTCCCCTTCCATGCATTACTTGTGAAGAATGACTTAATTCAACTATGGATGTAATGAATGTAGAAAGGGAGTCAGAATTATTATGACACTTGGATGCACAGGAATTGTATACTGATCAATATTATGATCATGACCATAGGAGAGAGAGCAGAAGTCTTCCAAGCAGGGATGATGTGTCAAGAGATGGGAAGGGGTTACTGTTGGCATTAAATTAGGTTGTTTATTGACTTTTGGGGTTTGTCCAATGTTGGGGTTGGCTGCTATGCACCAACTGCTCATGCGACTGTTGTCATTGTGTAAACATATGGCAGCTACTGATGGAATAAAAAAATATATATGGATGGTAGTAAAGAAATGATTTTGTGTTAATATCAAAGTATGTAATTAAACAATTATGTATCAATCACGGACATTAATCAATTAAACCTGGAAATAAACAATTTTGTAAACATATTCTTTTTTTGTACTTAAATGTTAATTGTAAAATGCGAATGAATGTCGGAACAAAGGTTGAATGGAATGATTGATTGTGTATTGTGATTTTGTAGATTTTAGTTGGTACTTTAATCAATTAATAAGATTTGTATGGTCTATCAGCCTTAAGAAATTCATAAAGGCTTCACTCAATTTTAATCGTGTAAAATTTCCAGAACCCTGGGAAGGGATTGTTACAGCCCTCTGATCCAGGTTCAAATTAATTTCAATCTTATAAATTAACCCTCTACAGGCCGGGTCATTATTTATAACTTATAGGCCATGTGCGGTCATGGTGACCGCGCTAATTTATTGCTGCATTAAAAGACAATTTGAGAATACTTTTTTATTTTATAAACCAAAAACAAA
Source organism: Vandiemenella viatica (assembly GCA_031002005.1). Classification (NCBI taxonomy): domain Eukaryota; kingdom Metazoa; phylum Arthropoda; class Insecta; order Orthoptera; family Morabidae; genus Vandiemenella; species Vandiemenella viatica. Next base: position 223,087,041 of record JARYHS010009186.1, on the reverse strand, counting down.
GAGAAGGAATTATTCGCAAATCGGTTTCAGTATACATCTGCAATAAAGATGTTATTGAATAAAGCAACATACTTGTTTTGAACATTTTTTAAGCAATTTCCTAATTGAAGTGCCTTTATACATAATAAATTCATGAAATAAAAAAGGTGTTGACTAGTCCAAATTAATTCGGCACTGTTTACACATTGTTTGGCTACATTCTGCGCATATAGGTTTCCGACACATAAAACAAGCATGTAAAAGTTTTTCTCTTTTTTTTAGGGTCACACGTATAACATGTTTTCCTTTTTTCCAATTTTTCTTCACCTTGGGGTTTCTCTTCTGGAACTTTGAGGATTCTGCGAATAACCTCAGGTAGTTCTAGTGGTATGTGGTGATTGTATGCACGACGCATCATATTTGATCGTGCAAGCTGTCCAGCAAGTTGTTTTAGGAAATCAAACCTCCGTATTTTTTGCTCATGAACTGTATTGTAAATGATGAAGGCGTTTGAGCCACCAATGTCAAGCAGTCGATAGAAAATCGCCATTGGCCATCGTCGAGTTCTTCTTGCCGTGTTATAACTGGCGCAACGCTGATCCAGTAAGTCCACACCAAACTTGTTGGCATTATAGTACATAATTATATCCGGTTTCTTTGTTGTACTATCTACAGTACCATCATGGTGCATACTCGAAATGAGAATCACTGCTTTAGATTTTTTCGGTACATATGACACCAACGTTAGATCATCACAGAAACCAAACAAGGAAGAGCCAACTGGACGTGTTGGTGACGCTTTGAATGCTGCTAGTATTTCTTTTTGGTTTTTCTTTATTATTCCCACGTATGTTAGACCTTTTCTTTGAAGTTCCTGTACTAATTCTATTGACATGAACCAATTGTCGGCTGTTATGTTTCTGTTACTCCCTTTGATATGTTCAGCAAGTATCAAAACGGCCTGACTTGGTTTCTTGAATATTTTATATTCTTCTGGCAAATACTTTCCGTCTGAGTCTTTTACAACGTATATATAGGCATTATGTAAGTATCCTGTTTCATGAGGCACAAAATTTTTACACCATACTTGGCTGGTTTCTTTGGCATAAACATTTTGAATTTGCAACGGCCACGAAATGCTACTAACATTTCTTCAACACACGCTGATGTGCCGATACAGTAAATACTCCTTGAATTTGTAATAAAAGCATCAAAAACCTCCGTTATGGGAGCTGCAGGGTCTGTTTTGCGCCTTTCGTCTCTTGTTATGTGGTCGTCGAAGCGTAAGGCTAGCAGCAAGGTTTTCAGTCTATTTTTAGAAATAATTGACCTGTATATGTCTCTACCAGTCCCATTGGAGCTGTACCAGTTCGTGAAGTCTTCATGATTTTCTTTGAAAATTGCGGAGTAATATAGCATACCAAACAATGCTCTCAACTCTACAACATCTACATCGTAACAATTACTTTTGTCTTCATACTGGCATTTATATTTTTGTAAATGCTGATTTGTAGATGCGATGATTTTGTTCAGAGTGTTTTCATCAAATAAAAAATTCCAAATATCTTCTGCACTCGATTCGCTATTTATTTGGTCTCTATATTCACGACGAATACCGGGTGTTTCGGAGACTATGTTGTGCAACCGTCTTCTACTACGAGTCATACGCGGACAGCCATGCCAAAGAAAATTATTTTTACTACAATAAGTTTTACCTCTTCGACTAATTTCATCTGTCCTCCCCTGGAAGTTTGTTGTAGGCTCTTCTTCATCTGAAGTTGAATCTGAATCTGCCTGTTGTTCAGATTATGAATCATGAGATTCTTGAAGTACGTGATTCTCTGGAATATCAGCTACTTCTGTGTCACTCCAGGCATCATCAGGATCACGCCCATCTTCAGGAATCCAGTCTTCTTCAAGCCACTTTCTGATCTGTTCACAATTATTCACATTCATTTCTGTTTGGGTAAAATGACAACTAAGCACACAACAGGCCAGGTGCGGTCACGCTGACTGAAAACCGAGCGACACAACAAGCCAGGTGCGGTCACGGTGACCGAAAACTGAGCAGAAACGAAATAACTGAACAATGAGCATGCGCACAGCTGCAACAATTGGACTGGTAGCAATAATAGACAGAATTAGGAAGGTAGGGGGAGGGTCGAAGGCGTCAAGCTACATTGTGAACTGGAATGAACCGATAGAAAACTGCATCGGTCACAGAGACCGCACCTGGCCTGTAGAGGGTTAAGTATATTGATGTTTGAGAGAGAGATAAACCTCGATTAATTGTAAATTTCTATATTTGAATGAATATTGTTTTATGGATGGAAATTGTTTAGATGAAGTATAACATGCTGGAAACCAGTATAATGTTCTAAATGTCAATTAAAAGACTTATTATGGATGCTCTGTAAGCATAGTGTTTTAAGCATGATTTTCATATATATGGAATTGTTTCAATTTGTTGGTTTTGTATTAAAGTGTCTATGGATAGTCCATATATAAAATTATTTCTTCATGAATATATGTAACTTTGTGTAGGTTCTGAATGTTTTATTCTGATTGTTTAGAGTAATCATTAGTGATGCAGAAGTGGTGAGTGGTGATTCTCTTGTTTTCTTGGTAATTCAGCACTGCCTACTTAAGACAGGGAGGTGGCAGAGTTTGATGAAGTTTGCTTGAAAGGATGCTAACAGGGCACTGTATCTGTGGTAATAGTAATGTGCTTTAGAATCTTTGCAAGTATCTGCCATATCTGTATGTATGCTTATCAGTATTTTGGCAGCATAAAAAAGAAATTGAATTTTATATTGACAACCTTGTTATTTCATCATAGGAATGGTCATACTTTGATGAAAGTTTAAATCACTTGGCAATTTGACTAAAAAAACCTGTAAATATAAAGATGCTGGTTTGAATCCCCTTTCAGGCATCCAGATTTGGGCTTTCCATGGTTTCTCTAAATCATTCCAGGTGAATGTCAGGATGCTTCCTTTAAAACTCCATGTCCGAATTCCTTCCTGTTCCTTGTCCCCTACCCTTTCCCTCCTATAAAGACCTCAATGAGGTGTACCTGTAAAGCCATAGCAAAAAAAAAAAGAGCTGATATATGGAGAATTTTTTTTTGTTGAAATAAAAGAAAAACACAAGTACTCAATATTTATGACAGTGTATCAATCCTAAATTCCAGTTTAATTAAAACTTCCACTAATGTTGCTACTTCACCAAAGTTTATACATTACAGTTTATTTGCTTTTTAGGTATGTATTTTATTGACAACTCTGATTCATGTTCACTGTATATGAGTTACTAGGTTATTTAAAGTGGACATCAGACTTAAGATATGTTACCTAAATGAGTGTTCTGGCAGTAGCTGCTTCGCTATTTAATAATCTGGACTCTGTAATAAGTACTCTAGCCACAACGAACACGATGATTAATGATTACATTATGATTGTTTGGCCAGCCTGAATCAAGAACATTTTGATGCTTATAAGAAGTTGCTGCTGCAATGGATTATTTCACTCCCTTTAAACTAAATATAAATTATTCAAATTTTGCAGAATGTACCTTTACGGCAGTGATGTCAAAGATACAACACGCGGAAGTTTTAAAATGCACACACTACATTTATAAGTAATTTCAAGGGCAGCGCGTGCCTAGACAAGCGAGAGAGAGAGATACAGTAACGCCATCTCTTAGCAACAAGCGGAATCTTCCACGCGCTTCGAGTCTAGACTAGAACCTTCCTTACCGATATAAAAGGAGTGCGTCGGCGTGACATGAGTCAGTTGAGTCGATTGTGAAGGTATTGTGCATTTGTTTGTGTCGTGCGCGTGCGATATCCATAATTGTTGTGTCGAGTTTCATAATTGTTACGATTTTGGCATAATGTCACAAAAACGTAAAGTTGATAGTGAGTGCAGAGTTTTTCAGTCTAAATGGGAAATTGCATATTTTTTCATAGAATGGAAAGGTAAACCACTGTGTTTGATTTGCAATCAAAAAGTTGCTGTTTGTAAGGAGTTTAACTTTAAGAGACACTATGATATGAATCATAAATCAAAATTCTATTGTTACACTGAAAAAATAAGAATGGACCCATTGTCATCTTTAAAATCTAAACTTCAAGATCAACAATCGATGTTTACTAAAGCTAACACTGAGAGCAAAGATGCCCTGAAATCAAGTTTTATTATTGCATTAGAAGTCGCGAAGAGATCAAAACCTTTCACTGATGGTGTTTTTATTAAACACTGTATGTTGATAGTTACCGATGTTTCATTTCCATCTGAAAAGTCAATAATTCGAAATATTTCGCTGTCAAGAAACACTGTTGCTTCAAGACTAAATGATTTATCTCAAAATTTGGTTCTTCAATTGAAGGATAAAATTAAGGAATTTACAAACTTTTCATTGCTGTTTTTATACGAGGTATTAACAGTAACTTTGAAATAACTGAAGAACTACTAAAGTACATTCCATTGACAGGTACTAAATAGCAAATGATATTTATTCTGCAATTGAGCATTTGATAGCAGAATATGAACTCGACTGGAATATACTTACAACTACGGATGGCGCTCCTGCCATGGCTGGCAAACATTCGGGCGTTGTAACTAAATTAAAACAGAAAACATCAGGAATTTTGTGGAATTTCACTGTATAATTCATCAGGAATCATTGGCATCCAAACATTTAAAAATGGACCATGTCATGCAACCTATAATTAAAATAGTAAATTTTGTAAGGAGCAGAGTACTAAACCACTGACAGTTCAGGCAGTTTTTACAAGATTTGAACGAAAAGTTTTCTGATGTCCCTTATTTCACCAAAGTTCATTGGCTCAGTCGAAGAGTAGTTTTAGAAAGATTTTTTGCATTACGTGATCCTATCCAAGCTTTCATATTGGAAAACGGCAACCCAATTTATTATGAAAATGACTGGTGGTTGATTGTGCCTTTTTGGTAGAAATGACTTGACTGATCTGAATGTAAAGTTACAGGGTAAAAATCTGACTGTCACTCAAATGTATTCATGTATTCAAGCATTTGAAACAGAGTTGAGGCTGTGGGAAAATCAGGTAAAAATCAAACTTTGGATCATTTCCCTCATTTAAAATCATTTGGCACAGTGAACCAAAAAAATTGGATCAATATTCTCAACTTCTGCAAAATCTGATCACGGAATTCAACAATCGTTTTGAAGACTTTTAGAAAATGAATGAAATGGAATTTTCAACAATCCATTCAATTTTGAAGCTTCACAGGCACCAGTTCATTTGCAAATGGAGTTGATAGATCTTCAATCGGACAGTATTTTGAAAGAAAAATTTAAAGAGGTTAATGCTCTTACATTTTATACACAATATTTCAATAGTTTGGATAACTACCCGGAATTAAAAAAGCATGCAGCACTCATTCTGAACATGTTTGGTAGCACCTATTGATGTGAGCAGATGTTTTCTGTCATGAAAATAAATAAGAATAAACATCGCACAAGACTTATGAATGAACATCTCCAATCAATTCTTAAAATAATTACAACAAATATGATACCTGACATCAATGAGTTGTCAAAAATGAGAAATCATGTATCTGGATCCTTGAGCTCAAAATAATTACCCTCTTTTATAACTTTGATATGATTTTTAACAACTGTATATTATATACTATACAATTAAAATAAGATAGGATAGGGAAAATAAACAGTTACCCGTCACTTACCACAGATGAAGGCAGGAGGGCGAAACACGTAAAAACACAAAAACAAACGAATTGCACAATATTTCGACTTTAGTCTTAGTCATGTGGCGGGCTCGGATGTGACCACATTTTCCCCCTGCCATATATCTCGCCTCCCACATGACTAAGACTAAAGTCGAAATATTGTACGATTCATTTGTTTTTGTGTTTTTACGTGTTTTGCCCTCCTGCCTTCATCTGTGGTAAGTGACGGGTAACTGTTTATTTTCCCTATCCTATCTTATTTTCAGTGCCTCTCGGCATTTTCTTTGTTTCCTTTATCCAATACTATACAATTAAATAAATAAAATGTTATAATAATTAAGTACTTTTTTTTTTTTTAAATCTGGCCTGCCTACACATTCTAAATTTAATATACGGCCCTCTGCAAAATTGAGTTTGACACCTATGCTTTAGGGTAAATTAAAAGTTGAGTTTTTATTTCTGCCAGTTCAAATCTAGCAACCTAGAACTTTGAAATTATTACACAATTGTGTGTATTTAATTGTTCATATTTAACTGTTTACTAGCTGGTACCCACGACTTTGTTTGTGATTGTCATGTATTTGTAAGATTTTTATGTTTTTGCGTGTAACCTTAATATTTCCAGGATAAAAAGTAAGTTATGTAACTCCTTGCCGAAACAGCAACCCGCGAGTGAAATTAAAATCAGTTAACACATTTCTTCTTCTCGTGTCGATGATAGCATCAAATATGACATAGTTTTTCTACCAATGCAATGGATTTGTCAGTATGTGATTGGAGGTCCGTTTGGGATACATTCATTCAAATTTGTGGACAAGATGGCGGATGTACCATAGTTTCTCTCTCCCTGCACAAACATGTGGTATCTGGCTGTTCTTCCAGGTATCCCCATGCGGCAAGAGTATCTTTTGAATCGTCAACTCCAACTCTAAGCCTTTTTAGTGACTTTTGAACTTACGAGCATCTGTTTCAATTAATTCCCTAGCGATCATCTGATAGTCCTGTAACCTGCGACTGTGATAATTTTATTTTAAAAATCATATAATTCAGGAAAGTTCTCAATGACTCAGAATACCATGAGTTGCACTCAGAATCTCCATGCCTTTCAATAGTCAAGAGAACGCCCTGCTTGGAGGTCTGCGCCTCTTCACTGCACCCTTTGAGGCTTTGAAGAGATGGGGCACAGACCTCAAAGGGCCACGCCACTTCCCCACCACCTCTGTGTGAATTGCGCCATTTGTTAACATAGGAGCGACTTCAAAATGAGCCGCATCTGCGCCACATCTCCACCCGACGTCGGTGCCATGTCTCTTCTGTGTGAATTTAGCCTAAGCTTTGCCACGCTTAGTGGCAACTTCCCAGCTTAGTATCCAGGGGCGATGCCAGCTAATATCTCCACTTTCCCCACAGGCGATGGTCTGAGGCAACCTGTGATGAACTGGCTTATGTTGCGGAGCACAACATCTACTGTCTTAGCAGAACTTGATTTTCGCCACACAGGACATCCATACTCTGCTGCAGAGTAGCTTAATGCCAAGGCAGAGGTGCGGATGACGCTTAGGTTAACTCTACAGCTCAATCTGATCAACTTTCTTAAGATATTGTTAGATGATGATACTTTCATCTTGATGTTGCAGCTATGGCTTTTAAAAGTGAGACCTCTGTCAAGAGTTATGCTGAGGCGTTTTTGGTTTATACTGTGCAGCAGAGTCGATCCATTCCAGGTCACATTGTTCCGTCCTGTTGTGCAACAGAGAGCTGAGCTGAAAAGACTCCAAAACTGAAACGAGTGGGTATCGATTTTTACAATTCGGGAACTCGGGATAGGAAGAGTTCAGGAGAAATAAATTGAAGAACACAAGAGGTTATGATGAACACACTTGTGACTCACGAAGCCGACAAACTCTCACTGAGAATACTCAGAAATTATGAGAGATACCTATTACAAGGGGTACTGCCTCAGCATTAACATTTCGACAACGTCTTCAATAGTCGTGTCGGTCCACCCAAAACGTCGGTGAAAGAAGTTTACCCACCACAGGCACTCCAGAAAGGCCTGATAGGAAAATACCTCTCCGTCTGAATCAACTAATAGCAGTTCCCTCTGCCAAAGATCCATAAAACTTGAAGAGCCTAACAGTAACAACGGCGACTACAGTAGCAGAATACACGTTGTCTTCTCCGCTGCGCTGTTTGCTTGCTGGCTCACTCGCTGACTCTCGAAGACCGAAGACCTCTGAGAAGTAGTCCGGAGAATGCCCCCTCCCACTGAGGCGGGCTCTTTTTATAGCCGCGCGCGTGACGCACTCCGCTGCCCCGCGCGTCCTTCCAGAAGCTTACGCCCGTATTTCGTCACCCACGCGCCACGCAGCTCTCTTTCTGATGCAACCACACGTTCACTGTTGGCTTTCCTTGCTACCTATTGCACCATATTAACACTTGGCGTTACTAACACTCAGACGTTACTTTTATTACTTCGTAACACCTCCCCCCCTTGGGGAAAATTTTGCAATCTCTCTTGAGAGTGCAAAATTTTTAAGTTCTATGTCGGCTATGTGAGTCTCCTTTTTATTACTTTCTCATCACAAACTACAATGGTTCACATTTTTACTTCATTACTTATCCTCTAACTTGTCTTTCATTATTTACCAAAATTTCTTTTACTTATAATACCCTGAAAGAGAAAACTTCAATTATAATACATCATTTTCTTTATAATAAGTATTTCTTCTACAACACATTATTTTTCTTAATCTTAAAAATCTTCTTTTTCAATGCTCTAATTATTTTCTTTTACATTACCTTCTTTTTCTAATTTGAGAATTTTTCTCTCAGCTTACTACTTTTTATTTCTTACAATATCTTTTTCTTCTTACTTCAATACTTTCTCATAGTATGTTATTTTTGTTAACTTTAAAAGTCTTTTTATCACTACCTTTTTCTCCTTAAAACTTTTCTTTAGTACTACACTCTCTTATAAAGTGAAGCCTATTTTAAAAATACATCATTCTTATAATTTTTTACAAATTCTTTTCATGTAACAGAATACAATCTTATATCTCTACAAACATAATCACTGTGACCATATCAGTTCGTCTTAGCGCTTATCCGCTTTATAGTAAAACATTACTGGTGCACTTGGTTCATACTTAACACTCTTTTCCGGTGTTAGTATTCGCTCACTAAGCACCGCACCTTCTGCTTCAGTCACATACCTATTCCTCACAGGACCAAAAGTAATCTGCTCACTTTCGTCACTGTTCATTTCAGCAGGATGATACCTAACTATACCAGTGTCAGGGTACTGGTTTACAATTTTATTCTTTACACATATTCTGGGGCAGCAGTCATCACCCATTGTTTTACGGAAGAATTTAAAACAATCCTTACAACATTTGCAATATCTGCATATGCAGCATACTACTATTATCATAACTATTCCTGCTCCAAAATAACTCCATATGGGTATCGAATCCAATGAAAACATATTGAACACAGTCCTTTGCTGGTACGCTATTGCGTCCTCTAGCTCGTCTAACTTATGTCCCGCGGCTTTAAGGTCATCTAACTGACGGACCACTGGTTCGATTGGCAAATAAAGAGGGATTTCGGTTATATTTTTCTTTTTCTTGTCTATTAGACAGCAATCTACCTCCATATTTAAGTTTGGGACTATATCATTAATCAGTGCCATCGATCTAATGATATGTTCGGATTGAATTAGTACTTGTGCACCGTAACCCTTGCATTTACTCAGAAACTTAAGTTTCCCTGTACCATTAATTACTACATCTGTGGGCTTACTGTCATTACATAATACTGTGAGCCCTTCTCCCTTTGGTGCTACAAATAACCATTCATTTCCTCTAATCTGTGTCCATACGCTTTCATTCAATACAATAAATTTTTGAATACAATCATCGGGGATTTTGACTATAGGTTGAAGCATTCTAGCTTCGCAAACTTCATGGTCATAAGTTGAAAGCAGCACAAATGTTTGTTTACACACACTATGAATAGCCTCCAGCTTTTTACACTCCAATTGATCACCATTTATTTTAACATATCGCCTTTTGGCGTTATCCATTAACAAGAATTCTTTTTCCGGAGCTATATATGTAAACAACCGTTTCTGGTGGCTTACCTCAACTGGTAGAGGCCATAATTTATAAATATTATAAGTTTCACTGTCCACTAGTGGAATATTCAGCACATAACTTAGAATGTTTCCCGAGATGAAGACATCCAGGTCGACCACCTTCAGTAACTGATACCCTCCGGCTTCCGTCAGTTTTATTGGCAATCTTTTGTCTTTAATCTCGTCTTTTATTAGCTCTAGGTATTTAACAACTTGTTCTGGACTAACCAAATGAGGTTGAAGAATGCCTTTTTGTGCATTTACTATGGCAGTAATGATTACATCATATTCCTTCTCTAATTCACTGAAGATTGTTGTCAACTGTATTAACTGTTCATTCAACGTTACCCATATACCGAGTCTATTTATTCTCTTATCCGTACTAGTTTCATATTGATGTATGTGTTCATTTAGTTTGAGTATTCCGGATGTAATTACCCGTTCATTTCTCTCTATTGAATCGACAGTATGATTGAAACTAGTCAACGTTGCCCTTACAATAGTGACTTGCTCTTTTGACAACTTCAATAATTCCTTCTGTTCCTGCTCTAATAGATTTATTTTTGATTTGAAATATGATGCATCATCTTCATCTAACGTCCCAAACAAGACTTTACTTATTTCTCCAACAAAATTTAGGATTCCTCTCTTTCGTCTACTCTGCTCATGTTTAGCTAGCTGCCCAATTAGGCGTTGAGAGGTTTCTATCCTACTTATATAATAATCTACCGCCCGCTTCATAGTTTTACATTCTGCAACACTTGTGTTTATTTCTTTAAGCCTTTGCTGACAATAGTCTACTGCTTTCAACGCTGCATCATGCGTAGCTTCAAACTTATGTTTTAAGTCATCTAAATTAAAATAACTCACTACTTTCCAAGTGACCGTATACAAACTCACTGTTCCCTTATGATCGTAGTATAGACCTGGTGATGACCGAAACTTCGTTATTTCTAAATCCTGCTGTTCCATTGCCGATGTACCACCTATCATCAAGACGATCACTGCTATCATCCAAGCTGTTGCCATCTTTCCTGCAATTCAGAAGAATTCTTTTAGCCTATTGGCATGTACTTTTGTAAATTTATTTCTCTTTAATTCTATCACAACGTTTGGTCCCTTAGTTTCCACTACCGTATAAGGGCCTCTCCATTGACTGTCCAACTTCTTTGAACGACCCCTTCGTACACTCTCATCATGCAATAATACTTTATCCCCTGGCTTAAAGACTACCGGTTTTTGCGTTCTGTCATAGTTTTCTTTACTTTTCTCTTTTGCTTGTGCTGTCGCTTCTCGCGCACACTGATGCATAGCCCGTAACCTTTCCTTTAGTTCAATTACATAGTCATCATAGTTATATACTACTTCCTCCGGTTTCTTTTGTAATATTCCCGGTAAATTACATATTCGACCAAAGAATAATTCATGCGGCGTATATCCTGTGGCACTATGCGGTGTTGTATTGAAAACAAATACTGCATACGGGATCCAGGTATCCCAATTGGTTTGCTCCCTATTTACGTAATGACGAAGCATTTCCGTTAGTGTACGGTGCGTTCGTTCCAAAGCCCCATTACTTTGTGGGTGATAACTAGTGGTGTGGATTTTCTCTATTCGTAATAATCTACACACTCGCTTCATTACGTCGCCCACAAGATTACTACCCAAATCGCTTAGCAAAATTGACGGTATACCAAATCTCAGAATTATTCTCTCCACTAACACTCTTGCTACCGTATTAGCATCTTGCTGTTCTATGGGTTCAGCCACTAAGAACTTCGTCAGAGCATCTTGAAATGTAAGTATGTACTTATTTCCATTTTCTGTCTGTGGTAGTGGGCCTACGATATCTATATCGCATCTTTCAAACACATGCTCAGGTGTCCTTGTAATTTCCATTGGCATTTTCGTTTTGATCTGGGTAATCTTATTCTTCTGACAACTTTCGCATTGACGGATATACTTCTCAATATCGGCCTTCATTCCTTCCCAACTACAGTATTTCTTAATTCTCGCATAGGTCCTACCTATGCCCTGATGCATACCTAGCGGGGTTTCATGATATTGCTTTAGGATCTTCATCTTCTCTTCCTGTGTAAGTCCTACCTCTTCTTCCTTATCAGCTGATACACTCTCAGCTGTCTCTACATTATCATTTTCCTCCGCTTCCTGTACGGTTCTTATTCGCGAAAGAGCATCTGCTACTTGATTTCTCTTTCCGCTCTTGTATACGATTTCGTAATCGTACTCTTCAAGCTTTAAGCGGAACTTCATTAGTCTAGACGACGGATCCGTAATGCTGTTTACCCACATCAACGGTTTATGGTCAGTGCATACCGTAAATTTCCTACCGAATAAATATGGCCTAAATTGCTTTACTGCCCAACAAATGGCCAACATTTCCCGCTCTATCGTACTGTAATTCTTCTCTGCCTTATTCAAGGTTCTAGACACGTACGCTACAGGCAAATCCTTGCCAATTTCGCCTTGACTTAACACGGCGCCAATTGCGTCTTGACTTGCGTCTGAGGTTACAATAAATCGTTTTGTAAAGTCAGGATACTGTAATATGGGAGGATTCAACAATTTTTCTTTAATTGTCGAAACGCCTCTTCCTGCTTTGTTCCCCATGTATATGCGACTCCTTTCTTTAACAGCTCATACAATGGCTTAGCAATTTTACTGTAATTGCTTATGAATCGCCTATAGTACCCACTTAAGCCCAAGAATGCCTTCAACTGGGTAGTATTAGTTGGTTGGGGGTAACGTTCTACGGCTTCTACCTTTTTCTGATCGGGTTTCAACCCCTCCTCCGTAAGTACATGTCCCAAAAATGTAACCTCCTTGCGCAAAAACTCACACTTATCTACTTGTAGTTTGAGATTATACTTTCGCAATCTTTCAAAGACATCCTCTAGCCTAGCATTATGCTCCTCAAGCGTTGGCCCAAAAATTATGACGTCATCTAGGTAGATGAATACTTTCTCACCCTGTAGTCCTGTCAATACAGAATTCATCAATTTTTGGAAGGTATTTGGTGCCGTCTTTAATCCCATTGGCATTCTTTTGAATTCATAATGTCCATAGGGAGTGCTAAAAGCCGTCTTTTCCTGATCTTTTTCGTCTATCAGCACCTGATAATACCCCTTAGCTAGGTCGAGGGTTGTGAAATACTTCGCTTTACCTAGTCCGTCTAGTATTTCATCGATCCTTGGTAACGGAAATACATTATTTACCGTCAGATCATTTAATCGCCTATAATCGATTACTACGCGCCACTTTTGCTTGCCACTTGCATCCATTTTCTTTGGGATAATTAATACAGGCGAATTCCACGCACTATCACTTGGTATTACAATATCATCTTCTAATAATTTTTCTATTTCGGCTTGCAAAATTTCCTTCTGCGCCTCGGGTATCCGGTAGGGCCTCAACCGAACTATTTTTCCTTCCGCCTCGGGAAGAAGCTTGATTTCATGCTTGACAGCCTCAGTATAACCCAAGTGATCTCCTGGTAAATGAAATACATCGTTATACGCTGCGCATATACCTAATAAAGCCTCTTTTTCCTCTTTGTTTAAATGTTCTACGCGGAGATTTTCTTTCAATTTACTTAACCGCGACTTTACCTCTGGTCGCTCTTTTCTAATACGTCTTACGTATGCTTTTTCAAATTCGGGCACTTCTTCAGCTGTTATAAGGGGATTCTTTATTTTAACTTTCTTTTCTGTAGTATTAAGCATACTTGTAATACACATTCCATTTCTTACTGATACTAGCGCTTCGGGCACATATAATCCTGGCTGTAACTCTTGCTTCGGGATGATCGCTTCTGATGCATTCCTTAAGGTAATCCTTACCTTTACAATCTTTTCTTCGCGCGGGCCTACTGTTACCTCATAGTGTTGAGCACCCCTGGCTCCTCCACTACGGTTACCACCACGTTGCACCACTTCTGCGTAAGTGGGCTTCTCACGGCCTCTCGCAACCATATTTGGTTTGCTTGCCGTTAATTGCGCAACTCCCGTTGCCAACGAATCGATGCGTCTCGCTTTCGATTCAACATACCGCCTTTCTACGGGGCTTACCGTCTTCGAGCAGACTCGGCTGCTCTCGGATACCTTCCGTCTCGTCGCACAATTCCGTTAGTGGACGGACAATCTCGCCTTTTCACGGGGCCTACCGTCTTCGAGTCACCCAGTGCCCTCGGAATCCTTCCGTCACGTCTCACAATTCCTTTAGTGGACGGACAAACACCATTTCGCGTCGTAATCCCTACGACATTTCTCGAGGCAGCGCCTACTGTCCTCGGGAAATTCCCGTTCCATCCCGCAGGTCCGTTAGCGGGCGGACACATACCACGCATCGCATTCTCTGCGATACGCTTCTTCCCATCCCGTCTCGCAGGTCCGTTAGCAAGCGGGCATACTTCACCTGATGTCGCAATTCCTACGACACCCTTCTTACCGCTTCGCTTCACAAGTCCGTTAGTGAACGAGCGACTTTCATCCGATGTCGCAATCCCTGCAACACCTTGCCTAACGCCACGCCTCACAGTTTCGTTAGTGAGCGTGCGTCTTTCATCCGATGTCGCAATCCCTGCAACACCTACTTTCTTAACACAACGCGTCCCACGTTGCGTCATACACGGCCCTTCTTGCGCGGTATACAATCTAATTCGCCTCCCGCGAATATTCATAACTCTTTTTCCGTAATCTATTACGGCCTTATTTTTCGTTAGAAAATCTCTTCCTAACAAACCCTCGAAAGGCAAATCTATGTTTGCCCCAATTATATGAAACTTCTGTTTCAATATCAAACCCTCCGCGGCTTTCAACTCCAGGACTACCGAAGCTTCAGTTTGTACTATACTATTACTTATCCCCTTAATTCTAATTTTTTCTCTATCATTACTTTTTACTGCCCAGTTTATACAATCTCTTTTTACCAAGCTTATCTGTGCCCCACTGTCGGCCAGGAATCTCATCGGATTACGCCTTGCTTTTTCACATTGCATAGTCACATATTCATTTTTATCTGTGCAGTCTACCTTATACACTTTGTGCGATATGGCGCAATGTGACCGCTCCATTACGCCACCTAACAGTTTACCGATTTTCGATCTTTTTCCTTTCCCGACCATGCATTTTCTCGGCAATCCCGCGCATAATGTCCTTTTCTGTTGCACTTATAGCACGTAATTTCACTTGCATACGGTACCTTTTTCTTAAAGGGTGCTGTTTGAGCCACTTGCCTAGCGCTACTTCTCGTTTCCCGCCGCGTTTCCATCATTCTGACGGCAGTTTTCTTTCTCCATCTTGTCTAACTTAGCAAGCACTGCATTTATCGCCTTTTTGTCCAGCTCATCCTCTTTATTAATTATTCTTACACGCCTTTGCGCCCGACAATCCTTGGCTGTATGCCCAGGACTTTTTGCAATTGAAACAAAATGGGGGGTTTTTTCCTTCTACCTTTGGATTCCTGAAGGAATACCGCGAAACCGGTTTTTCTTTCGCTGAAGCTATCGCACTTTCCTCTGTGGCTGCGATTTCCACAGCTTCAGAAAGGGTTATGGTTTCTCCCCTAGCTCGCACAATAGTTTTTATCCGGTCATCATACAACCCTTGAATAAATACGGCCCTTCCTAGCTTTAAAACTAGAGCTATGCTTCCCATCAGCTCCTCTTCCGTCATTACATTTTTTATTGCTTCTCTGAACTGATGTTGGAGAGCATCTATACGCGAACCCCATTGCGCAATACTCTCCCACGACTCTTGCCTACTAGCAAACATTTTACATGCATAAAAATCAAGAGTCCTCTTACTGCCATAATTTTCTAACAAGATTGCACGAACTGCCGGCCAGGTGGTAGTCAGATCTCTGACAAGAAGTTTACTCCTAGGTGCCCCTACAATTTTAGCCTTCACAAACTTTAATAAAATTTCTTTTTGTTCCGGCACAATTAATTCGAATGCTGAATCTACATTATCCAACCACTCATTTAATCTCGTCTTTTCTCCGTCAAAAGAATCTGGGATCAATTTTATCACTTCATTCAAACTAATGTACTGCCTGTGGGTTGACGACTGCGCGCCCTGACTGCCTGACACTGCTTCGTTAGGCATGCTTACAATTTTGTTTTCTCACCTGCTGAAATCAACTGCTGTGTAGCGATGAGATGTGGCGTTGCTCCCGACGTGACGTCGTTAGCGTGTTGACGCGCGCTGTCCGCTCGACTGCGAAGTTCTGCTGTGCTGGTATCGATCGGCTGCCGGCTGCTGGCGACAGCTGCCCGGTGACGACAGCTACCTGTTGCTGCCCGCCGGTATTGATCCGCTGCTGGCGACGGCTTCCCAGCTGTGTCTATCGATCGGCGTCCCGCGTGGTGTCGCGTGTCGCCCTTCGTTGTCGACCAATAGTTCCTCTTCTGATGACGCCTCGTTGCGCAATCTTACTAGTCAGCTTCGTGCTCAAAGCCGTCAGTCTTTTCCTGACTTCGGGCTGAATACTTTCGAAAACCCTACTCCTATTCCTCGAATTGCGGCCTGTAATCGCTGCAACGTACTGACCTTTGGGCCAAGGTTGGCTAAAACTCTGTCAGTCGTCTCACTGGTTTTGTGGCTTTTCCGGCCAAACACTCGTAGCTTTCCCAGGCCTAACCCCACACCTGACACCAAGAAATGAGGGTCTCTGTTGCGTCCTGTTGTGCAACAGAGAGTTGAGCTGAAAAGACTCCAAAACTGAAACAAGTGGGTATCGATTTTTACAATTCGGGAACTCGGGATAGGAAGAGTTCAGGAGAAATAAATTGAAGAACACAAGAGGTTATGATGAACACACTTGTGACTCACGAAGGCGACAAACTCTCACTGAGAATACTCAGAAATTATGAGAGGTACCTATTACAAGGGGTACTGCCTCAGCATTAACATTTCGACAACGTCTTCAATAGTCGTGTCAGTCCACCCAAAACGTCGGTGAAAGAAGTTTACCCACCACAGGCACTCCAGAAAGGCCTGATAGGAAAATACCTCTCCGTCTGAATCAACTAATAGCAGTTCCCTCTGCCAAAGATCCATAAAACTTGAAGAGCCTAACAGTAACAACGGCGACTACAGTAGCAGAATACACGTTGTCTTCTCCGCTGCGCTGTTTGCTTGCTGGCTCACTCGCTGACTCTCGAAGACTGAAGACCTCTGAGAAGTAGTCCGGAGAATGCCCCCTCCCACTGAGGCGGGCTCTTTTTATAGCCACGCGCGTGACGCACTCCGCTGCCCCGCGCGTCCTTCCAGAACTTACGCCCGTATTTCGTCACCCACGCGCCACGCAGCTCTCTTTCTGATGCAACCACACGTTCACTGTTGGCTTTCCTTGCTACCTATTGCACCATATTAACACTTGCGCGTTACTAACACTCAGACGTTACTTTTATTACTTCGTAACAACATTCAACTTTTGTTTATCACATTTATTGTGCAAGTGGAACGCACAGATATATATAGTTACGAGGAAATAGTAGGAGCTAATTAGCAAATGGATTTACAAATAAAAATGGATAGCGAAATGAACCACCACTTACCTTAGATGATGGTATCATGGGGTGAAATAAGCACAAAACACAGGAAAAACAATGAATATTTCATGAGTTGGCCCTTTGTCAACAGGAGGGAGGGTGGTGTAGGAGACCATTTCACAGAATGAAATTCTATAGCTTTTTTGTTTTGGAGGGCTATAATACAGGTTGTTATTTCTTTGGAAGAGAAGGGAGCACTAATAGTGGAATTTTCGCTGCTGGTGTCACAGATGATCTTGGTTCCTGTGGTCTCTTTCTTGCTTCTGCTGGCTGGTTTACTATTAAGAAGTACCTGGTGGGCATTATCATCAGGAGTGATGTTGTATAACTGCGTAGTTTAACGAAGGTTGTGTGTTGAGTTTTTTTGTCTATTGTGCATTATATCAGTTTACTGATTATGTCAGTCCACGGTTTTCTTCTGGAAGAACCAATTGTTTGCATTAATAATTCCTTGCGTTCTGGTTGCTTCAGAAAATGGGTCTTCCTAAAGGTCAGGCCACACTAGCCCGCACCAAGCCCATAGCGTCACCTCACCTCACTCGGACGAATATTGGCTCGCTCCCCTTGCGCCCACACAGGTCTGTAGCTCGGCCGTGTAACCTACTCGGTCTTCAATCTCCTTTAACGTATACACTTGGCTGTTTCATGGAATTAATGTTAAAAAATTATCTTAAAAATGATTTGGGTACCGCAGCTAGGATTACCACCTTTACTTTATTATATTCTACTTTATTTGCGTATGCATACTTTATAATCTATGAAAGTAATAAAGTATGTTAAACACTTACTTTTTTCCTGTTATCTCCTCACTGTTTGATCTCTTATACACAAAAATAGTATCCCAAGGCAGTTTTAACAAATGGTCATCACACTGTATTGGATTGAAAGATTCTTATGTATGTCTACATAGTCACTAATGAAATGTCAAGCCTCGCTCACTTTACATTTAACATGTTTGTTTTGGTTGAGATTCTTTTCAATATCTTTTTTTTAACAAAAAAGAATAAGATTTTTATACATTTTAATCTAAATACAGACCACAAAGATATTGTAAAATAATAATAATAATGTCATAATAATAATTTCGTGTGATCTCAAAGTTCCAGTCACAGAGTTTCTTACCAGCCACCCAGTACACCTCTATCGTTGTCACCTAATTTGAAAAAGAGACCTACAGATTAACATGAAATTCGATCCACGGAGCGTCCTAACATCTTAACATTAACAAATCAAAGCTTTGCCAGAGGTGAATGTCAATATTAAGACCCATAAAAATTACAGCTGAGACAGGGATTTGACTTTCAGTAACCTAATCGTACACTGTAAAAATCTGAGTCTGGATGAAATGAAAAATAAATATTCAAACATAATAAAAGAAATGTACTTTTTTCTATATAATTTATTTTTGCTATCCCGAAACACAAATGTACTTTAACATGATTGAATACATATTTTTCAGTACTTCTAGATTCAGATGCTTGCAGCGTGTGATTTGGCTACGGAAGGTCCCTGGTAGAAAATCCGGATTTCGGATGCAATTTTTACAGGCCTTAAAATCGAACTTCACCTCTGGCAAAGCTTTTATTTGTTAATATGAACATGCAAGAACTCTACCTACATTTTACAAACATCTGCTGAACCTAAAGTGAGGCTGAAAAAAAAGGATACTTTTCTAAAGCAATCAATAACGCTAAAACAACATTTAGTCATAAAGGACCGAAACTTTCCAAACTCTTTCTATAGGCCGCTCCATATTGACCACCCCGACACGGACCCGCATAGTCAAAAAGTAAACCAAACTAATGATGGCCGACATGTGGTGTCGTTTGAACTCACTTCAATCAAGTGAGTGACAACAATAAGAAAAGTGTCGGTTCGGTGATGGTGCGGGCTCTGTGCAGTCTAGTATGCCCCGATCTTCAGGCAGATGACAGTATTGAATATACAAGTCGGCTTCACTGGACTGCAGTCCACACACTAAATATACCACGTATAAATTATTTATATTATTTTTAATAGCTGAAAAATGTGACGTAATCTAGAAAAGTTTCATAATTTCAAGAACATTCAAGTACAGTCACACTGAGGGTGGCAGGTGAGCGGTTAGCATTCTGCCCTTGCATTCAGGAGGACGCCCGTTCCGGGCATCCAGATTTGGGTTTTTCATGGTTTCCTCAAATCACTCCTGGCAAACGCCAGGATGTTTTCTTCAAAAGGCCACGGCCGAATTCTTGTCCCCAGTCCCATCCTGCCTCTAATGACCTCGGCGTCGACAAGGCGTAAAGCCATAAAGAATGGTCTTTAATGTAAATTTTGTTTAAGTAGGGTGATGGAGAGTGGGTGGGTTTTTCTAAAACTAATGTAGGCCGTGTTTTTCTCTTTGTTTAAAGCAGGGGTGGCCAACCCAAATTACCTTGCGGGCCACTTTAGAAATGCATCATAACTCCGCGGGCCGCATATAAAAGAGCTAAAAAAAAGGTCTCAAAAAGTTGCGAGGTCGATTGGTAGGGGCCGTAAAACACTACATTTACCCACTATAGATATTTTTATTATTATTTATTGTGTTTACTATTACCTCACATTTAAACATACCGTAAATAATATAATAATAATAACACAAAGCACACATTATAAAGAAATATATAACATTAAAAATAATATACAAAAATATAAATGAAATTAAATCATTATAAATATTTAGGTTATTAGTGTGATATTTGTTTCTCCACTTTTTACTTAGCTTTTGCAAATCAATCTCAATTTGGGTATTTGCACATCGTAATTGGTTTTGCAGCTTAACGTCATTATGTTTGAGCTTATTTTGTGTTTTTCGAAAAAAATGATTCACAAGTGTAAGTTGAACCAAAAGCACTAACAACTTTTTGTGCCAGATTCCTCAAATTGGAAAATTTATCTTTTGTGATGTAAGTGTTATAATTTTTTTATTTTTTTATTTTGATGTTTCAAAAATGTGTTTTAATTCAATATTGCACTGTAAGTCAACCAATTCCATCTGGAGATATTCTGGGGCCGACTCGATTTCAACATGAAAGGGAGATGAATATATTTCAAAAATTTTGTTATATTTGTATAACTCTAAATTACTGAATCGGCTTTCAAAAGCAGCTGTATGTTTTCCTATTTCTTTTGCATATTTGATGCAATTGTTACATTCTGATTTCTTAAATTCTTTCAATAGTGGAAAGTGGTGAGCATTATTTCTTTTCAGTTGCGATTCAAATATCAACAATTTCTTCTGAAATGCTTTGATGTGATTCAATGTATCGATTATAAGGTTATCTTTTCCTTGCAATGATACATTTAATTGATTGAGTTTATCGACAATATCCACTAAAAAAGCACAAATCCAATAACCAATCATTTCTTAATTCTGGTACAGGTCTTTGCTTGTCATTCATAAACAAGTCAATTTCTTCTAGTAACTCATAAAAACGCTGCAAACATCTTCCACGACTTAACCATCTGACTTGACTGAAGTATACAACGTCACCATATTCAGAATCTAATTCTTTCAGGAACTCCTTAAATTGTCGACGCGGAAGTGCATATGATCGAATGTAATTCACTGTTTTTATAACTACTTGCATAACATGATCCATCGATAATACTTGGGCACATAAATTTTGTTGATGAATCAAACAGTGGAATATAATTAAATCCTCTCTTTTGGAGCGGTTGTTGGATTCTATTTTATTGATTAATAATTTTATAGCTCCCTTTTCTTTACCTATCATAGCAGGTGCTCCATCAGTTGCTATTCCAGAAAGTATTTCCAAATCCAAGTTGTTTTCACATAAACAGTTTTCAACAGCATGGAAAATATCTTCTCCTTTTGTTGTTCCTTTTAAACTTATCAAATTTAACATTTCTTCAGTTACTTGAAATGATTCACTTACTCCACGAATGAACACTACAAGCTGAGCTGAGTCTGCAGTGTCTGTGCTTTTGTCAAATGCCAAGGAAAAATATTTGAAATCTCTAATTCTGTCACGCAGTTTTAAAATAATTTCACCTGAAATGTCATTAATTCGACGACACACTGTTTGCCTAGATAGGCTTAGGTTTAAAAACAGTTTACTTTTATCAGGCAAAATATCCTTCACAACAGCTTCCAAACATTCCTTCACAAATTCACCATCTGAAAATGTTTTCATCTTTTTTGCAATCAAAAAGGAAACAGAATAGCTTGCCTTAACAATACTGGAAGGTTGCTGTAATGCTGCACCAAAAATTTTTTGTTGAGCCTTTAACTGCGACTTAAATTCTTTGATCTTCAATTGTTTTACATCTATATCGAACTTCAAATAATCCTTATGTTTTGTTTCATAATGCCTCTTAACATTATATTCCTTAAATACAACAACGACATCTCGGCAAATTAAACACACTAATTTTGTATCTTGAACTATAAAGAAGTACTTTTCTTCCCATTCCTCGCTGTACTTTCTATTTTCGTCCACTATTCTTCTTTTCTTTGCAGTCATGCCGATACTGAAAATAAGAGAGATGCTAAATATTCAATTGCAATGGTGTGGCAATTATTCATAAAATTGACTAAATATATCTACTTTTAATTGTTATATTAAAAGTCATTTTTAATTTAATAGGAGTTATTACCTGGCTGTTATTGTGTTAAAAATGTTGAAGTACTGTCACAGCACACAAAACGAAACCAAAAAGCAAATTTTCACTTGAACTGAGAGTCTGTTCTGCTCTGCTATCAACAATCAATCGACTGTGCGTTGCTGTGGTCAAGTAACAATGGGACATAGAACCTGCGCGCGCATCGTGAACTCGCAGAATATAATTTAATTATTCTGATAACTGTAAACTCATAAAGAAAACAGGCAGTATCTGTCACATATTCACAAGAATATTATTTTAAAATCAAAGTTATTTTTTTCTCATAATTTTGACACTTAATTTTTGAATATATGGATGCACAAATAATTTATTTTTTAATGCATTGGTTTTCACTACTTTGGTCATTATAAAATAAATATATTTTGTAAAAGTGTGATGAACCTCGCGGGCCGCAGAAATGTTCAAGGCGGGCTGCGGGTTGGCCACCCCTGGTTTAAAGTATACATTTGCAATGTTCCATAGTTATTGGATAAAAACTGTGGGTGTGTATAATGGACATTAACAAAAAAAAATTAAGGGGTGGAAAGGGGGAGATGAATTGGATTTTTTTAAACCAAACGTTGACAGTATTTTTCAGCTTGTATTAAAGTAAATGTGTGCAAAATTCCTCAAAATTTGGATAGACACTGCAGCTTTGTATAAAGACCGTTAGAAAAAATTAAGGGGGTTGGAAAGACAGAGAGGGGTTTGTAACACATCTTAGAATTTCGCATAACGAAATTAGTTACTGAGATAGCGAGTTCAGTTGAAGTATATGGGACCACCTTTTGAAGTCGTTTTTATAGTAAATTTTGATAATATTTCCCAGTAATATGTCCTATATAAGCATTTATTCAAGTGTTAACAGTAAATTCAATAGTTAAATTCATTTAAACAGCTGTTAAGAAACTTAGATTTGAATATGTAGTATTTGACTTTCATTTAATTTCACTAAACCAATATATTTCGTTAGTTCAAAAGATGTTTAGGTAAATAGATAGCCAGAAGATGATTAATTTTGTTGTTAAAAGATCCTACTTAGAGTCTGAATATGTTTAAAAGTGATTTGCCGGTTTAGAATTTTATCATGTAATTTTCCACTCCAAACTCGAAGTATTTAGCTATTAGAAAACAGTTAAGAAATCAAGAGATAGATAGAAAGCATCACAATTTCGATTTAAATAACATATTAAAATTTTAGAGAGATTCATACATTCTAAAGACCGCTTTTGAATATAATTTGATATAGCCAGACATGTGATTCAGGTAAAAGTTCGATATTTCAGTCTTTTTCGGGGATTCATGAAAGGAAATTATATTCAGGGTAAAGTTTATTTAAATATAAAGATTTCTGGAAAATATTTATTTCAAAATATTAAAGCATTTAATAGTAATAAAATAAAATGGGTTTTGGCGCGAGTAAGCGCTTGGACGAAATGATGCGATCGCTCAGCGTTCGAGAGGAATAAAATTTATAAAATTCGTAATAAATCAGGGAATGGACTTAGATTCCAAATTTTTACAGTAATAGTTTTTCATTAGGGAAATTTGTTTTGAGTTATTTTCAAGTCGATATTCGGAATATTTTAAGACATTAAATTTTGTTTTCGAATTTTAGACCACTTTCAAAAATAGGTAAAATTCTTTATTCAATTTCAGAGTATAGATGAGCAATAGGAGAGTAGAATTAAATTTGTTTCAGCTCGGTAGGAGCAATATTCCGGAAGTTATGCAATCACATCTTTATGACTCTTTTTCTGGCTAAACTATTTAAGTTACAAAATTCTTTATAATAACTTAATTTGACAATATCTTGCTACTACCAAAATTTCAGAAAGCTAGGATGATTTTTACTGCCATGATCAAATTAGATTTCGTAAAATTTGTCTGAAACTGATCAGCTATCGTATTAAATCCCTGGGAAAATCGAGATAAGGAAGTTCACACGGTCCAATCCTATATATACCCCCTCCAGAGCCTAAGCTCGCCCCATTCAAGAAGCAGCAGTTAGTCGATGTAGACGCATTATGTAGTAAGGTGGCCAGCTCTGGGATCGTGGCGCGGCAAACTGCTAGTTTGTTTAATATCGGTAGAAACTTTGTCATCATGGGTGTAGCTTTAATTGAAGAACTCATGTAGCTAAGAAATCATGGTAGCGTGGGGTTTGGTCGTGCTCGAATGGTCAGTCGAATCTGGGAATTAGTTTTGGAAAGGTTGTCTGATGCCTGTGCAGTACTTTGACTTTGTAACATTTTGAAGAATATACTCATCATATCAGAAGTGAACTTTCATCATTGAACTATCACCTTTCCCTAGTTTCTTGGTTAAAACTACGGTGGCGACTGTGTTAAGAGCTAAGTCAGTACTGTAACACCTTAGGTTTGCACGATCACAGTTAAGACAACGTGTTTGTGCACCAACCCCAGTGCACATCTCAGTCTTACAGGTTGGATTTCTTAAAATCAAATGTAGACAGTATTTTTCTATTTGTTTTAAGGTATATTTAAAGTATATGTGTGCAGATTTCCATCGAAATCGGATAAAATATGTGAGTTTATATAAAAATTAAGGGCTGTAAAGGGGAGAGTGTGTAATTTTTTGTTTTTAAAAACCTTCCTCGTGCCACCCATCACATTCTTCCAAATTTTCAAGTCAATTGACCGACTACTTTGCGAGTTTTGAGAGCATAAACAAGCGCAGGCTACATTTTTATATATAAAGATTACACGTTTTTACCACCCTCACCCATTCTCTCCCACCCACTGTGACCAAACTCCCTTACTAACAGCAGGAGATCAAGGATTATTTACCACCAAAACCACGAGTGGGTTGTAGTTGGTGGCCATAGATAAATGTCTCTCTTTTCATACACACCCCAGATTTGGAATTACAAAATAGGATTTCGAAATGAAACACTTACCTTAGATGTTGGTTTTATGGAATGAACACACAAAAAACACAAGAACAGGAAAAAAAAAAATATATTTTGAGTCAAAGAGACAGTCTCTTACAGCACCTGTTTTTGCCTCAAATATACATTGCTTTTCCTGTTCTTGTGTTTTTTGTGTGTTCATGCCAAGAAACCATCATCTAAGTTAAGTAGTGGTTCATTTCGCTATCCTATTTTATAATTCCTATATATCTGTTGATTAATACTTCTTCAAGATCAAGAGGTTTTATTCGAATTTTGCACAATGAATCCTTAGGGCGAAACACTGGTCAAGTTCCTATTTGGACAGATCAGGTCAATCTATCATAAGCTTTGACCCTAAAAATTGAAACTAGTGTTGTAATAAAGTGCTAGGCTCTGCCATTGCTACACATGTGGAACGTATTAAAATTTTCATTTACTCTTTCTGCAAGTTAAATAGTCTCGAGAATATATTGTGTATTTGTATTACAATCTTGTTTTCAAAACCATTTTGCCTTTAGCTTTTGTAAGTTCTCTCTCTTTATTCAGATTCATATTTCCTTGTAACAATATTCCCCTTTTTATTGTAAGTTGTTTTAATTTGATATAACTCCTTCAGTTTCAATTTTCAATTAAATGTATATTTTTTGTGTAGGCTTATAGAAACTTTGGCAGTCGTGTGCGAAATTTAAAACGTCATCTAGATGAAATGATGCCAACTCTGAAAGATTCAAGTCCAGTTCCATCTCCAGATGTAAATGCTCCATCTCCATCACCTGATTCGGACCTTGAGCTACCTGGAGAAAATAGTACAACAGGTAATAATAGTCTCTTTATTGAATGCCAGATTATGATTTATCGATATGTAAATTTGCTAACATTTTAATTGAATGGTAATATGGTTGTGGAAGGTGGGATATTTTCTGTTGTGTAAAATGTCTTTGTACTGCATTGATATAAACAAGAGATATATAACACTGGAAATGAGAGTGTATATTGAAATGGCTGAAGATATTTTAACTAACTTTGAACCACCAACAGTTGCAACTCCCCTCCAAAGAAGGAGAGTAGGAAATTAAGGATATATTTGTCGGATTTTAGTGTTAAGATTTGGTGCATGTGCATGAAGTGACCTAGCATGTGTTTATCTCCTACATGACTTACGAAATGGTGTTATCATATATATTAATAGTGATCAACTTCTTTTTCTGTAGTCTCTTCACAGCCCTTCTACCATCAACTTACGTTACTCATGGGTTTTGCTTTCCTCTTTTCTGATTGTTTACAAATTATCATTTTTGTTTTTGTAATGTTAATATTCGATTTTAGTCATAAAGTCTGATCCATGTCTTTATATTCTATGCTTTGGATCAAATCGCCTTCATCAGTGGCTTTTATTCTTTGTCAGTTGTATGCTGATTTTGAGTACCATAGGTATTTATAATCACTTCTATTTTTATGATGAATTTAATTCACATGTGAGAGTTTGTAAAATTCCTAACAGTGATGTGAACATTCTTTTGAATGAATGTTTTGAAAATTAAACTTGTATCCTTGTTTTGTTTGTAGTAGTTTTACACAGGTTATTTTTATCGTCCTAAGTTTGTGGTTTGACATCCTCTCTGTGTTTTATACCACTTTGCTTTTGGCAGCAGACTAATTGCTGTTGTTAATTCCCATTTCTTTTGTTTGTGATGGTCAAAGTATTTTTTTAAATTTATTTTATCCAAATGAATTAATGTGCTTTTCTACATATTAATGTTCTTGAAAAATTTTGACATACATATGAAAGGACAGTCCTACAATATTTCAAAAACCTCACGTGAGATTTCTGTAGACCCCCTCCCCCCCCCCTCCTCCTTGGTGAGATTTTGCCGGACCCTCCCCCCCCCATTTCACCTCAAATAATTTATGCAATAAAACTTTTACAAAGATAATATTTTTCCATTTTTTTACAAAAATTGTGGTAACGATATAAAGCAAAAATCCATCAATCTGGCTCCATGACTCAACAATATGCTATTAGGACATTTAGACACATTTTCAGAAATTTAAGGAAGGACTGTTTTGAATAATGGCTGCTCAAAAATGTGAAAATTTTGGGATATTTTAACGAGCTGCTTTATGAACCAGATTTATCATGGGCTAGAAATAAATTTATAATTTAGTCCTATTCTATGAGGGGTATAAATTGGCATAGTTATAAAGCGATCCCAAAAAATTATTAAAATTAGAAAAATAATAATTTTTCCGATTACATATGTATTTGTTTTGCTTATTTTTGATTAATTTGTGCTTAATTCTTTAATGTTATGTTAAAGGCCATTTCCAAAACTTCAAAACAAAAGTAATTTAAACTATCTATCTATCTATCTATCACACTTTTTT
The DNA here is from genome assembly GCA_031002005.1 of Vandiemenella viatica. NCBI lineage: Eukaryota > Metazoa > Arthropoda > Insecta > Orthoptera > Morabidae > Vandiemenella > Vandiemenella viatica. Next base: position 223,059,676 of record JARYHS010009186.1, on the reverse strand, counting down.
AGTTATATACAATTAAACACATTAAGTATTGCACAATTGTATGTTATATGCAATGAACAAATATCTAATTGATAATTCATTTTGATACAACTATTCCCTCTGTGAGTGAGGATGCCTTTGGCTGGCTTGACAACTAAAATTCATCAAAAATGCAGTCATGTCATATAACAGATTGTGCAAGTATGGGAGTAGTATTTATCCGTTACATTGAGTATTTCCTAAACAAGGAAGTTCAAGTGGTTTGGCAATCCAGGGGTCAAAATATAAATGCGAAAGGTACCATGCCTTTCAACAGGTCTCCACAGAATTGCATAGATACAGTAGATTCTTTTTGTTTCATCATCATGTAAGTTGTTGATTGTTCCAATTTCCTTTCTTATTTATATTTAAGAAAGAAAAGTTATGATTCAAATTTCCTCTCCCCTGTTCAAGCTTCGTTTCACGAAAATGTCATTGATGGTGACAATGATTCTATTAAGATTTAGAGCAAATGTCATTTCGCAGATTACTGATGTCTGTAGAAAAACAGGAAACTTGACTACGTATTATGGAAATTAGAATCAGAATTTCATTTTTCTGAAAACATTGTTTGTTGGTGTGATGCCGAGCAGAGAAGGAAACTTAATTCAAAGCTAAAATCTTTCTTGCAACAAAATGTGGAATTAATGCAGGATGCAGTGGAGTAGATTGTGCACAGTATGAGGGACTTCATGTCAGTGCTTGGATGTTCTATAACATGGTTAGAAGTAAAAGGAAGCAGCTCACTTTTATGTTGGTGAATGAAGTAAAGAGAATGGCTATATAAAGCTAGTTGAAAAGAGGATTGCAGCAAGAAGAACAACAGAAACTTCAGGAGGCTGCTTAAATGAGACCATTTAAAAAAGAATAGGTCCAAATTAGCTTTTGCAAGTTTCAGGAAATAAGTGACTATCTGATAACTATTCTAATAAATAAAATCTGACATATCATCATCAGCCAATTCAATCATGTAGTTATGTGGTCTCTTGCTGTTAATCAGGAATTCAAATGAGACTTCAACAGTATTTTTCCAAGTGGATCTGTCAGGTTAATTCTAGATCGCGATGCCTCTATCACTACTTTCTGCCATGCAGACAATAACATTGTAAACACAAATTGCTGCTCTTACGTATGACATTGTTTCTGGGTGTGATCGATTCAATATGTGGGCAGCTACAAATATCACATTGCGCACGTGGAAAATAGAGGTTTTCTTGAGCAAGAACAAACCAAATGTAATATATCCATAGTTTTTTATGGTTAATAATAGTTTTCTAAGTTAGTGGTATAATTATCTTGAATTAAGCCCAATTGCGCATATCTATATGTAGATTTTGGGTGCGTATCTATAAATCTCACAAACAGCATCAGTGTAGAAATGAGTTGTTTTCTGTGGTATGGAAAACTGGAAGCGTTGTGCTCATTCATCTATTCTATAAATGTTAGTTTTCAGTGCTGCTGGTATCATTACCATAATTAAGCCAAATGATTTTGTGATGTATAGATCGCAATACCGTTACAACATTGTCAGTACAGGGTTCATATCAATTTAAATTATTTTGTTTTCTTCTTGGCGGTTTTGGTAGGTGGACCAGGAGAGAAATTTCATAAAAGCCATTCAAATGCAATATTTGCCTACAACGAAGCATGGTGAGGCTTATCCATCATTCTGTCATGGAAACTATTTTCCTAACATTAATTTGATGTGACTTTTTGCAACTGAGATAAGCCGAAATTTGAAGAACACATAATTTAGTCTTTTATGTTTTATTGGCAAAATTAATCTATTGCTTCAACTGCAGATTATCTAAGTGATATTCTAAATAGCAGAGTACCTGACCTTGCTTGGTCTAGATGGGGTTGATGTACTCCTAATGTAGTTTTAGTTGCCCAGTGAGAAACATGTACCCAGTTTCATCAAATTTGCATCAGCCATTTCAGGAATTAATGCAAACATTGATTTACCCAGAAAGGGGTCGGTTGGGATTGGTTTGCCCCTACAATTGCACCATGTTTTATCAATTCGCACCAGCCATTGGAATTAAACCAAACTTTGATTTACCCGCATTCTATTTGAAAGGTGTTGATTTACCATTGCAGTGTTTCCATTTGTCCAGTAAGAAACATATGAACCACATTTAATCAAATTTTCACCAACCATTTCCAGAATTAGTGAAAAATGCTGATTTATCTACACAGTATCCAAATGGGGTTGGTTGGATGCTGCAATATGGAATATTGGTTTTCATTTTGTTCCAGGCTGCATTTCAATCTCTTCACAAAATCTGCCATTGTTGCTGCTCAAAAACTAAAACATGTACCATATGTGCATTAGTAAATTCCATATAATGAATCTGTATCTGGAAACTGAGTGTGGTGGTTGAGTGGTAATACACTGGCCTAGCATCCAAGAGGTCGTTGGTTCAAATCCCCATTCAAGGATCCAGATTTTGGCTTTTCATGACTTATTCAATTATAAGAATGTTACTAGTGAACTGTGAAGTATAATGAACAAAGTAATAGAGTTTGATAACTTAACAGACATGCACAAACCACAGTACTTACATAGGTAATTTCTTGATTAAAGGAAGGAGTGGTAGATATTGAGGTTTTCTACAGTGGTTGTAAAGTGTAGCCTAGAGATAGCAATAGGTGGAGGGGGTTTTCATATTGCTTGGGGGGGGGGGGGGGAAGTAGTCCTTGAATTCATTTTTTTTATCTGCTTAACATCTCTCTAACAGCGAGGTCTTTAGAGACGGGAAAGGATGGGGGGCAAGGAATGAGAAGGAATTTGGCCATGGCCTTTTGAAGGAAGCATCCCGGCATTTGCCTGGAGTGATTTGGGAAACCATGGAAAACCCAAATCTGGATGCCAGGACGGGGATTCGAACCGCCGTCCTCCCGAATGCGAGGCCAGAACGCTAGCCGTTACACCACCACGCTCGGTCCTTGAATTCATACAGGATGATAGCCATGAGTTGGCTGCAAATAGATTTATGTGGTGATAAAGAAGAAAACATGAGGGTATTGGCTGCCTACCGCAGTAGAATGATGAAGATGTGGCCCTTGGGGAGAAGCTAAATACAAAATCAGAATTTTGGAGGTAAATGTGGAATGGTACCATACCTTGTGCTGTGGTACTATTAGTGTGTGTCAAACACAATGTGATGAAGTTCTGTGCTAGAAGAAGACAGAAACAGTGGCATTCAATAAGGATGTAGCAATTACTTTTCAGAACCTTTTCTGTTCGTCTCCATCTTTTACTTATATGACGATGGATGGCTTGACACATATGCAAATGAGATAAAAGAAAAGTTATGACCAGTTTTTTAGTGATACCTCATTAAGTTCTACTCTCTTGCTACAACATGTTTCCATTGCTTTTATGCCATTCATATAAAAGAACTTCTCAAGTTTGTCAGAAAATAAGATATTTTTTGTATCAAAAGTGTTGCTGGTGTAACAGACAAGACACTTGTATATACAAACAGTTATTGACAACAATAACAAAAACAGTGTTTAGAGTTAAAAACCACTTCAGTATGACTCTTGCACGCATTGAATGTTGCAATTAGATTTGCATGCAGAGTTTATGAGATAGTTGAACGCTTGACGTGTATATATCTTGGCATAACGTTTGATAATAAACTCAACTGGAAAGAGCACATTGGGCATGTGGTAAAAAAAAGATACAAAATCATACATTTACTGGAGAGGTTGATGAGATGATGTATCAGAGATGTTAGGGAATTGGGTTACATAACTTTGGTCAGACCATTAGTTGAATTTGGCAGTGTAGTTTGGGAAGTTAGGTACCCACATTTTGGGTATCACATACAGGAGTTGGAGAACATGCAAAGTAGAGCAGGTAGATTTGTTTGTGGAAATTTTGCAAGACCCAGTCAGTAGCCGATACAATAAAGGAGCTAGATAGGGAGTCATTGGAGGAAAGGAGTGCTGGCAATGTACAAGGCATATGTTGGTGATGGGGCATGAAGGGGTATTGGTCAAAGAATTAGAAATAGTGCTTAGAAGACAAAAGATGACCATGACCATAAACTGGCAGTCAATTTCATGCATGAGGGAGTGGGAAAAATTTTCTTCTGTAGGTAAGGGTGTCAGGGATTGTAACAGATTGCTACGTGAAGTGATGAATAATGTACTGAAAAATTTGTAAATTGCAAAAGTAGATAACAAGGAATTTAACACTCAAATTATATATGATAATTAAAAAATAAAATACAAAAGGAGTAATAAGATGACTAAGGCTTGCCACCAGAGCCTGTGCTCCATCACAATTAAATTATTAATAATATAAATAATAACAGTTCCTCGATGTTGAGTGACAGCATTGTTATACTGTTAATTTTAGGGTTGCACATTGGATTGCCATTGTGGTGCCCTTACGAAACAGAATCTTTTTTAGCAGTTTGCTCACAGTTGTGCCTTTGACAGTACACCATATTTTAACCGATTGTGTACTGTTTTTAGACTTAAGGGCAGACATTGGCCTGTCCAGCGATCTGTCCCTCATTTTAAATAATGATACCTGCAATGTAGCCATTGTTTTAAAATTTTGTGTATTGGCTGGTCTAGTGCTCAAAATTCTAGGAAGTTTGGCCTAGTTTTAAGATGTATGGGTGGCCCCTTTACAGCTACCCGTCCATGTGCTGTATTTTATTTTTTATAGTGTTAAAATTTTCGCCTTGTTGGTCATTTTACAGCCAGCGAGATGTTAAGTATTTCTAATTAAAAAAAAAAAAAAAACAAATAAAAAAAAACTGGTTGGCCTCTTTACAGGCAATCTAATATTATAAAGTTTTAAGTCCCTGTGGCCCGTTTACAGCCACGCCTATTTTGTGATTTATTTTGTTTTGCAGTATGTATGGTTGACCCCTTTACAGTCAACCATACCACTAATTTAGTTAATTTTTAAGCCATGCTTTAAGCTGATTATCGTTAAGGCACTAATGACCATGCTGTCCATGTGCCCTAAAGCCACAAAAACAACATCACAGTTGTTTGACAAGCTTAACATTATATGTCTTCATGATGGTTTTTCAGAACCCCAAAAGGCGTATACCATCACTTCCCTTGTAGAAGGAGCCTTGCACATTTTTTGGGAGGCGGATAACTGGCATGCTTCCTCAGCGTTGACTATTGCTTTGATTATGTGGAAAAGTGATGAGTCCAATTCTCATACATGAACAAAATTTATTGAATTGGCTTCAGAAAATGCTAGATTTTATGAAGGTATCTGTCTCCTTGCATTGTTTTGATTTGACAGTGGTTTGTTTTGGCACCAATTGAGTGGCAACCTTTCTCAAGTCCACATATTCTCACAGATTGTGATCTGCTGTTTTTCTTTGAATGCCAGATAGGTCTTCTATCTCGTTTTTTAAAGTCTGGGTTTGGTATATTCTTCATTAGAGATAGAGCAATTTCAATCCTGTTTCTATTTAACTCTCCATTCTTTATTTTGCTGAACAAAATGTACAAGTTAAAAAGTGCAACATTGAACATATAAAAGAAAATTTTTCTTTATCCTTTCAGATATTTTCTCATTATCGGAAAGCATGCTAGAATCTGGCCTTGCTAATCAATTCTAATTAGTCCTTTGTTGTACTCCGTCACATTTTGATTTCGAAGTCCGATTGAATTGATTTGTGCCGTCATTACTACTGTTTCGTGTTTTGTAGATATATTATACACGTCTTGTTTGTCTTTCCATTTTAAATCCAGTAATCTTACTGCTTCTCATTCTACATTCTCCCATTTTTAGTCTTGCTTTACAGAAATCTTTTGGCAAGTTCTTTCTGTTAGAACGTACTGTGACAATGACATTAGTTTTGTTATGGTATGTTTGTGTAATAAATAATTTTGGTGAAGAGTACCAATCATCTATGTGTAATGTGTGTCTTCTGTGTAACGCTGACTGTGATAGCTCTTTGCCCACACTTTCAGAAGCGCTATCATCACAATTTATTTTACCATGGCCCCTGTATATATTTTAAAGTTGTAACAACAAGTGAATTCTGAATCACACAATTTCTAAAACTTAATGCTGAATCTTCCCCTTTTTTGATGGATTAAATTGTAAGACATGTGTTACTTATATCTCATGAGCAATTCATCATTAGCAATGTTGTTTCAGTGCATATACTTCTTTAAATTTTTCATTAAAAAGATCGATCTTTGGTTTTAGTTTAAGTAATTTGCTTGTACTGGCACCCATATTATTATTTGCAAAATGCAAACATTTGGTAATTTGCAGAAATCTTTTTAACAACATTCTTTTTTGAAATATAGGTGTTTCGATAACAGTCCTCCATTCACTTGAATTGTTGGTTTTTTTGTCTGATCCATTATTATGGATAATGCAAAATATATTTCAATTTCATTACCACCCACAGGAAATGAATTCTTGTTGATTGTTTGTTTTTTGTTTGGATTGGTTTTTATTTGTTCCATGTATTGATTAATCTCTGTTACAATATTTTCCCAGAACTGATTATCAGATATTGTTTTAAATATATTTAATTCATTTATATTTGCTCCTAACTAACATAATGTTGTTGGTTTTATGCCAGGAGTCTCTGCGTAAACCCAGATTTTTGTTATTATTATTCACTTCTTTCCAAATACCGTTCTCTGGCCATCTTCATCATTAGTTTCATTTGATATAACAATTCGCTTCCCACATTTTCATACAGGATGTACAATGTCACTACTGTCATTATCATTAACTGAAGTATCTAACAAATCTTTGAATGAAATGTAAGCAGAACTGTCATCATCACAAAATTTTCTTTTTGAAGACATTGTATAGGGATACTTTTCTAATAAATTTAGGAAAATATATTTTAATGTGCAAACGTAGTCAAGAATAACGCGCAACTGAGTCCACTAGCCTGGACTGTGCTATTTGGAGGGGGACACTATCAGGTTCTTCGGTGGTTTAATTACAGTAGTAATTAAGAAGTAGTCCACCAAAGTTCAGTTTAAGATTTTTGTTTATTTTTCAAAACAACATGTCAGCGATATTTTTCACATGCAGTAGATACAATCCAGAGATACTACTGATGCAGTTTCAAAGAGAATCTGTATAAACTGACTGTAAACTAACTATAAAACTAAACTCTGTCCTGCCGATTTCTTTATATAGGCTCTATCGAAATTTCTGGAATTCTTCAAAAGCGTCCGTCAGATATTTCTCGAACATTAACAATTACTCAAACAATTAAACATATTAAAAACAATCAGAAATAATACATTATCACTTAACATCCTTACAAAACTGTCAGAAATGGAAAGTAAAGACACAAAATTATTTACAGAAACATTTAAACTGTAGAAAATTATCCTGTAGACATCGTAACTTGCATTAATACTTGGAATTACAAACATTTAAGCAATTCTCTTGCACAATTCGGTTCTTAAATATATTAAATGGCCTTTAAATAATTTCTTTTCATAAAATAAAGTCTATATACACTGATTTACAAGAAATTGCAAAACAAGCATACCAGATCATATTCAAGCAAACTTTAGCTCACGTCAAATACTTCATTAAATACAATTCTATTTAAAGTTCAGGTGTTTATATTTGGCCTGTCTGACATACCATGGGCCAAGCCTGACATAATCAGTTTTGGCTCAAAAATCTGACCACGTGCTTCACATATGGTTGTATGCCAAACTGTTAGGGAAGTACAGTTTCATTTTGCAGGTCTGGCCAGAAGCGTATTGAACAGCCCTTTCTCCACTTCCTATGTGTTTCCAACTACTTGCCTTCTTTGACTGTTCTCTTGCTCACGTTAGGTTGGCCTATTGTTCTTCATGGTTGTAATTATGTATTCACTCACTTTGTCCCTCTTTATCTCCCAGATCATTAAGTAATCTGCAAAAGCCAAACATTTAATGTTTTATTTTCTAATTCTTCCCAATACTTTTTCCTTTATCTCAACCACGGAAGGAGACATAGCTTTCTTGCGTTAAACCAAATAGTAGGAATGCAATATCAACTTATTGGCAGCTGGCTACAATACTCCATTATAAATTTCATATCTCATATTTCTTTCTTAATATGCTAGTTTTTGTTTAATAAATCAACATATACTGGCTTGCAAATGTAAACAAAGGAAGAGAAAAGAATGAACTCGCAGTTCTGAGCATCTTGTCATCCATCGTCTGTGATAAGTGACGATTTATTTGTCTTTCCCCCCCTCCCCCCTTTTTTCATTCAATGGTGCTTTTGAAAAGAGCTTAGTTTTAAAATCAGGTAATAGTTTATTCCGATTTGATTAACGAGTTGTATTGTAGCAGAATATCTACAGTCTTACATTAAAAGTGTCATTTTGGCTTGATACATCTGTCACTGGTGATGTAACAGATATCCCACTGGAACTTCATTTCTTAACAAACTCTTCAGCATATCGCGTATCACTTATGCAACCACTTTAGCACCAAGACCGAATCTTAGACCTACTTTGGGAATCTTTTGTTTACTCATTGTGAAAATTACCCTGAACTTTTATTGCAGAATTAATGCTGTGAAATGAAACCAAAAACACATAATTTAGCACCAAAGGAAGTAACCATTTTTGATGTGCATGAAATTGGCTCCTAAGATGCCTGAATTTGGTTCTACAGCACAGCATAAGTAAAACTTGTGGTCTAAAAATAACACATTAAACCAGCCATGTCAAGGATATGGCCTGCGGGCCGCATCCGTTCCCTGGGCCCTATCAATGTGGCCCGTGATCGCAATGTGACACAGAAAGAAGAATCATGTTTTTTAGAGCTTTTAGACTTCACTCGATTCCTCTCTTTTATTTGAATCTGGCCCGCCTACACATTCTAAATTTAATATACGGCATTGAACAGTTCTGTAAATTTTTTTGGTAAATGTGTGTTCATTTTTGAAGCACATTATACTTGAAGAGAAATCTGGTAGCTCTGTTTTAAAATAACTGCCATGAAAACAACCAAATATTCTGGGCTCAATTACTTTTTGGGTTAATCCGAATTTTTTTATAGGCTATTTAACCTACCTTTTTCATCTGGCAAACTTTGCTTTGTGTATGTGCAGGAGTTGCTCCATGGCTTAGGTTCCTTGTTAAACAATAGTGAAACTTGCATTTATGTCTACCTGTGGCACATTGGCTTAGTATGTGTCTCTTGTGTGAGGATCCAATCATTTGCAGTTTGTAGGCTAAATTATACTGTTAAATACACATTTCTGTATCGGTCTCTGATGTCTGTCATATTTATTTTTGCTTTCTTAATTGTTGTATTTATGGTAGCAAGTAAAATTTAAAAAGAAATTTGTACTGTCATAAATTAAGCACACTCTTAATTTTAGCAGTATAAAATATTTAAAGCTGTAAAATTCATTTAAAAAATTATCTAAATACTCAAATTAAAAGATTTTTTTAATTTGTGTTCTTTTCGTATTCTTTTCTAGCCATACCAGGAAACACCTTCCTAGGTTCATTTACTGTTGATAAGGGCTTCTCAAGTTTTATGGGAAATTCTCTTCCTTTTGATATTCAGGTAGGTTTCAAAAATGGGTAGATATTTAATTCTATTTAGATAAAGGAAACAAAGAAACTGCCGCGAGGCACTGAAAATAAGATAGGATAGGGAAAATAAACAGAAACCCGTCACTTACCACAGATGAAGGCAGGAGGGCGAGACACGTAAAACACAAAAACAAAGGAATTGCACAATATTTCGACTTTAGTCTTAATCATGTGGGAGGCGAGACATATGGCAGAGGGAAAGATGTTGTCACATCCCAACCCGCCACATGAATGAAGCACAGGCGGAAAACAGGTAGTGGCAGGATTGCCGGGAGGGGGGGGGAATAGGCTTGACCAGCGGTAAAAGTGAAACAAATCAATATAATCTTTGTGTAGCTTAATTCAAAAAGTTATAATTGAAAATAAAGGGAGATAGAAGAATTTAAATATATATATATAAAATTAAGAAACGATAGGGAAATATGACCCAACACTTACCACAGATGAAGGCGGCTGGGACGACGAACAAAAACAAAACAATCGAGAAGCGCAATATTTCGGCCTACAGCAGCCTTAAACGTGCAGAAGGTGAAGCACCAGGCGCTGTCACATGTGTACACATGAGACGGCGCCTGGTGCTTCACCAGTCCGCTGTCTGCACGTTTAAGGCTGCTGTAGGCCGAAATATTGCGCTTCTCTTGTGTTTGTTTTTTTGTTCGTCGTCCCAGCCGCCTTCATCTGTGGTAAGTGTTGGGTCATATTTCCCTATCCTTCCTTAATTTTATTGCCTTAAAGCTTTTTCCTGCTCATTGTAATGAAAAAAAGACGCTAAGTAGCGGAAAGGAATCAAATTATATATATATATAAAATAAATAACAAAAAAAAAATAAAAAAAAATAAATAAATAAATAACCGACTGTAAAATGAAATGAGAGATGGCAAGTGACAGGTTTAACGTAGGTTTAGGCCAGGGGTGTGTCTGGTGTCGAGGATATGTTGATAGGATAGTTCCCATCTGCGGAGTTCTGAAGGGGTGGTGGTATTAGGAAAAACTCTAATAGCTCTGACTGTGAAACAGGTGTTGAGGTTGTTTGAATTATGGAAGTTTGCATGAATTGCCACGGGATGGTCAAACTTCCATAATTCAAACAACCTCAACACCTGTTTCACAGTCAGAGCTATTAGAGTTTTTCCTAATACCACCACCCCTTCAGAACTCCGCAGATGGGAACTATCCTATCAACATATCCTCGACACCAGACACACCCCTGGCCTAAACCTACGTTAAACCTGTCACTTGCCATCTCTCATTTCATTTTACAGTCGGTTATTTATTATATATATATATATATATATATATATATATATATATATAATTGGATAAAGGAAACAAAGAAACTGCCGCGAGGCACTGAAAATAAGATAGGATAGGGAAAATAAACAGTTACCCGTCACTTACCACAGATGAAGGCAGGAGGGCGAGACACGTAAAAACACAAAAACACATGTGGCAGGCTCGGATGTGACCACATCTTTCCCCCTGCCATATGTCTCGCCTCCTACATGAGGAAGACTAAAGTCGAAATATTGTGTAATTCTTTTGTTTTTGTGTTTTTACGTGTCTCGCCCTCCTGCCTTCATCTGTGGTAAGTGACGGGTAACTGTTTATTTTCCCTATCCTATCTTATTTATATATATATATATAGATTGTTTGGAAACAAAGGCGCTGAGAGCGGATATATTAGACATTGGGATAGGAGAAAAACCACCGCTTACCAAAGATGAGGGCTCCAGCGGCGTCAAAACACGAAAGAAACACACAAACACAAACATAATACAAATTTTCGAGCTTAGCTCTTCATCAGGTTGTAGGATGAGATGGCTGCAACCTGATGAAGAGCTAAGCTCAAAAATTTGTATTATGTTTGTGTTTGTGTGTTTCTTCGTGTTTTGACGCGCTGAGAGCCCTCATCTTTGGTAAGCGGTGGTTTTTCTCCTATCCCAATGTCTAATATATATATATATATATATATATATATATACATACTAGCTGACCCGGCAAACGTTGTTTTGCCATATAAATAACTTTCAAGTAATTTCTAGTGTAGACAAAAAATAGCTTACTTATTGTAAGTATGTATGTATGTAAGAATGTGTATATTGTATGTATGTAAGAATGTGGTATATGCGTGAAATAGGCATGGAGCGCTGTGAACGATGAGGGAATATAAAAATAACAAAAGGCAAACATTATTTTTAAGTTATTATAATTTATTACTTAAAATTACATATCATTAATTAATCAATTACGACAGTAACACTAACAAACAATATCAATCTCTTAATGCTATAGCGTGAACAATATTTTTTGTTAGTCCATCTTTGGCTAACACAAACAAACTGGATGGTTTACCCACTCGAGAGCATGCCACATATAATTGTCAGTGTGAAAAACATGGTGTTCTCAAATCTAAGCCACAAATAGACATCGTTTGACCTTGGGATTTGTTGATAGTCATTGCAAACGCCAATCTAATCGGAAACTGAATACGTTTGAATTGAATTGGCACATCTGTAGGTATAATAGGAATCCGTGGTATTAATATATTTTCACCTCGGAACTTGCCATTTAAAATGCTGGCTTCGATCACGTTTTCATTAATTTTTGAATGACTAATCGCGTATCGTTGCACAGCCGGGGCGGGTTCAAATTACGAAGCAAGATAATCGGAGATCCAACCTTTAATTGCAAATTATGCGGTGGCATGCCTGGCAAATCCAGTGAGTTCTAAAACTCTGTGGGAAAATTTACTGCTTCGCTGTCGTCGCAAACTGTATCAATAGATTTATATGATACCAAGTTCCCTGACAACAACATTTGTATCTTGAGATTTAAATTGTCAACGTCTACATTTTTTGCCGCTAAAATTGCTCTTTCTGCAAGCCCCTTTGCGTTTTCTTGGCATTGCTCACTGTACAAAACACACATAAATAGAATTAATGAAATTAGACATCTGGCGGGGATAACTAATTAAATGACGATTGATCAGTTATCGACCGGAGATTGATGGAATCGACTAAATATCCATAAAAATACTAACATTCAAAGAGCAAATGAATACTTACGTGGCCCAAGGACATTAATCGCAGTTAAAAAAAAATTTAAAAAATGCGAAACTAAAAATGAATATTTTGAACCTGCTCTGAATACCTGAAAAAATCTTTTTTTTTTAAAAAAAAAAAAAAAAGAATTTAATTTGCTCTTTGAACATTGATTTTGTTTTGAGGATATATTGGTTTCATCAATTAATTCTGCTTTAAAACAGAAACTTACGTATGTTAATGTTGGTTTCTTTATCTTTGGAAACAGTTGAATGCCTTAAAAAATAAGGGTTGATCGTAGAAGGGTGAAAATTTAGGATTGTATGTATTTTTGTATGTTGTATCATAAAAAAATAAAAAATAAAAATTTTGTCTAAAAAATAAAAAAAAAATAGGGGTGGACTACCCTTAACATTTAGGGGGATGGAAAATAGATGTTGGCCGATTCTCAGACCTACTCAATATGCTCACAAAATTTCATGAGAATCGGTCAAGCCGTTTCGGAGGAGTATGGGAACGAAAATTGTGACACGAGAATTTTATATATAAGATAAGATATATATATATATTTAAATTCTTCTATCTCCCTTTATTTTCAATTATAACTTTTTTAATTAAGCTACACAAAGATTATATTGATTTGTTTCACTTTTACCGCTGGTCAAGCCTATCCCCCCCTCCTGGCAATCCTGCCACTACCGCGTGTTTTCCGCCTGTGCTTCATTCATGTGGCGGGTTGGGATGTGACCACATCTTTCCCCCTGCCATATGTCTCGCCTCCCACATGAATAAGACTAAAGTCGAAATATTGTGCAATTCCTTTGTTTTTGTGTTTTTACGTGTTTCACCCTCCTGCCTTCATCTGTGGTAAGTGACGGGTTTCTGTTTATTTTCCCTATCCTATCTTATTTTTAATTCTGTTTAGTAATCTTAGTTTTTGATTCTCATTCTTACCAACTATTTATGTTAATAAGAGTTTTGGCATATCAAATTATTGTTTTGTTGTATTTCTTATTTTAAAGAAGTATTCATTTTATCATATTTTTTCAAGTTTTTTTCATCTGTTTCACAAATCATCTTGATGAAATCAAATTAGAGGTTTCTTTTTTTTTTTAATTGTTTCTCTGCAATTAAATTCTGTAATACTTATACCAAAAACGTCAGTAAACTTCAGAACTTTGTTTTTATGATATGTCTGTTCCTTTCTGCAGAAGAACTTATTCTCTGAAGCTAGTCGTGACATTCTTCTTTCATCTTCATCGCAGGAGCCTACAGTTGATAGTATTACTATACCTGGCCTGTCTGCTGGACTTGAAGAATCAGAGGTATTATGAATATGATATTTTGTAATATGGTACTGAAAGAAGTAATTTCTCCTTGCCAATTATGTAGTATCTACTTTTTTAAAATGGGATCCATATATAATATATGAGTTCTGATGGTTTTGCTGTTTAGACAATTTTGTTGGAGAGTTGCAATTAATTTTATGTGAAATCAGGTACAGTCAGAGATGTTTAACAATTCAAAAGTGATTTGAACTTTAAATCCTCCACTTCCTCATTACATACATTAATACAATGTAAGATACAGAAGTTCTCAGCTTATCCTTCTAGCACATGTGAAGAAATTTTGAAAATCCACTTATAAACCTAAACACCGGTATCACCTGTTTGATTGTTATTTGGTCATTATTTTGTTTGTAATCCATTGCTAACACGACTTGTACACGCTTTGTTGAGTATTGAATTACATCCACTGATAAAGTTCCTGGGAAAAAGATCGTTGCACTCCTCATAGATAAACAAATGGCTTTGTGATGTATACATTAATGCTTCTCGTTCATATTCAGTGTTAAAACAATGGGCAAAACTTCATATACTCTGAAGTAAATCTCTTGGTGGTTACTTATACAGTACTAGCGGGTCTTGATGTGCGAGGACAGTTAAACATTTGTAATGTTGTATCTTTGTAACCTTCACCATAAATTGAGTTCCATTATTTCTTTTCACTTATTGAAGTGTTGATCTTTTATATAGTAGTTTGATTAATGTTTTTAGTGTATTGTTAAGGTTCTTTGGTGGTTTAATAACTGCTTTAATTAATTAAAAAGTCCACCAAAAAACAATGTATGTTGATGCTCGTTTATTTTCAATCAAAACAAGTCTGCGACATTCACAAGCATAGTTGTTACAATCCAAAGATGCAATACTTGAATGAAAACTTGCATGAATGTCTCTGTAACACTGAATGAATACTTAATGCAAACTGACTCTCTGTCCAGGCGATCTGTTTATATAGAGTCTATCGAATTTACGAGAATTCTTCAAAGGCATCCGCCCGATATTTCTCGATCATTAACAATCACTCAAACAATCAAACATATTAAAAACAATCGGAATTGATACAAAATTAATTAATAACATTACAAAATGATTAGAAATGGTAATTAGAGATACTTGAATACAAAATTATTTACAGAAATCCTTTCAAACGGTAGAAAATCGTCCTGTAGACATCGTAAATTACAGTAATACATGGAATTACAAACTTTTAAGAAATTCTCTTGCACCATTCGGTTCTTAAACATATTAAATGGTCTTTAAATAATTTTCTTACCTAAAACAAAGTCTATATACACTTATTTACAAGAATTTACAAAATAAACATATCAAATCACTTTCAAGCAAACTTTAGCTCACTACAAATACTTCATACAGTATAATATTATTCAAAATACAGGTATTAGGGCTGTTACAACCCCTCCCCAGGATTCACTTAATTTTACACAGATAAAATTGATTGAATCCGTCATGAATCTAAGCAGGTTGAATGTACACATAATGCAGACACGAACAGATTACAATCAATCAACCATAATGACTTTTACAATGAACAAGTACAATTCTTCATACATACAACATCTGCACATAGTCCATGACACTGATTTTGTTTACAATAATTGTCTTTTCTCAGGTCCAATCATTTTATCATTTACTGTTTTTACACAACAAACGTTCAATGCCATCACCTTAAGTTACAATTATTTTCACTCCAAATTACACACTTGATGTCTGCTTGTTAATTACACCAGTCTGTTTACATTTTACAGCTGATAATTTGTCACCAAAATGTAGAAAGTCACAACATCATGAAAATACCAAAAGTCTCTACACAAAACTGTCACAAATTATACATTGAAATGCTTACATCTGCATCTGAACTTAAGTACTCACACAAACTATTTACATGCATCAATTCAAAAACTTATTTACAAAATTAGATATTTACATGTAGGGACCCCTCCCCAAACCATGCATTTCAATTAATTCTCATAAGTGGGTTCCAGGATTTCCCTGGAAACCCAGAACCATGTAAGTTACTTTTTCCTAACCTTCCAGTTTTCTTCAACTTTTGTATACACATTTAATATTACATTTCTATTTTCACAAAGCTTCATTATATACATACAGAAACACAAACTTCCAATCATCTCAGACAACAGACTTTGGTACAACCACGCAACAGCTGAGACATACAATGGTTCTGTTTTAGCAAATTGATTGTCACTTAAAAGCAATGCTGTTGACTCAACTGGTAATACAAATTTATTATTCTCACTACTACAGTTTAGTCCATCATTACTCCCAACCCCACTCTTCATCATCTGATTACTACTTAAACTTACCAAATTATATGAATCAGTACCTAAAACTGTTTTAACATCTGGCTTACTGACTTCATCCACCAAATAATTATTTTTCTCAGCAACTACTACTTCACTATCAGCTTCCACATCAAAGAGAGTACAAAACATAGTGTCATCTAAGTCACATTCTGTACAATTTTCCAAATTAGAAACTGGTTCAAATAAATCCTTACTCCCACCCATTTCTTCAATGTCATCATCTACACCAAATAAAGAGCTAAATAACGTATCAGCTAGGTCAAAATTAGGACATTTTTCCAACTTAGGGATTGGTACATAAGGCTTTTCAACCACTCTCTCTTCAGAAGACAAATACTTTGACTTACAATTCTCCTCCTCATCTGGGTCTCCTATCCACACCACTGTATCACCTTCATCTTCAAGATATTTGAGAAACTCCTCGATTTCAGCACTTCTACAAACTTCATTACCACCTATCCTAGCACACATAGTCCCAACTATGCCATTCTGGACCTTACAAGTTTCTGATAGCCACACTGTAGTATGCACTATAAATTCTGCACCCCTTTTTGTAATTAAGCAGTGACCATTTCGAAAATCTTCTACATGAAAATTATTACTTTCGCACACTGATTCTAGTGATAAGGTACTATGGTGGTCCCCTTCCCACTTTATCTTATTATCAGTCTTTAAATCATCAACATCATTAATTACATCTATCATAACCTTATCCTGAAATTCACTTGCTGCTACCCCCACCTCTTCCAATAAATCTTCTCGGGGATTATTCATAAAAATGGTATTAACGCTATAGCAGTTGGTACCTGGACCCACATTCTTGTCCACCACTGCGGGGCCCATCACAGGGGTGGTCTTTAGTTTGTCTGCCCCCCATGCTGCCTTTCCCTTTCAGATTGAGGGTTCTGTTCTCTCACTCCCCCATTATCATTCCTTCTTGCATAATTATTACGATCCCATCCCCTCGATCTACCATCCCTTGACCCATTACCCCTTCTAGGGGGACTCCTGCTGCCCCTCCTATGGTGTTGATGGTGGTAATGTTGTTCATTGAATGACTCCTGGGCATCCAAGCGTCTCAACAATTCAGAAACTCTATCCACATTTACTACATCCAAAGTGGCAATTAAATTTCTTGTTTGCTGAGGTAGCCTAGCTCCTATCAAATCAATAAATTCCTCCTCTCCATAAGGATGGTCTAAGTACTTACAACGGATCCAACATTTATGAAAAAAATCATGTTGAGTTTCCCTACCAGGTTTATAGGGTCCTACCAGTCATCAACTCTCTCTTTTCTTGAATCTGCCTGCTTGTCGACCAAAAATGTTTCAAAAAGTTTTCTTTAAACAGCTTGTAGTCAGTCACTTCCCTAGCTTGTCTATCACCCCATGCCCTAGCATAAGACTTTAGATGTTTACCCACAAGTGCAATTTTCTTATTATCGGGTAACAAATTAAAATAGTCTGATTTTTCAAAATTATCTATAAATTCAATAGGGTGAAGCCTCCCACTATCATCATAGAATTCAAATTCTTCTTTTACATCGACACTGAAATTTGGATTACCTGTTAAGGGAACCTGACTTAACTGAACCTGTAACCCAGTAACCCTTTTTTCTAACTGATTTACATTACTTTCTAATCCACGCGCTAACTGTTCCTGTTGATTTACCAATGCATTAACATTTTT
Source organism: Vandiemenella viatica (assembly GCA_031002005.1). NCBI lineage: Eukaryota > Metazoa > Arthropoda > Insecta > Orthoptera > Morabidae > Vandiemenella > Vandiemenella viatica. The sequence continues at coordinate 223,041,658 of JARYHS010009186.1, read as the reverse complement.
CCCTATACCGAACACTTCCTGTCTTAACTCATTAGCTTTAACATCATTAGCTTGGAATAAAGCAACATATTCCTCCCTCATCTTATCACAATTTTCACTGACTTCCTTCACCTCTTTATAGATCAAATTTTCACATTCAGCCTTATTCTGTTCACAAAATTTTGTAACTTTCTCAAATTTCTCCTGACATTCTGTTACTACCTTCCCCAATTTAGAATCTAAATTGTTAATATCTTCCTTGAATTGAGAGCTAAAACCCTGAAATTGCTCTGTGATTTTAACATCAAAACATTTAGTCAAATCAGAGAATGTTTTATCATTGTTTTGTTGCAGTTGAGAAAACTTATCATTAATTTCAGAAAATTTGCTATCAAATTTGGAAAATTTATTATCAAATTTGCCATCAATTTCGGAAAACTGAGACTTAATTTCAGAAAATTTGTTGTCAAGATTCAACTCATTTTTAAATTCAGAAAATTTGTTGTCAAGATTTAACTCATTTTTAAATTCAGAAAATTTGTTATCGAATTTACCATTGATTTCTGCAAACTGAGAATTAATTTCAGAAAATTTGCTATCATTATCACTTTTTAACTCATTTCTAAATTCAGAAAATTTGTTATCCAATTTGGAAAACTTGCTATCAAATTTGCCATCAAGTTCCGTAAATTTTGCATTAAAACTGGCTACAAATGACTCTAGAAAAGCTTGCAGGTTCTGATTATCAGCCATTTTTAGTAATTAGCAAAATCAACATACAAAACAAAATTAAGGAAAATTAAAATCTTTCCAATCTGCCACACATTAACATGCAAAATAAATCACTTGAATATTCAATGCCGTACTTACAGTTATTCCTCACTTTTGTATCACATTAAATTTCACTTAGAAGCACTTAATTGATCATTAAACACCACACTGACTTCAAACACTTAACCACACTTTTCACAATTCACTGTAGGAAGACGATTTTGAGGCCGAAGGAAATCCACTCGTCGTCGGAAGATTACAGCCGATTCCCGATGGAAAAATCTCCGCCTTAGGCCGAAGAAGGTCCGCTTGCCGTCAGATCCGTGTCGCCTATATAAGCTCTACGTGTGGCGTAGCCGGTCGAAATTTTCTCGCAGGTTATTTTCGCTTATCGCCGATAATCCGTCGCAATTTCTGCAGATTCTTTTTAGAAGATAAACATCCCACAGATGTTTAAGAACTTCTCGTCATGTCAACGGTCGCCATGTTAAGGTTCTTTGGTGGTTTAATTAACTGCTTTAATTAATTAAAAAGTCCACCAAAAAACAATGTATGTTGATGCTCGTTTATTTTCAATCAAAACAAGTCTGCGACATTCACAAGCATAGTTGTTACAATCCAAAGATGCAATACTTGAATGAAAACTTGCATGAATGTCTCTGTAACACTGAATGAATACTTAATGCAAACTGACTCTCTGTCCAGGCGATCTGTTTATATAGAGTCCTATCGAATTTACGAGAATTCTTCAAAGGCATCCGCCCGATATTTCTCGATCATTAACAATCACTCAAACAATCAAACATATTAAAAACAATCGGAATTGATACAAAATTAATTAATAACATTACAAAATGATTAGAAATGGTAATTAGAGATACTTGAATACAAAATTATTTACAGAAATCCTTTCAAACGGTAGAAAATCGTCCTGTAGACATCGTAAATTACAGTAATACATGGAATACAAACTTTTAAGAAATTCTCTTGCACCATTCGGTTCTTAAACATATTAAATGGTCTTTAAATAATTTTCTTACCTAAAACAAAGTCTATATACACTTATTTACAAGAATTTACAAAATAAACATATCAAATCACTTTCAAGCAAACATTAGCTCACTACAAATACTTCATACAGTATAATATTATTCAAAATACAGGTATTAGGGCTGTTACAGTATTCTTACATAACTGAATAATATATGTAAGCCAATGCTACGTAATCAAAAAATAATATTAACAAAATCCAAAGGATGGAATGTTTATCCGTGTTTTTGCAAGATCTTTGGTGGGTGTCTCATAAAGGAGCGTTTATTTGAGACACAATGTGATCTGTGGCACCTCTCTATTCTCAGTGGGAACAACTTATCATTTCTTGCACCATTCCCCGTTCACGTAAAGTCATAAGATATACTTCAGATTTTAGGATAACCACAAAATTTCAAGCTGTAAAAACTCCATGATACTTGGTTGGTGGAATGACTAGCAAAAAGGACAGACAGATGTAGTCCGCAACAGATTTATAATAGTATAAATTAAAATGGTTACAGAGATTGCTCAAGGAAACATCTCACCTGTCAAGAGGAAAGTGCTTTCCAATCGTCAAGAATTTGTCATCAGTTTTCACTTGCTAAAAACTATGGTTCACACTAAAAAGAAATTTAAATGAAAGAGTAGGTTATAAGGAACTGAAAATAAGCTTTAGTTGTTGAATATAAATGTTTCAATGAAATAAAAATTTGAAAATACAGCCATTAGTCATGTGATACAAAACACCAATCAGAGCATGTTCCTTTATATATGTTAATTTTGCTCACATAAGCATCTGTTAACTATCTGTGTATCATTTGTTATTATTATTACATATTTTATGCCCACATTGTAGCACTTGAATCAGTCCATATGCACTCATGTCTCCGCAGTGTTGGATGAAGATTTGTTCTTCAGCTTCCTCTTCTGCTCCCAAAACTTTTTCATACTTTATGACCTGGTTGCCCGTTGTTTGTCAGTTAAGTTGTATGGTTTTTGTTCGATTGTTTTTAGTTCTAGTCTTGCGTTTCTGTCCCTCAAAATCTTTTTCTCTCTTCTATTTTCAATTTGTTTCATTGTTGTACCTAGTTCTCATAAGTCTTCCTGGAATTTTTTGGAACCAATTGCTTTTTGTTTTACTTTTCCAAAAGTAGTTGAATAACTATTTTTTTTAGCCCTTTTAACATTGTGTCTGTTATTGAGTCACTCATTTACTTAAGATTTTAAGGCTAAAACTTTACCGGAGAAATATTAACAGAGGCAGTAGTAAAAATGAAAAAAATGCTTATTAACTATATACACTTGTATACCATGAGCTAAAGACAAACATAAGGCTCCAGAATCTACCTATCGCAGACATTGTTATTGATGAACAGTCTCGTGCAACATTACCCTCTCATGCTAGCTTGCATGAGATGACACCAGATATCACAAACATGAGAGTGTAAGTGGTGTGCTTTTGTAAGCTCTTCTCACGTGGTCACTCATGAGTGGCACTCACCGGCATGAGTCAAAGGCAATCATGGTGACCACAATCTTGCTGCTTGCATTACCGCATCGATTCATCATTTGAAAATGAACAGCGGATCACAAACTAGTTATAAATCATGTTTAATTAGACCTCTGGTTAATATTTGCATGATATTACTTTTTTTTATTTGAGTTGTTCATCTTATATCACTTGATTAATCAATGTGAAAAAAATGTAGTACTGAATAATACAAGTGATTATTGTTGAGTAAACTGAATAAATAAGAATGATAATACCGGCAAAAAAAATATCATTTAAATATAGCAGATTCTTGTTCCCACATTTATTAAGACAGTATCATTAGTTTCACAAATTTCATATAATGTTATTGTTTTAGCTGCTCTTGAAATCTTGTATAAATAATGAACGCTTCTGAAACTGTTCCCTGTAGCTAAAAGCTTTAGAATTAGTTACATCCTGCATCTAGCTATTCCCCCCCCCCTCCCCCTTGTAATTAAAGGTTGAATTTTTATCTAAAGTAATTCAGAATCTTTTCACTCTTCACATACCATCTGTTCTTGGAACTTCTGTTCCCCCAAATCACTCCAGGCGAATGCCGGGATGCTTCCTTCAAAAGGCCATGGCCGAATTCCTTCCCATTCCTTGCCCCCATCCTTTCCCGTCTCTAAAGACCACGTTGTTAAAAAGGGACGTTAAACTGTTACAAAAAAAAAAAAAAAAAAAAAAAAAATCCATTCTTTGCTTGAAAGTATAAAACTGTTTAAAGAAACAGAACCATGATTGATATATTATTCAGTAAATAATATAATTTATGAATTTATATATACTATAAAAAATCTGATTTCCATGCTCCTCCATCTTTGAACACTTGTAAGTTCAAACACTCTCTGAGTTATAGCGGGAGTGTAAACAGTGTGTCAGCGCTCGTGCACAAAAATCTCGTTGAATCTCTCTACAACTGAGACATGAGTTGTGCGTGTAAATGTGGCATAACAGTAGCATCCTTACAAAAATTACTGCTATATTTTGGAAAGCATTACTAAATTAAAAGATGAGTGATGTATATCTATGGATTTAAAACATGAAGCAGATTGTATGGATATTGTGCAACTAATTTCAACAGATTATGGAGATGTATCTATAGGAGTTTACAGTATTTAACATCCAGAGTCATAATTTATTGATTGACTAGCTGATACATGCGACTTCGTATGCGTGGATTAAGAATTTCTCTGCCAGAATTGAATATAGAAAGTTCTTGGTAACGAAGGATTGGTCCCAAATAACACCGAGTTGGTATAATATGACCGGAAAGCTGTCACTATATCATTCTACCATCAAACCTCTCTCTTGAAGAGAATCAATTTCCAACATATTTCTGTCACCATTCGATAAGTTATCAAAATTTCGTGACTACAACTATTAATCATAACAGAAAAAATATCCTGTGCCCTTCCTATAGATTTTCTTGTCAAATTCCACCAATATCGGTATAACCATTTAGTCGTCAAAACGTAAAAAAGACAGAGACTTACTTCCGCATTTATAGCATTATTACTGTAAAACACACACACACACACACACACACACACACACACACACACACACTGACTGCGAACAACCCCTGAGGGTTCATTATAATGTAAAAAAGTGTACACCTACAGCATTGCAAGACTATCTACGATTTGCCTCGCATTGAACCCCTAAATTTGTAACCTCTACAATTTAACATTCAATCCGAATAACCGACGGTCCAGACGTGACTCTTACGATGAAAAACAATTTTTTTAAATCTTTGCCTCCACAGTGATTGGAATCTGAGACCACGATCCAAACAGTAAGCAAGCTCTTTAGCCACTGAGCTACCAGATCGCTATATGGAAAGGCAGTAAAGAGATCTACACATCCTACGTGTCTGTCTATCATCGTTCAGTAATTTTTCGAAATTATACAGAAAATTTTTCAGCCAAATGTATACAGTACTTTTCTCCTTGTTTCAAAGGATAAGGGTGAAACTTTCATCGAAATTGGGTGTAAACTGTGGATTTGTATGAAGAACAAACAAACCAACCAACATACATACATTCATCTTTATATATATATAGATAGTTATTTAACATAGAATAAAACATTAAGGTATATAGTTTATTGATCATGGTAAGATATTAAATAAAAATTTACATCAAAATGGAAAAAAAAAAAAAAAAAAAAAAAAAAAAAAAAAAAAAAATTGGCTAAATATGCTGGGTTCCATCATTCTGTCCACGTTTGACATCATATAAGATGAAATTTCTTCAAAGAGGAATTTGGTGCCAATATTCAAATCAACATTAAAAAATGCCAAATTTTGCATTTTCTGTTTGTACTTGCCAGAAACAATATTTTATTATTATTCTAGATACATAGCTAAAATATTGATTTGTTTACAAAATTATTTTTTATGAGCATTTCTTCACATTGGTTGCCTCAAATTCTCTACACAATTCTACATCAAGACTTTGTTGATTGTGGTTGTGAGTTTTTGGAGCTCTTTAAAGAGAACAACGGTCTGCACTTCATCTTCACCAACTTCATATCTTTGCTTTCTATTATTGCTAGCACCAAAGTTGGAGAATCTCCTCAGAAGAAATCAATGGTGACATAATCAGCCATGAAGGATATGGAATTTTTTTGGAAATGTGATGGCATTTTATTCATTGACTTCAATGAGAGAAACTCCACAGTAAATGCCTAATATTATGGTAACCTGGTTATAATACTTCTTACTGTCCTTAAGGAGAAGAGAGGGGGTACTCTTTCAAAAGATGTGCAGCCCTTACACAACATTGCACTAATCCATTCTGTATGAAGACTGCCATTAAAGTTTGTGGCTACATCAAACTTTTTGGCACACCATATTAGCATGATCTGGCTTCAAGTGATTGAAGTCTAACCTGGAAAGACGAATGTTTATTAGTTCAGGCTGCTGTTTTTAGCATTTTGGAAGGATGGAGAAAAAGTTGTTTTATGACAATATAAATTTGTTAATGCCACTTTACAAAATATATCTGGAATCGGTATTTTTTTATACTTGTTTAACACTTTTTTCTTATTCCAGTAGAGTATTGCCACCTCTCATAACAAAAGTTAAATATGTAAGTTAAGTGTGTACTTAATATTTGGAATACCGTGTAATTTATTTTTCTTCAAAATTGAAAGATCTTTAACTGTAGCTTGTTATTGCAGATTATTTGAAACATTCTTTTTGACTTGAATGGACTTGGTTCTAATTTGGCAAATAGTAGAAGTTTATATTTTATACCATTAATTATACTATTTCTTTGTGTGTATAACTAATTTCTGATGGTTTGTTTATAGGAAAAACCAATTAAAAGTGAGGAAAATTCTTTAGTAAGTATCACATTTTCTTATGCTGTTATTCTTAAAAGACATAATGTATCAGTTACTGATCATAATTTTGACTCCTGTCAAGGAAATCTTAAGATATGACTTTCATACGTAAAGATAGGAACTTTCTGATTAAGCCTAACCACATCAAATTTTTGTTACTGAGTCTGGTGATTGAATGTTTAATCTTTGGGCCTGGCATTAAAGAGAACACAGGCTTGATCCCTAATCTGACCATACAGAGTTCTGTTTTCCAGGGTTTTCCAAAATCCCTGCTCTTTTGCATTTTTTCCCAGAATCACTGCATATTTCTTGGTATTGTTCAAATTTGTTAAGTGCTTGGGACCAAAAGCTGCTTGATGCTACTGGTTGAATCTAGTGAAGTATTTGCTCTTCATTTCAGTATTTTTCGGAAATACATGTATGATAAACACTGTAAAAGGTTCCATAAGGACACGATGAATTTAGAATAGTGGTCAGTACAAAGGAAAGTGGATGCCTACCATGTAGGCTGATTACTGTGGGAATGTTATTGGGACTCCAAAGGTATTTTCCATAAAAAGAAGAAATAAGGCTATCTATACATTTTGGCTGATGTTTCTTTTTGTTGATGTTTTTAACTCTATGTACAGTGGTTCCTCTATTGATTTAAATATGTTTTCAATAGATTTTAAAATGACTAGAGTATAATGTTTTTCAATAAATTCAAAAAAGTTTAAAAAATTAAAGACATCTGAAAGTAGATATGAGTTTAGTGAATTATTTTCCATGAGAATTACAACAAATATCTCAAGAGAAAAGTTTTTTGTAGAACAGGGTTATTAATCTATTAATCCAAAAAAGTTCTGGTTGTAACTCAAAGTGATGAGAGACTCTCGTAAGGCTAGGCTGTCACTCATTAATGAAAATAACGAGTTGTCAGACACTAGTATAGAGAAAGTAGATAATTTGAATAATATTGTTAACAAAACTTTCACAACGGGAAACATAGAGGAGATCTCGATATTTATCAATCGTTCTGACAAAATTATGAAAGATCTCGTTCTTGATGTTGATGGAATAACAAAACTGCTAGGAATGTAGACACCAATTAGGCTCCCAGACCAGACGGTATTTCTCTTAGATTGTACTCTAAGTATGCAAAAAAAATGTGCCATATGTGATGAAATTATATATAGCCTCTTTGGATAAAGGAAACATACCAGCTGAGTTGAAGGCCGTCATTGTAAGTCCAGTGTTTAAAAGTGGTAATGTTAATTATCCTCAAAATTATAGGCTAATCTCATTAACTTCAATATTTTGCAGGATTTTAGAACATATCATCTATTGAAATGACATGACACAACTTGCATTTTTAATTCATGACTTGTGCCATGTGATAGTGTAAGAACCAAGCTTGCAGTGGGGTTCTGCCTAAAGCTTTGAATCTTAACTCTGACCGTGTGTAGCCTTGGGTGTAACAGTTTTGGCTTAAATAGAGTAATATGGTCGCCACACTGATTTTAACCTAAAATCTATGAAAAGGTAAAGTTCAATAAATAGTTCATTGCCATTTAAACAATTATATTCTTCCAATATGGAAGCCAAAAACTGTACAGGCAATCAGACGAATTTTCCAAATTAATGTTTTACAAGTTCAATTAACCGGGCAAGCCAGACCACGCCCCAATAGTTCAAAGAATTAAATCACTAGTTGCAGAAAGCTAGTAAAAGTTCATCACACACTCCCACTGTTCAAAAGTTTAGTTAATTATACAATCCCGAGGCCTCACTTGGAGAAATACTATTTTGACACGACATTATGGTTAACTTGAATAAAACAAGCGGCATCCTTCCAAAATAAAACTTGCACTGACTGCTGAAGCTAACGTGGTGTCGTGCCGATTGCTACTTTAAGACTGACTCGCTCGCTGTGGCTACTAACCAGTAAAGTTCTGGTACCCACGGAGTGTGGGAAAACCTAGCGGCTGCACTTCCCATGATAATCTCTCCGATAACTGATCAGTTTCTCATCTCACATCTGAAGGTTTCATCATCTAATTTGACCTCGACTATAAAAATAATTCTATCTTCTTGAAACTTTACAAATCGCTAGATCTTAAAATAAATGTTAACTTTAGTTATCATGAAAAATATCCTAACTTTAATAATTTAGCTGAACATAAATAATTTAATATGAACTTCCACAATCCTATTCCAGGCGAATACCGAAAACTGATGAAATTGAAAAAAAAATGAGAGTACTATATTAAAAACTGTGAAACTGCTTTCTAACTTGAATAAACATAAAAACTAACTATAAAAATGAAATGTACTAATATTTTATCCAATCTAACTCGTGGTTCTGAGAGCATAATTTTGTCATGCAGTTACAAAATTTAACAGATAGCTTACAATAGATGAGCAATCCCAGGTTGACTTAGTTATATTAGATTTTAAAAAAGTTTTCTACACTGTGCCTCACACTAGGTTACCTGCAAAACTTCGTAGTTATGGCATATCTAGACAAATATGAGTAGCTCTCGAGGGTGAGTGTTCATCACTGACTGAAGTGACGTCTGGGGTCCTCAGAGGAGTGTGATAGGGCGGTTGTTGTTTCCCATTGGTGCAATGTAATAAATGGGGAAAAAGAACAATTGCTGATGATGCTATTATTTATCATAAAATAAAAACCCGGGACGATTAGACTTTGTTACAGGCAGATTTTATGAAAATGATCACCTCATGTGGAGACTGGCAGCTGGAGTTAAATGCTAAAACTTGCCAAGTCATGCATATGAGTAGAAAGCTGACGGTTGCAACGAGAGAAGACACGTAAGGCGGACACACATGCTTGTTTTCTCTCACCGAGCATGGTGGGTGAACGGTTAACATTCTGACCTCGCGGGGTTTGAATCCCCGTCCAGATTTGGGTTTTCCCTGGTTTCCCCAAATCACTCCAGGCGAATACCAGAATGCTTCTTTCAAAAAGGCCATGGCTGAATTCCTTCCCGTTCCTTGTCCCCCGTCCCATCCCGCCTCTAATGACCTTAGCTGTCGACGAGGCGTAATGCAGAAAGGAAAAAAAGTTTTCTCTCATCGCAGCCGTCAACTTTGGTATATGATAGGTTAATTTCCCTTTCCTTTATATTTATATCACCTAGAAGCTGCTTCCTTTTTCTTTAGTTTAATTATAAGTAGAAAGGTGACACCATTTAGCTCTGGGTGCAGAGCAGTGTTCCTGCCAACCCTTATCTCGAAGAGATACAGGCCGTTTTGTACCTCACCTTTTTTGATGTTAGTAAAGCTACATGCCTCAAATTTAAATTATGCATAGATATCAGCAAGCTTAGAAACCACATTAAATTTTGTTTCCTTCCTGATCTTAGTTTGGATGTTACTCATGTTCAAAATTCACCGATTTTGTCACTTCTGAATGACAATAATCAAAACTATAAGGTACTTCCCGTAGACGTAGAAAGCTGAAATTTGCTACACAGATGAAGTTTAAGCCCCAGATTACAAGAAAAGTCTAAAACTATAAAATTTCCACATATCTACCCCAAACATGAAATTGCTTTCTAAGGTCCGACCAAAACAGGATTTTCAGCCAAAGCCGAATCTCCAGCCTCCGTCCAAATTTCAGCCAAAACCAAAACTTTTTTAGACATGTTAAAATCATCATCATTATCGTTCGGGACCATCTCCAGTTTCCCCGGTGTGGTTTACGAGCCTTGGTTATTATATACGATTGTTTTCCACCTTTTCCTGTCCAGAAAGGTTTCTCTGTCTGTGATGTACTCCCAATTCCAGCCTCTTCTCTCTACGTCCTCCTTCAGTTGGTCTATCCATCTTCTTCTTGGTCTTCCCACTGGTCTTTTGCCCAGTATCCTTTTTTCCAAATATGTTTTTGGCAGTCTTTTACTAGTCATTCTCTTCACATGCCCAAACCATCGAAGTCTTGATGACCTAAATATCTATTATATTCTGCAATTAAGTGTACTTTTTACACGTATACAGACTGTTAACTTGTTTTAAATGAAATGAAAAATAATAATAGAAGTATGTAACACAAATAATTATTTATTTATATTATGTTACCAAAACAAAAATAATAAACATGTTCAAGAATTACTCTTGTAAGTAAACTTTTGTCAAAAATCAATACTCTGAAATATTAATTGAGTACTTTATTTATGTTCACAATATTCTTAAGATTGATTTATTAATTTAATAATAAAAAATAATAATTAAGTGATTTATACAAGATAAATAATTGTTTTAATGATACTTTGTTTGTAGCACTTTGTGATTACTTAATTCTGAGTCTCAAATTACGTAATTTTCAGTCTTAACAAAGATTACAATAATTAATTTCTACGACAATGAAGTACTTAATTTAAAAAAAAGTAGTTATAAAATCAAAAGGAAAAAATAAAATATTATTAAATGAATAATTAATTTTAGTATTCGTAATTAAAAAGCTTCATGGAGTGTGATTCAGAAGGTATGGTAAATGTTGAAGGATGAGGTAGTATGAACAATATTCAGTAAAAAAAGTTCTTATAAACATGTATCTAATTTCCATTCATTTTGGAGATACAGGTGCTGGAATGTTGTGCCTAAAATGAAGCACAGAAAATGATCATGAGCACTCAAATAACTTATTGAAGTACTATATTCATGCAAAGACACGCATATTTTACAAAAGTTTAAATTAAATGTTCAAAAATCCCACCATTGACTTCAATACACTTTGGTCATTTTCTGAGGCAATAAACAGCTGCTCATTTGAAACACTGGTAGGCGGAGCAGAAATATACCTTACAGCTGTTTTTCTTAGGGTAGGATATGGACTGCTGTTCCAATAACAGTATGTCTGCATTGTGTTGCAATAGTGACGCCAACAGATAGGACTGAATTCTTTCTTTCAAAACGGTTTTCTGATCTTCAAACCAGTTATCTCTATCTGATTAGTAATATTATCATGTGTATTCTAAAGACTTCTTTTCTTGCTGTATCTTGGTGGCTGGCAAGATCAGTTATGTAGAAACTGAGGGAACATTTTCTCTGCTGCCAGACAGTGTTACGTCAAAAAATATTATTTTTGTCATTGCAACATCCACTTCATTAGAATCAAGATATTTCTGTTAAATTCTTTGGTCCAATATTGTCATAGCCAACAATGAAGAGTGCCTTTTTTTCTAAAAGAAAATTTGATATTTTTCATATTTATCATCTCATCTTCATTTTTGGATCAAACTTGCAGTTTGTGGGGTAGTAATGATATGCATGAATCATCAAATTATAAATCAAGTGTGGCGTCATAAAAGAATTGCAAAATGGCTGTGAGGTTCTTAGCATCCCATTCATTAGTGAAAAGAGTATCAATCTCATCATATTCAACACTGTACAAGTTACTGTATCTTTAAAAGCCATTGTAACATGAAGTATGTGGTGTTCCTCCTCACATTGACATCTTGCACCAAAGTATGTTTTGGTAGTCTGCATTGTTTTTGACATTCTGTCAATTTTCTGGTTCCTGCTATGGTTGAAATGTCCTACAATTTTTCAGATTTATTTAATAAGTCTTTAATTTCTTCATCTGAAGATATTGCATGTTTTTCACCAACTGCAGCGTGTATGCCACACAACTTACAATGTTTGCTGCACAGTCATGTAGGACCTGAAAAATCTTGCCTTTTAAACTCCATTCATTCACCATCTCCGGAAACTTTTGCTCAATGTATTTACTGGTATGATCCTGTTTCCACACACATGCACCCAATAACTTTTAGGCGTTGATGATTTACAACAAAATGAGCTGTAAAGCTGAGAAGTTTGTCCAGATATCAGTGGTAGCACTCACCCACTCACTTTTTTCCATTAAAATCTTAATTTTAGACTTAGTTTCCTCATGTATTTGCAGTATCAGTGATGTACTAAAATATTTTTCAGATTTCATCCATTAACGTCATTTAAATTATTTTTCAATTCTTCTATGACTGACTGTCGTTTTAACACCTAACTGTGTTCCGTGTCACGAAACTTTGATAAAGGTGCTTTACTCCAATGCAATGTTTGTTTTTTGGGTTTGTGGCTTACCAATTAATATAGGTAACAATGAAAGGAAAGAAATGCCGCTAGGCGTCCTACGCAAGTCTTGCGCAAGACCAGCCACCTCTCTGTTAACTTGAAAAAGGGGATTTTCACCCGAAATATTGTTTTTTCTTTGTTTGTGTGTTGTGCTGTGTTGCTGCTGCCCTCCTCCCTTCAACTTTGGTGAGTGTTGGGTGTATTTTCCCTTTCTTTACCAATTAATATGATTTATTACAAATTTTGCTTACGACTTTAGATGGGCATTCATTCTAAATTAGGAAAATTAATTCAAGTAAATATGAATTTCAACTAGAAAATAAATTTTACAAGTACTGTCCGTCTGAATTTATTAGGCACCTTGCGAAGTAAGTTGTAAAGGGGTCAAGGTGAGTACTTAATTCGTAAGAGCTATGTACACTTTCTTACAGTTCAAATCAAGTATGTATTAAATGGCATATTTGTAAGTTAATTGCTTTGCTCTGAATAAGACCATATGCCAGAAATTTCTTTTATGTACATAGATCAACAAGGATAACTAATATTTTAAATTTTACTTCCATCCTATTCTCAGTTTGGAAGTTACTCATTATTTACTTATGCTGGTAGTAAATGTGTGGTCATCGTCGTGCTCGGCCTTGGGGCACAACTATTGTTTGAAGAGTGATTGGCCATTGTTGGCAAATGATTACACATTAAGATAACTGCAATGCACCCTCCACCACCCGCTTTTGGTGAATCACAGAGTAATAATAATAGTAATTTGTTCCTGTTCCACTTCTAATGAACTCAATAAGCTAATAATGAAAATGGTTTGTTATCGATGTTTGGAATAATCATTAAAATATTCTGATATTCCCATAAAATCTTTGATTCTGATTGTTTGGGTTTGATGGCTATATATTTTTCAATGCCATATTTTGATATGCAGTGTTTATTTCCACCATTTTCTGTCAGCTAATCTTCCTTCTCTTATTTTTTTGATGTAGGCTGCTGAATTGCTTGAGTTGGGAGGGGGAGGGGGGGGGGTCGAAGGGCCATAACAAACATATTTTACAGTATATCAGTATATACCTTAGAGTTGAGACATTTGGCATGGGTACCTTATTGCTTCACGTTAAGACCCATTGCACCATTGAAGAAAAAGACGAACCTGAACCAGATTGAGAGTGGGGGTGGCAGTGATAGAGTAGGTAGTTACAGGAAAGTATAATCTCTGGGAAAGATCATACAAAGTTACAAAATAAAAAATAATAATTTGGATCACTAAAAATTAAATAACATGTATATACTAATGTATAAGGCCAGAGCTTATCTACAGATCAAGGAAGGGGTAGTGGTATCAGGAAAAACTCTTTGACACCTCTCACTAGAAAATAGTTGTTGAACCTATTAGAAATGTGATAAACCATGAGCTGCTACTGGATTCTCTAGGTTGCCAATGTAAACTATTTGTCTGTGGCTATTCATCCTGATGGACAAATGATTATAAGCTACGCAAAGAAGGCATATAAGTTTCTAAATGAGGTGTGTAGTTGTGCAAGTAGCATGTGCATTATTAGGAAAAGATTCCCCTGTGGTGGAATTGGAATAAGTAGTAATTTATGATATAAATTTTGCAGTAAGGTCTATTCCACGGGAAAGAATAAAATAGTTGTCCAGGAGAATCAGAAGGTGGGTATATTTGTGGACCCAGATAGTCTGATGGAGCATTTTGGAAAGAGGTTGGGAGGCAGGATTTTTGGAAGAAGAACGCACATAACATAGTCTTTCAATTTTCTTTGAAGAAAATTCCCGTTACCTTTGGGGGGGAAAAAACACAACACGAACACAAGTAGCTCGCAAAAGCTATTAATTATTAAACTCAAATAATATGCTAATTACTGCATATATGAAGTAAAACATATCATGATGAAACAAAATTAATCTGCATGGTAATTTGAACTCTGGTCACCTGATTATTGATCCACCACTAATAACCATGAGACCATGATAAAAAATTAATGGCAGTGGCTTATCTATGGGGATCAAACTAGGACCCTTGCCCTGGCAACTTCAGGGTGGTGACAAAATCATTTTTGAAGTGGCGATAAATACCAATTTTGTTTGGCAATAACCCTTTTCTAGCTCTATGCAAATGGTAACCATCAGGGTGGCGGTAAAATCGAAGAATATTTCTATACTGCCCTGGATGGCAAAATTGTCTGAAGAGGCAGCAGTCTCAAGCTTTTGCCCCAGCTCAGAAAATTCGTAGATCTTGTCAGGTATCTTATAAATTTTGTAACTGCGTAACAAAATTTGTTCTCAGAACCACAAGTTTGATTGGATAGTATTGCACATCATTTTTAAAACCAGTTACTATGTTAATTCAAGCTAGAAGTCAGGTGTTTACAGTTTTTAAAATAGTATTTTCTGTTGCATTCATAATAAATTAGCATAATAGACTTCAAGTTTGTTAAGTAACCATTTTTAATTATGTAGATTTGATTAAAGCTACTTTCAGATTGATAGCTTCAATAACTTCTGAAATATTAATTAGTCAGATTTTATTTTGGGTTTACGGATTTTATTTCACCTTTTGATGCAACTAAGGAAAATGGAAGCGGCTTCTAGGCGATATAAATAAGAAAAGAAAGGGAAATTAACCCACCACATACCAAAGTGGGCGGATGCGATGAGAAAACACTAATGCCATCCGTGGAAGTCGCATTTGCTCTGACACTCATTCTCTCCTTCAATACTCACAAAACCTATCCCAAGCCCTTATTTCCCGTTGTTACCCCAGGGATCTTGTACATAAACAGATCTCCCGCGCGATCAACTACCCTCCACGTAACCACTCTCACTTGTCTCCTACAAAAACCAACCATAGCCCTGCCTTTGTCACTCAGTTCTCTCCTGGCCTCGATTCCATCAACCATATCTTGCGACAGGGGTATGACTTCCTTCGCTCATTTCCATAAATGCGTACTCTACTACCCAAAATTCTACCCAATGTCCCTCATGCATGTTTTAGCAGACCACCCAATCTTAAGAACATCTTAGTCCACAAATACTCTCCAAAAGCACTATATGGATCTTATCCTTGTAATAGACCCCGCTGTAAAACCTGTAGCATGCTTCCACCCACCACTACTGATTCCAATCCCACCACAGGAGAAACTTTCCCCATTATTGGACATGCCACCTGTTCAACCACTCATCTTATATACCAACTAACTTGCTGCTTTTGCACCAGTTCTTACATAGGCCTCACCACACAGCAACTCTCTATTAGGATGGCCACAGACTAACAGTCCATACTCGTAACCTGTACCTTCCAGTACCAGAACATGCCAATAGTCATGATTCCAACAACCTTAACGACTGTTTTACTGTGAGAGCAGTCAGAGTTTTCCCTGACAGCACCACTGCAGCAGAACTCCGGAGATGGTAACTAGCGTATCAGAATATCCTGGATACGAGACACCCACCTGCACTTAACCACCGTTAAATTCCAATTAACCCATCACTACCTTTTTTTTTTTTTTTTTTTTTTTTCGCTATGTTTATACCGTACCATTACTACATTTGCTCATTTTACCATCGCCTGACAAAATATTAAATATATTATCTCAGACATTGTATACCGATATCGTTAGTCTACTCCTCATTCGTTCCCCCCCCCCCCTTCACCACCACCACCACCACCACCACCACCACCACCACCACTACACGGTTAGTCATTAGGTAACGTTCGTTGTGCACACACGTACTTCTATAAATGCTAGCCTGGAATTTTCCTCTCCCTCAGTTGGCCAGCCAATTTCAGTTAGAGCACAACTATGTTGCTTCGTATCATGATGTAGATTCGTGCAGTAGCTCACTCCACCAATTGGCCAGCAAGTTTCATATTGAGCACTACTGTGCTACCGTGTTGGCACAATGTAGGTTCATTTATTCAATCAGTTTTGGTGCAATATAGTTTTAAAGCCATATTTTTACGCCATGTGGTGCATCGGGATAACTTAAGTTTCGGTTGTCAGCAAACAAGTCTAGCAGTAGTAGCATGTGTTGAACTTTTATTTGTTTCCACAAATTAGCTTGTTCAACTTTGATCTATGGGGTGTGGTCTGGCTCAAATCGGTTAATCGAACTTATATCTTCAGAAAATTTGTCTGAAGCGGTTTCAGTTTGTGACTTTGCAAAAATTTTCAAGAATCTAATGTATATCTACCAGCAATAGACTTGTGACTTTTTATTTTCAAATACTTTTCTTAGTTTGAGGTTTGACAAGCTAAGTGGCGACCAAGTTCCGTTTGCAAAGCTAAAGCCAAAAATATCCTCGGTTATCCATGGTCATAGCTGAGACTGAAGGTTTTGGCATCACCCCAATGCAGACTTTGTTTCTCACAATCCGCCACTGGTTAATGGTATGATATCATTGTTCAAACATTTATAATAATTGAATGTTAATGATATGATATCATTATATAAATTTTAGTCTAATCTTTACATGGAAAAGAAAGGGGAAAAACACGCAACACTCATCAAGGTTGAAGAAAGGAGGGCAGCAGCAACACAAAACAACACACATGCAAAGAAAATACAATATTTTGGCTGAAAAACCCTTTTTCAAGTTAACAGACGTTGAAAGCCCAACAACACTCATCCCACCTAATTTCCTTACACAAAATTCTTCTCCTTGCATACCTCTGTTAACTTGAAAAGGGGGTTTTCACCCGAAATATTGTATTTTCTTTGTTTGTGTGTTGTTTTATGTTGCTGCTGCCCTCCTCCCTTCAACTTTGGTGAGTGTTGGGTGTTTTCCCCTTTCTTTTTCATGTAAATATTGCGTCGCGGCATTTCTTTCCTTTCATTGTTACTTAGTCTAATCTTTAACATTTTTGTTGATAATGCTTGGAGAATGCACCTTAGCATTGTTCTATCTGATTATACTAGAAGTCTACTACATGCTTCTAATATCTCAGAAAATTACATGACCCCAATGTCTGGTGGTCTTCTCGTAAGTCCTTTTTTCACCTTGTTACATATTTACTATTATCTGAGGAATTTATTATACTGATATTTGTTCATTAAATAATTGTACTGTAACAATAATTTTAAATATTGTAAACTGAATTTAAACTTTAACATGTGATTGTGCTGATTTCTTATTTTATAAGGTCTGTTAATTGCTTAGTTATAGGTTCACTCTCATTTGGTAGGTCAAAGTAAGGATAAAATCATTCCTATGTTGTGAATATCTGTTTGTTCAGATTACTCATTAGTCACTTTGTTAAAGAGGGTAACAGTATATTGCATGTGGTTGTTTTCCAGTGTAAGATAAGAGGCATAAAATCATCATCCTTTGTGCTACTTTGAAACAATAAATTATGTCATTTTTTAATCCAGGTGGTATTGTTTTCTGAAGTATGTTTAAAAAGTTTTGTGAACATTTTTGGTAATTTCTTTTAATTAAGAAGCTGATAACCCAACTAATATACTTTGTGTTACATTTCAGGGCAAACCAATAGAGGTCATCAGCTCAAGATCTAAGCCAGAGGAAACCTTCAACATTACAGAATTCTTGAAGTCTTTAATACCATCAGCCAGCACTACAACGGCCATCCCTGGGCTTACATTAGAAGAAGGAGACCCACAGCCAGAAACTGCACCACTTCAGAAACAATTGTCATTCAGTGGTGATTCCGAAATTCCAAGTGCTGCAACTACAGAATATGATTACCCTCCCCTTAGTACATCATCCAGCCCTTTGCAGCCACCACCTGTACCACCTAATTTGTTCCAGTCAGACGAAGATGCAAGCTACAAGTATGAACAGACTCAGGAAACCACAGAATCCTGGAATACAAAACTACCCCCAAAGTTTCCCACTTGGGGAGACACAAATGCTGGGTGGGAAGCAGATTCTGGAGAAAAAGTTAGTGAATGGATGCCTGTGTTGCCAGTGAATAAAGTTCCTGTACCAGATTTGGATACACCTGAATCTCCACCCATGTATGAGAAAGAAGGTTTCAGTGATCCTGTTGAATATGATGACTCTGTTGTAAATCCTGTAATGCTTTCTTCTTCCACTGATGTAGATCACCGTACTCTCGTGCCTCTTCCTTTAGCCAGTGTCACAACAGTAGATGACCCTTTACCATTGGAGGAACATTTGGAAGATACGGATCATCGAATGTTGATACATATACCACCACCAAACCATGTAAAAAAAGATGTCGATCATCGACCTACATTGCACCGTAAAAAAGACATTGATCATAGAAACCTAATCAGCCTGACAGGATCACCTGTGCGTGAGCCACGTACCCCTGCTATTCCTCCAACTAATCCTGCTGTGTTGTCTTGGCTACGTGGGGATCAAGATTACAGAGCAGGCAAAACTGTTCCTGCTACAGACCTAGATGTATCAGTAAAAAAGGAGGAAACTGTTGACGGTGACATTGATTATAGAAATCAGGTTATTAAAATTTTTTCTGACAACCAAAATGAAACTGCTGATACTGGAGGGAGTGCTGATTTAAAAAAATCATTGGTTGTTAACACTGAAAATTCTCATAATGTTGAAACTATAGAATATAAAAAGGTAGGGACAAAGATCTTGTCTAGCAAGAAAGATGAACCTATGGACACAACTGACCCTCGAAAAATTTCTGTCAAAACTATTTCACACAAACGTGATGAAACACAAGATAATGTAGAAAGTGTAGACATGGAAATGAGTGATGATGAGGTAGTAGATAGTGCTGTTGCTGCTTCATCCGAAGCCATAAAATCTGAAAATGACAGTTTTGGTATGTTGCAGAATTCGGGGAAGACTGTATCTTTCAATATAAACAACCAAGCAAAGGTATTGTTTAGTTCTCCTCTCAATGAAGTCTCTGAAGAGTCACCAAAATCAAGAAATAGGGTGTATGGGTGTCACAAAATTCCCACTATTGGAGGATCGATGCCACCTCCCCGTCAGCGCAACCCACCACTCCCCAGTGTAGTACCACCCAGGTGTCCCATCAGGCCAAGTTTACTCTCAACCCTTCCACCCCCACCTCCTCCTCCACCTCCACCGCCCCTTCCACCAGATACAAACTCTAGTGAAGAAACTATTTCATCTTCTGTACGTATCAAACCGTTATCTGAACTTCTTGCAGGCATCTCTGAGCTTCCAAGCTCTGCAAATAGTGCTAAGACTAAGGAAGTTCTTAATGGAAGCAAGGAAGATTCAACATCCCCCCAGATTCTTAATACCGAGAATGAAAGTGCGAAAACTGTTATACCCAAAAGTGAAAATAAGTTATCTGCCATTCCAGGACTAGAAGCTATTAAAGAGTTTTTGAATTCTACCAGCACTTCGGTTCAAGGCACTAACACTCTCAGCATTGGCCAAGAGCTGTCAGAGTGGATGAAAGACTCCTCTTCTCAAGTTACTGAAGGTAGTAATGGAAGTGGCACAGGTATTGAAACCATAGTTACCGCACCCAACAGTGCAACGGGGCAGAAACTACCTGAACAGTCTTGGGGTCAGCCTGCATACACTACCCATGAGAATGAACCTTGGTTCAGTGATGAAATACCAAGCTTTGAATCTCATGTCCCCATGGGGGGGAATGCCAATGGACATGGGGAGAATGGGTCGAGGTCAGAACATGGTGCCACCTCACAGCTTTCCGAACCCACCTCCCCCTACACCCCCTTTTGTACCTGGTGGTCCGCCTTTAAATGCCCCATTACCTGGTGCTCCACCACCTAGTGCTCCACCCCCAAATACTCCTCCACCTGGTGTGCCCCCACCACCCTTGATGCATGGCACATACAATCCTCGCATGAGGCCTACGTGGGCTGGACCAAGGAGGGGTATCCCTCCACCACCTCGGTTTCCGTATCGTCCTCCTCACGACCCTAACATGGGACGGGGTTTTTGCGGAGGGTTCAGACCGCCATTCCGGGGAAATCCCCCGAGGCCCTATGGTGGATGGTGAATGGCCTGCAAAAGAAAGTTCAGGTATAAAACGCAGTTAAAATTTAGTTTAAAAGAGATACATAAATGTCTTAGAAATCTGTATTTGTGTGTGACATTTCCACTGTATTTGTAGCCAGCAGATGATGCAATGCAGTTTTGTAATACAGTTTTACTATTTCTTTCTTTGGCTATAACTTAAGTTTCTTTTTTTTTCATTCTATCAGAGTAACTGTAATTCATGGTGTAAAGTAGTTCATTGTAGGATTATATGCATAAATATAATTCATCAAAACAATTATGTGCCTCATATTTAATATTACATTGTATTGTATCAACATATACAGATGATAGTCACCTCACTAATCATACCTTTCACTTTGTCACACTATTTTCATACCTCATCATTGCTATCGGTGAACAATGTGTCTATTTTTTTTTGTGCTGTAATCAGCAAGTTGTTCCTTGTTAATGATTGTTATTTTTAAGCTTACTTAATTCTTTCTTAAAATATATTCACGTTCCTAGTCGTATGAAAATAAAGAGACTATTCTTTTTTCTTTGTTGTAAATATGTGGTTAATTTTAATTATAACAAGCTGTAATTTAATTTGAAAGTGTGGTATGGACTTGAAAATCACATTTGTAGCCCACATTGTGAGAAAATTTTATAGGTCTATATAAGAGCATCTTATTTCATCTGGCTTAAATTTTAACTGGAACTTTTTTTAACTTTGTGCTAAAATGAGATACCTTCATCTTTGTAAATAATATTAAAAAATCTGAAGAAAAGTTTTATGAAGTTTTTTAAAAAAAAACTCAAATTTGTGCTGCAAATATTGCAGCAATATGTGTATATTTATGACGAGTGTAATATATATATATATATATATATATATAAAATGTATGATACATTTTAGAACATTTTATTGTGATAATTGTTGTTATGTATTTTCTTGAGGATGTTAATATACTTGCTGAGTTTGCTATAAATTGATAGAGAGGTTCAAAACTTTTGGAAGAACTTTGGTAAGCATCAATATTTTTAATGTATTCCTGATTTCATTATTTCAAATGAACAGGTGTTTAGTAGATTTTTCTTCATGTTTAAAGGATTTCTTTTCTCTCTTTCTCCATTTGGCATTGATTGATATTTCTGAAGTTGTTGTTGAATATTTTACAAATGCGTTTTCGGTTCTAGGAATCGAGTTTCGTCTATTTTATCTGTTTACACACACTGTATTGAATGTTCTAGGTGTGAAAAGTGTTCCAGTGCTTTGGTAGATAAATTATTAGTACAAGTACTATAGTATAATGAGTTAATTGGATAATATCATGGATGTTTGTGTTAACCAGTCGTGCGATTACTATGTTACTAGTATGACGAATCTGTGATATGCTTATAAATCTTCACCATTGTAGCATTTTAAGCCCATGAGCCAGTATACAGATCATAATTTAAACATTTTGGCACTTACACTTTCTCATGGTTATATTGCCATCTCTGTCACTACTGTTTAAGGAAAACATGTGGCTGCAGTGCATATTATCTCATTTCTTGTAGAATAAAGCTACATGTCCTTGTGGCATTTACTGGACGGTTTCTTTCACGTGTCACTCTGATCTTTATTTCATTGAATCTGCACCTACTTCTGTTTTAATAGAATGTTTGTTGGTGTGTAAACATTCTTGATTATGGAATTAATGAAAAAATGATGTTTTTGTAAGTTGCTAGGATTTGATGTCACGGTTTTTATTTTTGAGTATGGACATGTAGCATCGTTTTTACATGGATTGTAAATGATAGCCTGACTACACATTAATCTGATGTTTTGTGTCATAAAAATAAATTTAAAAAAATGGTGGTATTTATGTGGGGTGATTTAGTCTATTTTGAGTGAATTTAAGTTGATATTTGATTTTCTATTTTTGATTGTTTAGAAAGTTATCCCAGTTTCAGCTGCCCTTAAAAATTTCTTTTGCGTTCAGTTTGAGAGTAATCAGCTGTATCAAATGTTATGATGTGCAGTAACTTAGGCCTCTGGGCACTATATAGCAAAATACAGCTACAAATTAGGATAGATAAATGAACCACCACTTACCATATATGATGGCAAAGTGATGTGAACACACGTAACAAACATGAACACTAGAGACATTGCAAATTACAAACTTCTTGGCCCTTCATCAGCATGTAGAACCTCATGGAGGATGGTAAACTATTGTGGTCTAAACTAATTTTGTGATGAGATCATACAACTTCCTTTATCAGAATCAATTTTGTAGCTCATCTTTTGAGCAACAGTATAAGTAAGAAAACTAAGGAAGGATAGGGAAATATGACCCAACACCTACCACAGATGAGGGCGGCTGGAACGATGAACACAAAAAAACAATCACAAGATAAATGCAATATTTCGGCCTACAGTCTTATACGTGCAGAAGTGAGACACCAGGCGGAGTCTGATTTGTACACAGAGACCGCCGACTGATGAATCACCAGTCGGCGGTCTCAGTGTACAAATCAGACTCCGCCTGGTGTCTCACTTCTGCATGTATAACTAAGACTGTAGGCCGATATATTGTGCTTCTCTTGTGTGGATTTTTTTCCCGTCGTCCCAGCCACCTTCATCTGTGGTAAGTGTTGGGTCACATTTCCCTATCCGTCCTTAATTTTATTGCCATAAAGCATTTTCCTGCTCGTTGTTGGTATAAGTAAGAACATTTAAAAAAAAAATGATTTAAGCAAGTGGTCAGCATTCCTGGGCTTTTGAGAAGAATACTTATTAGTAATAACTAAATGGAGAAGGGTCTAATGTGTTAGAGTGCAGCGATATTTGAAGGGGTTTTTAACAGTGACCTGGGTGATAATTTTAGTAATGAGACTAAGTGAAATTTAGGCCACTTTGCAGCACATTGGGTGGAAAAAAAGAATCAAAACTAATTAGTACTATGGTAGAGAGTGCATTCAGTTAGTTGAGAAGATCTACTATTGAATTATAATTTTACAGTTTAATATTCTCTTTTTGTATGGGTGCACACATTCAAGAAGCATGGATAAATGGTCATAATTTATTGCAAAATACTTTCTTAATCCTTTGAGATGTTCTCTCTTCATTTATTCTTTGGGTTGATAAGTCAAGAGTCAACCTGGGCCCTCGAGAGATCATATTTCTCCAAATTGCTAATTTTACTAAAAGACTTTCAGTTTGAAGAATTGCATGCTATTCATCTTGTATTAGATCACATTTCTCTGCTATTAACTTCCATGTTGCAGTGTAGAGATAGTCAGCAAAATTACAGATACCATAGTTTAGTTTGGAGATCAGACATAATATCCGCAAACAAAGGTTCTTACAGATGTTTCATTAGGTTTTAATGAACCATGTTACATAAAGCATTATACCTGAAATACTGACTGATACACGTATGTAGTAAAAAATGACATATGAGTTTTGTTTTTACCATTAAAATGTTTGAAATGTCCTTCCATAAAAAGCAACAAAACACAGTAACTGGAACAGTAACAGTGCTACAAGACAATACTACTTAAAACAAGAATAGTAAAAGGGAAACCCATGAATTATCAAACAGCAGGAGGGCTGCAGGTATTTACAATGACCCCCTAATTATGTGGAAGATTGTGTGATATGCATGACACCTTTTTACACATGCATCCATGTTGAAGGCTACTGATGCATTAACTTCTTTTTTTAAAAAATCTT